>QEPC01013002.1:5151152-5167770 GCA_003113815.1 Sphenodon punctatus | reverse complement strand
CCCACCCTACCAGTGTTTTGCCACTGTTTCCCTGTGTTTGGGGTTTATACATTATTCATTTTAAGCTTGAAGTGCATTTTAGACTGTTTTCTTCCATCGGATGTTAACCCTGGGAACTCCTTGCTGCTCGGTTGTGCCAGTGTATTGCCCGTTTCCCTGTGCTTGGGGGTATACGTTATTCATTTTAAGCTTGAAGTGCATTTTAGACTGTGTTTTCTTCCATCTGATGTTAACCCTGGGAACTCCTTGCTGCTGGGTTATGCCCTGGCTCCGCCTACCGTTGCCCTGGCTCTGCCCACCGGCTCACCGGTGGCTTTGCCACTGGCGGGCCGGACGGCCTTATTGCCCCTCCAAACTAAAAACCCAACAGCCACCCCTGCTTATTCCAGAGTTAACCCTATTGGAGCCTTCCAGAGTAAGTGGTTTGTGGTTCATGGTCAAATAAATTAATCAACTACAAATGTATAATGGTGTAAATGGCACTTTCTGCACTGGAATGATCTTCCAAATGAGGGAGGAAATTCAAGAGATTCAAATGCACTGGCTGTTTAAACATATATGGTCTGTGCTGGGAAACATAAAAGTTGTGTAAGTCACTTAAGTGACCAGAATGTTTTCATATGCTGAACAGTTATACTTTTGATTTTGCCTATTATGACTAGTAAATAAAATTATTCTTGTGTGCCTATGGTGTGTGCTTGCAGCGAGTGTGCGCAGGGGTGTGTATGGAGTGAATGAGTGTGCGGTGTGTGTGTATATTAAGTGCCTAGAGAGAGAGAAAGAAAGAAAGATACTCTCTTTCTCAGGAGTGCCTGCAGTAAGTTTGCAACATGTCAACCATTTTAGCTTGCTCTTTAGGAAATGATATTTCGTTGCAACAGTTGACTCACAGAACTCTAGATGTCCCAAAGATGCTTCTTTCTTTATTGTTTGACCAATGGTCATCAACAATTCAATTCTACAACAATAAATACATCCATACAATGTCAGTACAGCCCTTCCACCTGATGGAGACTCAACGAGCTGAGAAATGCTGATTTGGAGGGCAGGAAGGGAAATAAAAATGGAGTGAAGGCAAGGGGGATGTTTGCTTTATCTGAAACCAGCCACTGACCTCCACTGTTGGACACTTCAATAGCACTGACACAGCCCAAGTGGCCCAGTAGCTTCTTCTTGTAGAGGTTTCTACAGCCCTGCAGGCGTCTCCTCTGGAAGTCCTGGGTGAGCAGGCGGTCTCCCTGCAATCCCCTCTGGGACAAGAAGCCCACTTCTGACCTCATGCTGCCCCCTCAGGCCGGCTCTCTGCCTCATGCTGCTGCTTCCCACTGGCTCCCTCACTCTCTCTGCGCTATCCCCTCCCCCATCTTCCCCCCTTGTTATGGTTATGATGATTTTTTTCTTTAGCCAGACATAGCCCAGAGAGAGGTTTTTCAACACTCCGCTGCTTCCTGATTCCCCCTTAAACTTCACCCCCTCCTCCTCTCAGCAGCTGATCCACAGTTGCAGCCTTTTCCTATTGCAATTCTTCTCTTGGCTGGGTTGGTTTTCACGTTGGTCCGGATGGCAGTAGCTTTGAATTTTTTCCCCTTAAGGCTGTTTTATAACTTGGAGTTATATGCAGAGGGATTTTATTTTTTTCTAACTTATTTCAAACCCCCAGCTCCCCCAGAAAATAAATCCACAGAAGTATATCCCTTGCCCAGGATTTTTAAGGGGGTTGCATGTGATGAAAGGAACCAGCTCTGCTGCATGGAACTAGGACTTTGTGAGAGGGGAAGTGAGGAGCCTTGACGGATTAGTGCCTGTTGCCATTTACGCTCACTATGGTAGCTGATCCATGTAAAACAAAGAGTTTATGAAGTTGAGCACACATAATAAAAGTAACTTGGATTCAGGATTGCTGAGGTTTGCTCCCCTTTGAGCTGACTGGTTTTCTCCAGGCAGTTCCCTAGCTGTAACATTTGTCAAGATGCAACTCATTTAGATGGGGAGAAGGACAGCCATATTTTTTTAAATTATGTTAATTTCCTGCCTGTCAGTGCAGCTCATTCAGGAATCTAAATTAGATATTTCTTCTAGATAAGCCTGAGAGGGAGAGCATACTTCTCAAGTAGTAAAAACTATTTGAAACTGTAAGAGATTAGATGGAAGGAAAGGACTTTTCAGGAATGAAATCTATCATGCCCTGAAACTTTATTAAAGCCACCTTTTACTTCTTCCCCAGGAGAGCTACCTAAACTGATAGGGAAATTAGCCAAAGGCAGGCAAAGAGGAGGTTCAGACTTGAGGGCGCTTTTAGACAAGCACCTCCCCACCCACTATACATGTTACAGGACTGCAGTGGTGTCCTGCAACATGTATAATGGGTGGGAGGTGGGCAGGAACTGGTGCTTGTCTAAAAGCACCCAGTATGTGGTGACTCAATATGAGCAATATTAAAAGAAAAATCCAAAGGATAAGAGGTATTTATTTATTTCATTGATTTTTACCCCACCCCTCCTATTTATATGGGATAAGCTCTAGGAAAGATCATCAGTCATCCCCTAAGAACCCATATTAGCTGTGAGAAATAGAGAGTTCCCATTTAAAAATTATTATTTATTTATTTATTGGCACACAGGGTCCTTCCTCAGGCATGTAACATAGTGAGTCAGACGTATATAAACTGAGCAAATGTAGATATAAACTGTAAATGTAAATATAAACTGAGTTATATTTGCTGAGTTTATATATTTCTACTGGCTATGCTACATGGCTGAGGAAGGGCTCTGTGTGGCTTGAAAGCTTGTTTATTTCACCAGCAACAGTTGGTCCAGTAAAAGATATCATTTGAACCAAGTTATGAATGCTGAGCCTTTGAAAATGACAGATTTTACTGATATGCTGCTGAACATTCCTAATGCTCCAGGAGGAATTTTCTCTATTGCAAAATTTTTCTGTATTGCAAATCTTCTTAAAAAACAAGGAAATTCAATCAATAAAAAAATATAAAACAGTTTATAATGATAGTTAAGGCTCTTGCAAATGTACTCATGCTCTAAAAAGGCATGGAACTTGCAAGTTATGGCTCTGGCCTTAACTCGCAAACCATGTTAGCAGTAAAGACATTGTACAGTCTCACATATTGTGCTTTATTTCAACTTAGACTCTATGCCCCCACACTCTGCATTGGTTTTTCAGTCCCAATCCTCTTCCTCTGCAGGTTGGGGGCAACACTGGGTGATTTCAGACGTGACGAATCCAATATTCACCACGCCTGAACCACTCTTAAATGCGGCTCGCTTTTGACTGTTGTGAACGTCTGTTTGTTACCCGCCAGATGTTCACCACAGTCAAACGCGAGCCGCGTTTGCATTCACCACACTTCTGGACCCGAGGATGCGAGCGGGTTCAGAAGTATGGTGAATGGCCACCACGGCAGGGGTGAATGAAACGTAACTTCTGTTCACTCACCCCTGCCGGTGGTGGAATCCATCCCCCCCCCTACCAACGCGGTGGCGAGTGCGGACAGAGTGGCCGCTCATGCTGCCCGTCCGGCGGGGGGAGGGCCGTTGTAGAATGCAGGGGGCGGGGCCGTGTGGCAACACGCTGCGCCACACAGCCCCGCCCCCACCGCGATCCGCGGGGCCACAACAGACGTTACAGTGGCCCCATTCACCATGGGCCATGGTTTGCCGGTCCCCGCAGCCCGGGGTGAAGTGGCGAATGTCTGTTGGCATGCCCCTTCACCCCGGGCCATGGTGCGAACCACCCCACAGCCCATGGTGAATGTGGCCCGGCATAACGTCTGAAATCACCCACTGAAGCTGAAGAATGGAGGGGGTGAAGGGGCAGTGCCAGAGCTAGGGGTAGCCTGGGGCTGGGAGAGCCTTAACTTGCAATTTCCATGCCTTTTTAGAACATGTGTAACTTTGCAAGAGCCTTAACTATAATTATAAACTGGAGGGTTTTTTATTATTGAATTTGATTTAAATCTGCCCTGACAGTACACAAGACAGTCATTTGTCTAATTAGAATAAAAGTAAGATCTTTATAAAATGTCAGAATAATCCAGAAAAGCCAGCCACTGGAATTTAAGGTAAAGCTCATTTTCTATTGGGGGAATTTTCACATGCTCACACTTGCTCAGAGAAATGGAGATAGGCAGAGATTTGAGATTTAGCAAAGTGGATGAGGACCAAAGTTGTTTAGGCAGAGTTTGGTATGATTTGATACTGAGGTTACCAAGATAAAGCAACCCAAAAAAGTGATGTTTTGGAAAAAGATTGGCGCATTCTACCATTCTTTTGAACCAAGCTATAAGTCATTTGAAAGCAGGTGGAGATATGAAACTTGGTACTGCCATAGCTGCTAAGGTATACACAGGTTGCTACGGCCATGTTCCAATGAACAGATACTTCAAACAAGAGCTCTAAACCTAAGTTACTCAGGAGTAGGAAAAGAAATATCTACTTCTTAAAAATGAGTACTTACTCTGCTTTGCTTTTTACTTTGAAGTAACTGTAGTGTGAACCCTTTACTTCAAAATAAAGAGAGAGTTACATTGTATGTCGCGACTATTAGGGGAAGAGTCCAAGTAAGTACATCTGTTTGCAGCTTCAGCAAGAATGGTACAGAAGTGGAGTAGTTACTTTGATTTAATTAAAATTAAAGTAGATTCTATATGGAGAAAGATATGACTATTCTGGCTGGGGGTTATACCCCTATAATCAGATGGACCCAGGCCTTGGCTAATTCAATACAGGACTACTTATGGACAGAGGGGTGTAGAGGGCAAAGGGACAATCTGTTATTAGAATCAGGGCCCCCGAATGNTTATGGACAGAGGGGTGTAGAGGGCAAAGGGACAATCTGTTATTAGAATCAGGGCCCCCGAATGTGGTAAATATCTTCAACGGCCTGGCCAATGATATCACACAGTATTTGACAGACTATGCGGTGGGGGTAAATAAGTCGAAGCGACTTCAGGGAGATCAAGGTTGGTTCGATGCTGAGTGTAGGCAGGCTCGAAATAAATATCGTCAGGTTTATAGGTAGTACCGGCAGGGCCATCAGTCGGTTATCCCAGGCGATTTCTTTGTTTTAAAGAAATAATATAGGGTTTTGGTTAAACAGAAAAAGCAGTGTTTCTGGCAAAATCGCTGGCAGGGGATTTTGGATGCTGCGCAGAGTAAGAATACTAGGATGTTTTGGAAATTGGTAAACAGTCCCAGGGAGGGGGCGGTTTCTATGGGATATTATCCCATGCCTGCAAGTTCCTGGGAGGCCCATTTCCGGAAGTTATATACTAGTATCAGTGCGCAGTTGAAGCAGTCCTTTTTGGATATAGCAGATATGCCTGCTTGGTTGCCCATTACAGGAGAAGAGGTTGCTGCACACATAGTCACATTCTGTAATGCCAAAGCACCCGGCATTGATTTGATTAATATAGAATGTATAAAGGCTAATTTGGATTGGTGAGTGCCAGTCCTGGCAGCATTGTTTACTGCCATAAATGACACGGGTAACATCCCAGAAGGATGGGGGATTGCCATTATAGTCCCAATTTATAAGAAGAGGTCGAGATTAGATCCAGCTGCCTACAGGCCCATTAGCTTGCTCAACACTCTTAGCAAGATATATGGTAAGATCCTGCTAACGAGGTTAAACCACTGGATTTGGAGTGAGACCGTTATGCGGGTGGGGCAAGCGGGATTCATGAAGGGGCGATCGACAATAGGTCAGTGCCGGATATTGCAGTATTTATCTGAAAAGTATAAGGCACTGAATAAGCACCTTTCTGTGGCCTTCTTGGATTTCCACTCTGCTTTTGACACGGTCAATAGACAGTGTCTTTGGGAAAAACTCAATGGGACCTCGATTGACAGGAGATTGTTGGCTCTACTGTGCAATCTCTATATGGAAACATCACTGAGTGTGAGACTGGACAGGAAGGGGCATCTCTCAGGCAAGGTGGATGCCCGCTGTGGAGTGACGCAGGGGTGTGTACTTGCCCCTACCTTCTTTAATGTATATTTCAATGATTTGCCCCCGCTTTTGGCTGGGGCAGAGTTTTTCCCTCCAAAATTGGCGGATTTACCCTTAGGTTGCTTGCTGTATGCGGACGACCTGGCGGTGCTCTCAAGGTGGGATTAGCCCGGCAGCTGCGGGAGGTGGCGGGCTATTGTGCACAAAATAAATTTGAGGTTAATTACAGCAAGTCTCAAGTCATGGTCTTCTCGCATGAGAGGAAGGTTTATGGGTGGGAAATTGACAATCATCCACTCCAACAGGTTCCCCAATTCAAGTATTTGGGATTGTTTTCAGAAAACAGGTAATTTGAATGAGCATATCCGAAGGGTGGTGGATGCTGCTAGAGCTCCATCTCTAGCGATAGCCAGGCTTTTTGCAAAAACTGATAAAACGGCCTTGAGGCTGGCCATCCAGAGCTTTAATGGAAAGATGGCGGCAGCTCTCCTGTATGGGGTGGAATTATGGAGGCCTTTATCAAAGTACTCACTGAATACGGTACAATCTGCATTTTTTCCAAAAAGTACTGCGAGTACCTAGGGGCACATCAGCAGCGACGGTCCGACTGGAAGTTGGCCAAATGGACAGGCTCATTGGCCTGGGAGTACACTGTTAGGTTCTGGTTATGCAGTTTGAAATACAGTAACAGTGTAGGGGGACTAGACTCATACCTGTTTAAGGAAAAGTTTAAAGACCAATGGATGCGCAATTTTGAGGAATTCCTGTGTAAACTGGGATTTTCCATGAATTATATTTACTCAAAGCCCCTTGATCAGGTACAGAGGGAGGTTTTGGGCCGTATCAGGGATGTGGCTAGGCAACAGGACCTGGCTAGTATGTGCGAATCTCGTCACCTATGTGACTACCATTTATGGATGCCTGGATTGGATACTATGGCACCCTATCTTGTCTCAGATTTAACACCCAGGGGCAAATATTTAATCCTGTGTACACGGCTTAATGCGTTGCCTTCCAAGGTTCTCGAAGGGAGATGGGAAGGTATACCCTTTTTGGAAAGACTTTGTCCTTTCGACAATGTGGCAGTGGAAACCCCGCAGCATACGCTGTTTGAGTGTCACCTTTATGATGATCAGAGAAGGAAATATCTAACATCTCTGTTAGAAAATTTTCCGGGGAGGACTCCCAAGTGTTTGTTGGTGATTGCGTTAACTGTTTCAGAATATGCTCAGTTGGTGGCAAAATTCCTTATACAGGCGTCTATTGCCCGGCAATCTTTTTTAGATTATAAACCCAGAATTAACGTTACTTCATCTGTGTGAGGGGGATAACTATTTTATGATCACCACTGACATATGGTATTTTGTAATTTGTATTCTTATGTTTTATATTGATTGTTTTGTTTGTTTGTTTGTTGGATGTGGGCATAGCCTTCGGCTCAGCTTAATAAATTTGAATTGAATTGATTGAAGTAGTTTCTTTAAATTTAACCCTGTTTCTTGGAACATGTTCTAGCAGTTGAGTATTTAACTGTACCAAAACATTGTTAACCCCTTTCAGGTCTACTTAATTGGTTACAACTAATTGTTTACACTAAAAATAATTTTTCCATTGTTGAATTTTATACAAGCCCTGGATGTTTTGAGGATTTAGCAGCGTGCTATCATCTTAAAAAGACATGTATAGTATGAGCTTGCAGGATTCAGAAGCCTGAACACCTATAATATAGGTGCAGCCCTTCAGGTAACTCCATGTCACATTCACCCAATCAGTCAGAATCTTTTTAGAGAACAAAACTAAGAAGTGGAGAATCCCCTTGACCTGTTTTTATAGAAGACTTGACAACTTAAGTATCAGCTACAGTGACTGAGCTTACAATACATTATTCCAACTTCTAATTAAATCACTAATGAGAAATGAAATGAAAGCAGCAAAAAAAGAAAAACAAAAGCTCATGCATGGCTATTTACAACATTCATATAGCAAAAAGGTGTTAGAGCATAACTATCTGTTCAGATTTGATCTCTGGCATCAATTTCATCAGTTTGATTTGGCGGGGGACAGTTGGGGAGTGCTGCTGGTTTACCGTGCACCTACCAGTACAGCGGCCTCCTAACATGCTCTGGCAGAGGCAGTGTCGGAAGTGGTACTGCGGTCCTCCAGGACAATAGTCTTGGGTGACCTCAACATTCACGCCGACGCTGTGCTTGGGGGAGCCGAGCATGAGTTCATGGCCGCCATGGCAACCATGGGCCTGTCCCAGAGGGTCGCCGGCCTGACACATCTTGGAGGACATACCTTGGACCTCATGTTCTGCACTGGCCTTGAGGTGGGTGTTCCGTTAATGGGGAAAGATATCAACCATGCCCTTGTCATGGACGGATCATTACCTCCTACAGACCTCCCTTCTAGCACATGTCTGCCCCCGGCAAGGTGTGGGACCTATTAGGATGGTCCACCCCCGGAGGCTGATGGACCCGGTGCGGTTTCTAGGCACTATGGGGGAATTACCCTCTGACCTTGACAACTGTCTCATCGATGACCTCATCAAGCTATGGAACATCTTGCTGACAGAGGTCATCGATCAAACAGCTCCCACACGTCCACTGCCCATGCGGCGGCCCCACAGGCCTCCTTAATTCCCTGAGGAGCTGCGGGTGCTGAAGCAAGAAGGGCGACAGTTGGAGCGACGGTGGCATTGATCTCGTACTGAAGCCGACAGATTGTGACACAGAGCTAGTTTATGAGCTTATGCTGTGGCTATGCGGATAGCAAAGAGGGAGTTCTTTGCTGCCCTCATAGCATCCGCGAAATCCCATCCAGCGGAGTTGTTCTGGGTGGTGCGGGGGCTGGTCAGTCTGGCCTCCCTCAAGCCGGGGGTTGAGTCATCATCCGCCCGCTTTGACCTTTTTGCGGATTATTTCACGGATAAAATCACCCGGACTCACCACGACCTCGATGCCGCACTTAGTGCAGTGGAGGAGGCAGAGGGTGTAGGAGCCCCGACTTGTCCGTTTTTGTGAGATCACTTTCAGTCGATGACACCCGCTGACATGGTGGGGGTGCTTGGGGCTGTTGGAGCCACCTCTTGTGAATTAGATCCGTGCCCGTCCTGACTGATAAAGAGCTGCCAGGAGACATTGGGGCCGTTGCTGGCTGGGGTGGTCAACACCTCCCTGCAGGAGGGCAGAGTGCCGGAGTTGTCTCAAAGAGGCGGTGGTGCGGCCTCTGCTCAAGAAACCATCACTTGACGCTGACTCCCCAGCCACTTATCAGCCTGTCTCTAACCTTCCCTTTTTAGGGAAGGTTACTGAACGGGTAGTGGCTCAGCAGCTCCAGGGGCACCATGACCGTGTCAGTTATCTTGATCCTTCGCAGTCTGGCTTTCATCCGGGTCATGGCACTGAGACAGCACTTCCGGCCTTGGTGGATGACCTTCGCCGAGAAAAGGACCGGGGTCGATCAACCCTATTAGTCCTATTAGATCTATCAGCAGCATTTGATATCATTGACCACAAGATGTTGGTGACACGCCTGCGGGACAGTGCGGGGGTGGGCGGAATCGTTCTTGAATGGTTCCGCTCATTCCTAACTGGAAGAACTCAGCGGGTGGTACTCGGTGATTGTTTTTCATCTTAGTGAGACCTCCCGTGTGGGGTCCCGCAGGATTCGGTTTTGTCCCCTCTCCTGTTCAACAGGTATATGCAGTCGTTCGGCGAGGTGATCAGAGAGTTTGGGGTGAGGTGTCATCAGTACGCTGATGACACCCAACTATACCTCTCATTTTCAACTGACCCAGGCCCGGCTGTCTCGGTGCTTACCTGGTGCTTGGCAGTGCATGAGGGCTAATCGACTGTGATGGAATCCTGACAAGATGGAGGTGATGCTAGTGGGTAGGTCGGCAGAGGGGACGGTTCCATCAATTGATGGAGTCTGCCCTCCGTTGACGTCCCAGGTGCGGAACCTGGGGGTGCTCCTCGATGTGCATCTCCGCCTGGACTTCCAGGTGGAGGCTGTGGCGGGGAGTGCCTTCCGCCAGTTACATCTGGTGCGGCGGCTTCGGCCACTCGTTTCAGTTCCGACCTGGCCACGATCATCCATGCTTTTATAGCCTCTAGATTAGACTACTGCAACGCACTTTACGTGGGGCTACCTATGGTGATGGCTCAGAAGCTGCAGCTGGTGCAGAATGCAGCGGCCCGGCTCCTGGTGGGGTTGGGCCGCTGGGAGCACATTACACCAGTGCTCCGATCTCTGCACTGGCTGCCAATAGTCTTCCGGGCCCAATTCAAAGTGTTGATTTTAACCTATAAAGCCTTACACGGTCTGGGGCCTGCTTATTTGCGAGACCGCCTCACCCTCCGGGTTCTAGATCGGCCCCTGCGGTTGTCCGGGGGCACCTTGTTGGAGGTCCCCCGGGTTCTCTGGGGGACCACACAAGACACGGCGTTCTCTGGAATTCCCGGTGGGGGCACAGTTGGCCCCAGACCGCCTGGCCTTCCATAGGAACTACAAAACCTGGCTGTTCTATCAGGCATTTGGCGAGGGAGAAAGGTTGGGGGGGTGTGTGTTGGGGAGGGTGGGTCGGGGTGTTATCTGACTGATCGATTTTATAGTTGAATTATATTATATGTATATGTATTGTTGTTAGCCGCTCTGGGCCGCCTGTGGCGGGAGAGAGTGGGATATAAGTCCTGTAAATAAATAAATACATTTAGTTTCCTGCTTGGAGCAGGAGCCAAATTAGCAATGGCAAACCGCCTTACTAAACAGCTCCAGCTTTGATAGACAGTGTCTATTTCCAAAGGCTGAGCTGATTTAATACCTGGTGACAGGAGGTCCAACCCACAAAGTGACTTGGTAAAGCAAAGAATGCAAGAATGCAAGAAGTTGTGAATAACTATTCACAACTGAAATGTGCTTGATTTAAAGGTACAGATTTTAATAGAACTGCCAAACCATAATATAGAAGTCTGCTAATTTTATGAAGTTTGTATTTTTAGAACCAAAATTTTGACAAACTGTCCAAATACACCAATGTTACTTAAAAAGTTTTCTCCATGATCTTGAATACTTCGACTTCTAGTTGTGACCAGGACACTGAAGGCTTTTCTTCTTGCATTCTTTGCTTTACCAAGACACTTCTTTGTTCATAATGAACATCTTCAAAAGATCCCAATAATGTTTTCTTTAAAATTTCAATATAAAATGTAGACCTTTCATAAACATCTCCTTACCTGCATATTCATAAAACCACTCTAAGCACCTCTTGCTTGAGAACACTTCTTCCTCTGTCTTTATTCTAGTAGAATCATATTTTCTATACATGCTAAAGAGAGAGAACACAGTTCATAAGTCATTTAATCTTACAACTTTGTATCAAAGAAACAGTTGACCGCCAATTCAAACATTGGCTGCAATCCCAAACTGCCTGCACGCGGCTTACGCGCATACTGCATGGATTCATGTGTTTTGCACATGGCACAATGCCCCCGTAATGGGTGTGCGAGGCACATGAGATCAGCCCCAATATTTATTTATTTATTTTACTTTTATCCTGCCCCTCTTGCCTAGCGGCAACTCGAGGCAGCTCACAAATATGATAAAACACAATAAAGTAACAATAAACAATACAAACATTTTATTTATTTATTAAAATATTGATATCCCGTCTCTTCTGCTCCCAGAAGCTTGAGGTGACTAACAATAAAACACAAATACAGCAATAAAAATAAATGACTACATTAAAATTCAGCTAACACTGGGGGGAATAATCAGCCGCCACCACCCTAACCCATCCCACCCACCCATCACCCTCACTTGGCGGAACAGCCAGGTCTTGCATCTTCGTCAAAAGGAAGGGTGACAGAGCCAGCCGGGCTTCCACAGGAAGGGAGTTCCACAGCCTAGGTGCAGCCACCAAGAACGCCCTCTCCAGAGTTGTCCCCGTCCCCGGAATACCCGGAGAATCTCCAAGAAGACGCCCCCCAGCCGCAGGGCCCGCTCCCAGGGCCCGGGGAATGAAGCTATCCAGCAGATAGGCAGGGCCCAAGCCATTTAGGGCTTTATAGGTCAAAACCAACACGTTGAATCGGGCCCGGAAAACTATAAGCAGCCAGTGCAGCAAACGGAGCACTGGTGTAATGTGCTCATGGCGACCTGTCCCTGTAAGGAGACGGTCTGCTGCATTCTGCACCAGCTGCAGCTTCCGGACCGTCACCATGGGTAATCCCAAATAGAGCCAGTTACAATAGTCCAATCTTGAGGTAATGAAAGTATGGTTGATAGCAGCCAGGTTGGAGTCGGTGATATATGGCTGAAGCTGCCACACAAGATGAAGTTGGCGGAACGTACTCCTTGCCACAGCATCCACCTGGACATCCAGGCAGAGCTGGGTGTCAAGGAGCACTCCTAGACTGTGAACCTGGGAAACCAATGGAGGACGAACCCCATCAATAAGCGGGCACATTACAACCATTGCCTTACCCACTAGCATCACCTGCATCTTGTCGCGATTCAGCTTCAGTCGACTCGTCCTCATCCAGTCCCTCACACCGCTAAGCATCGAGTAAGCACCGAGACTGCGGGATCTGGATCAGATGAAAACGCGAGGTAGAGCTGGATGTCATCAGCATATTGATGACACCAAACATCAAACCTTCTCACGACCTCGCCCAGCATCTGCATGTATACGCTGAACAGGAGAGGGGACAAAATAAAGCCTTGCAGGACTCCACACAAGAGTTCCCAAGGAAATGAAGAACACTCCTTGAGCACCACCCGCTGAGTTCTTCCAGCTAGAAATGAGCAGAACCAGTCAAGGACAATTCCGCCCACCCCAGTCTGGTCCCGCAAGCAAGTCACTAATATCTTGTGGCAAACGATCTCAAAAGCAGCTGACAGATCTAATAGAATCAACAGGGACAATTGACCTTGATCCAGTTCTCAGCAGAGGTCATCTACCAAAGGCACAAGCGCAGTCGCAGTACCAAAACCTGGATGAAAGCCGGACTGCGAAGGATCCAGGAAACTGATGCCAGTCAGATGCTCCTGCAACTGCCAAGCCACGACCCATTTAATTATCTTCCCTAAAAAGGGAAGATCGAAGACAGGGAAATAACTGGTGAAGGCGTCAATGTCAAGCGATGGTTTCTTGAGCAGAGAATGCACCACCGTCTCCTTGAGGCAGCTTGGCACTCTGCCCTCCCGAAGGGAGGCATTTACCACCCGCACCAGCAATGGCCTTAACATCTCCCAGCTGGCGTTAACCAGCCAGGATGGGCATGGATCCAATTTGCAAATGGTGGGTCTGACAGCCCCAAAAGCATCCTCTGCAGCAGAGGACAATACCCACTGAAACTGATCCTATGAAACCAGACAAGGCGGGGCTTCCACAGCCTCTGGTTCTCCCATTGTAGAAAGCACAGCGTCGAAGTCGCAGTGAATCCAGGCAATTTTATCTGCAAAATAGTCAACGAACAAGTCACAGCAGGCATCTGATGGTTCACGTTCCAGGCGGAGGAAGTCCGGACTGACCAGCCCCCTCATCACCCGGAAAAGCTCCTCTGGATGAGACTTTGCAGATGCTATAAGGGTAGCAAAGAATTCCTTCTTTGCTAACCGCATAACCATGGCATAAGCTCGTAAACTGGCTCAATGTCTCAATCGGTCAGCTTCAGAATGAGATCGGCACCACCGTCGCGCCAACCACCACCTCTCCTGCTTCAGCCACCGCAGGTCCTCAGTACACCAGGGAAGCCTGCGGTGCTGATGCTGGGGAAGCGAATGCCTGGGAGCCGTCCGGTCAATGGCCTCAGTCAACAAGGTGTTCCAAAAGGTAACAAGGTCATCGAGTGGACAGTTGATCAAGATAGGAGGGAAATTCCGCAAGGGCATTCTGGAACCTCTCGGGTTCCATCAATCTCTGGGGGTGGACCAACCAAACTGGTTCCACGCCTCTCCAGGGGCCGACGTGTGCCGGGAGACAAGTCTGCAGGAGGTAATGATCCATCCATGACAAGGGCTCAGCTAACACCTTCCCCACCAACGAATCCCCCGCCTCAAGGCCAGTGCAAAAAATCAAATCCAAGGTATGTACCCCATCATGTGTCAGGCCGATAACTACTTGAGACAGGCCCATGGTTGCCATGAACTCACGCTCCGCCCCACCAAGAGTGGCATCGGCGTGAATACTGAAGTCCCCCAAGACCAATGTCTTCGGGGACCACAATACCACCTCCAACACCAGCTCTGTCAGAGTGTGTAGGGATGCTGCTGTACAGGTACGTGCACAGTATACCAGCAGGACTCCTAATCTGTTTCCTGTCACATCGATCACAAGATGGAGACCCTCAATACCCAGCATCAGTTGCATCGTATACCTCCTGACTGACCAGGATTCCCTAAAAACAATGGCTACACCATCACCCCATCCCTCTAGCTGTGGCTGATGCTGCACAATATAAAACATCACAATATATAAACCAGAGCTGCGCAAAAAACATATCCACCCCATCCTCTATCCCATCTCATCCAACCCCCTCACCTCACAAACACCTGATGGAAGAGTCAGGTCTTACATTACCGGTGGAATGCAAGGAGATCTAGGCTGAGGCAGATCTCCACTGGGAGCGCATTCCTGAGTGGTCGCCGAGAACGCCCTCCTGTCTGGCTGGACTCACCGATAACGCGGGACCTCCATGAGGGCACCTCCAGATGACCACAGGGACCTCTCAGGGACCCAGGGAGTGAGGCGGTCCCTCAGATAAGGGAGGTCCAGGCCGTGTAGGGTTTTAAAGGTCAAAAACAGCACCTTGAATTAGGCCCAGAAGACAATTGGCAGCCAGTGCAACGCCTAGAGCACTGGTTTAATGTGCTCTCTGCGGGGGGCGCTAGTGAGCATGGTACAGTAGTAGATGCAGAGTGCTGAAGCTCTGCCGAGGCCTAGTCATTAGGCAGCAACTTTCAGTATACTAACTGGTGCGTTGATAGCTTTGCTTACTATTCCCAATCTCAGGAATGTCCTGGCAATCAAAAAAATTAGAAAAAAAATTTATCAAGAGATTTTGTGAGCTGCAAAGTGCAACTCAGGCTTCTGACCCTGAGGAGGGCCCTATGGGCAACATGGCTGCTGCAAGCACAGAGGACTCCGAGGGAGAAGCTGATCTCTCTCCCACTATATTGGAGATGCTTAGAGAGATTAAAAGCAATCTCCCAGGGGCAGCTTGAGAGGGAGAAAATTAGAGGATACGTGCTTTCTAAAGAAGTCCTTTGAACAAATGTCCAAAAGCATGGATGGTGTGGTAAAGAGAGTGAACCAGGCTGAGAAGAGAATCAGCTCTCTTGAAGATGGTGTGAATGTCAAGGACCAGCAAATACACAGCCTGATTGCCACAATAACCCAGCTCACCTCTAAATGCAAGAACCTAGAGAACTGGAGTTGTAGGTCCAACCTGCGATTTCTGGGACTTAGAGAAGGGGTGGAATACCCAGATCTCCGAGCCTTTGTGGGGAAGCTTTTGGAAACACAGTTTCCCACCGAATCTCAAATTCAGGGCGCCATTGTGGAAAGGGAGCATCGTTCGCAAAGGCCCAAGTCTAAGGAGGGTGCAGTGCCACACTTTTATAGTGAAATTCCTGTTCTTTCAGGATAAAGATAAAATATTCTGCCTTGCACCAAGTGTTCCTGAATTCAACTTCCAAGGGGACAAAATAAAAGTATTTTCGGATCTTGCTCCAGAAACTCAAGCTAAAAGGAGGGTCTGGCACTGATCTATGGACATACTTTCCAAGGGCTTTAAGCCGCAACTTTGGCATCCTGCCAGCCTCGCCTTCACCTTCAATAACAGCAAGAAAGTATTCTCTGACATCAACAGATTAAATTCCTTTTTGCAAGAAAACCCCGGCTTGGCTGAAGGGGAATCATCGGGCGCTGATGGCTGAGCTTTTTTGGTGTGAAAAGATCTGTCACGTCCTGAATGTGTCTGGAAAACCTTTAGTATATTTTATGTTCCACTTATTACTTCTTGATTGTTGAGAGTTCTTTCTCTGATTAACAGTCCACACTGTTTTTTGGTGTACTGGTTCGCCATTTATAGTGCATATAGTGGGTTATGGCCCTGGTTGCTGCCGACTCTTTGTTTTTATTCACAATGAAAACAATTCTCATTTGCTCTCAATGGAGATTTCCCCAGGGCTAGCTCAGGGACGAGGAGGGAGTTTGAGAAGGGAAATGGGAGAGAGAGAGAGAAGTAAATATTATGTCTTGGTTTTTTTTTGTCTTTTTACTTTGCTATAGACCAGACTTTCACATTTGTAATTTGTTATGTGGTCAGCAGGTGGTGCTGTAATCTTACTCTCTGGAATAATGGGTATTTTCAGACGTTACGAGATCACGCTCAACCACAGTGAACCACGATCAAACCCGCGGCGGGGCCAAAGGGCCCTGAACGTCTGTTCAGCGTGCGCCAGATGTTCATCACGCTCAATACCCACATGGGGCCAATTTCGACCACGCTTCCCGGGCTAGCCGGGGGAAGGTCCCGGGAAGCGTGGTCAAACGGACCCCCACCGGGAACCAACCAAAAGTAACGTCTGGACGCCAATCCCCGCGCGGAACCAAACAAAACAAGCCCCAGCCGGGGACGAGGCA
>QEPC01013002.1:5132082-5145219 GCA_003113815.1 Sphenodon punctatus | reverse complement strand
CCCCTGCCCCCCCTTCCCGACCTTTCCCTTGTGTGTGTGTGCCCGGGCGTGCGGTCGTGGTTTGTCCCGCTGCGGGTCCGCTGTGTGTGTGTGTGCGTGCGTGCGTGTGCTGTGTGTGTCAGCTGTCAACCTGTTCTCCCTCTTCCCCCCTCCCTTCCCGTTTCCCTTGTGTGGGCGTTCCCTTGTGTGCCTTGTGGCTTCGTTTGCCCTCAGGCGGCCATGTCTGTGTCCCGCCCCTGCCTGGTGCCTTGTGGGAGTTTTGCGCCCGGCGGGGGTTCGGCTGCACATCTGTTGTGCTGACCCGGTCCGCGATGGTTCGGCCTGGTTCCCAGCCGTGGTCCCGGTCCCGTCCCGTCTGTTTGGGTCGTTTTTCCACCCCGGGCCGCGGTTATGCTATTCACCCCCCTGGGGGTTCGCTGTGGTGAACCGCCTGCCCGTAACGTCTGAAAATACCCAATGTCTAAATTGAACAGGGTAAAGATTTTAACATTAAACCTGTGAATAGCCCTGTGAAAACACAAGAGAACTATCTATCTGCTGAAGTCCCTGCAGGCACATGTCTTTTACTTACAGGAAATGCATCTGCTGAAGGGATATGTCTCTAAATTAAACAATAAACTATTCAGTCCGCTTTATAGTGCTTGTGCCCAAAAAAAGAAGACTGGGGTCATGACAGGTTTTTCCTCAAAAACATCTTTTAGCTGCAAGTGCCAAATTAAGGACCTCAACATCCACTGAATGTTATTTATCCTGTGTCTCTCCCTATGCCCCCTCTCCTTGTCTCCCCCCTCCGTGTCTATTAGATTGTAAGCCGTAGGCAGGGACCACGTCTATCTCATTGTTCTGCAAAGCGCCAGGTACATAGCTGGTGCTATACAAATGCTTATAATAAATAATAATAAAATAAATAATAATAATAATAGGTACTTTGGAGCAAGAGCTGGTAACCCTGGTCAATATTTATGCCCCGAATGGCAATTCGTTAAAAAATTTTTTAAAGAGTTATGTAACAAGATCAATTAATGTGTTGAGGGCAATTTAATAATTTTGGGTGATCTAAACCTCCCCCTCAACAAATTGAACAGGTCTTCTAAACCAGCCCTTAGACAAGTCTATAACCGCTTCCATCCTAACTGGACAATTCAGCATTTCTACGTAGTCTAAACAAAGCTTGTGGATTTGAATACTCTTAAGAAAATTCCCTATCTATACCTACTGGGGATTCTGGGATTGATAGAGGTTTTGATAAAATGCTCTGAAAGCCTCTGCTATTTCCTTATTGTTGGAAGTTAAGGTTCATCTCCTTCTTTAATAGTTGGAATCATAGTTTTTATTTGTTTTTTTTCCTCACTAAGTTGGCTAGAAGGCAGTCACATTTATTACTTTTTTCATAGTACAGACCTTTTGTCTTTCTTAACAGCTGAGAAGTCTTGCCTACTTCAGTTAAATTTATCTCACCCCTTAAGGCAACTATTTGTTTTTGTCCATTTTTATTGGGTTTATTTTTATCCATCAATTCTAGAGTTTGCAGCTGTATATATGTTCCTTAGAGTGGCCACTCTTTCATACTTGATTTGCACTTCCACAGCAATAAATTTGCCCCTGATAACAGCTTTCACAGCTTCCCAAATATTGTAAACTGAAGTGGTGGAGTTGTCATTGAATCTGAGGTATTTCTGTAAAGCGCCTGAGATTTTTTTCCCTGGTCAGGACTTCTTGAAGTATGGCTCTAAGCATTCCCCAAATTCTAATCTTATACTCATTACCTAGTTGGGCTTTAGTTTCCAAAATCAGGGCATCATGATCAGACATAGCAGTAGTGTGCACATAACATTTGTGACACTGCGCAGCAATAGCCAATATCTAATCAATTTTGGAGTAGGCTCCCTGGCTGGCAGAAAAGAAAGTGTAATCTCTGCTGCTAGGATCTAGAAATCTACTGACATCGAAACAGTCCATGTCCTTTTTTCAATTGGCCACATCCTCGACTTTGCTGTACACTGAGTCAGACACTTTTTATTCTTCCTTAATCAAAGAGATTCCTTACAGAGTTGAAAAGAACAAGATAAAGTACTTAGGGATATTCCTAATGAACGATCTAAAACATTTATTTAGAGACTCCCCCCCCCAACTCTTATCAAGCTTAAACAGAATCTTGGTCTCAGCTTGCTTGCTCCTGGCTGGGGAGGATTAACCTCTTTAAAATGATAGTAATTTCCAAATTATTATATAAATGAATGGTTTTGCCTGTGCGTATCCCAGATCACTTTTTTAAAGAAACCAAACTATGGATGAAAAAATGGATCTGGACGAACAAATGCCCCAGGATTAAACATATAACTCTGAAAGCGACTAAGGATATGGGGGACATTAAATATGCCGGATTTGGGAGCTTACCATAAAGCAGCAGTTTTGAGGGTGGTCAAATGTTGATCCCAGGGTATGGGAGGTAACAGTTTATTTATTTATTTATTTTATTTAATAAATTTATATCCCACCCCTCCTGCCATGCAGTTGGGTCAATACTGAAAAGGACAGCTTAGAGCTGAACAGCTTTAGAGAATGTCTCATCAACTTAGATATGTCTAACAGGGGTAAGTTGGAGAAACACCCATTTGCGGACATAGCATGGACGTAATGGGTAAAATGTTGCCAGAAGACGGGAACTGGGGATCATGCATCTTCTTTCCTTACCCCCTGGACAACTTGCGGTTAGCAAATTCTTCTAAACTGAGGGCTTTAGTTAAAGGTCTGACATTGAAGGTTTTTGCTCAAGGCTAAAGATGTATTTCAAGGAGACATTTTTAAGTCCAAAATAGATTTGGAGCGAATTTTACAATCCCCTATTAAGGATATGGCATATAACCAACTTTGTAGCTTCTTTACTGGCTCAAAGAAAAAAGAGGTCCTGTTTCACACATCCTCCTAAAGCTTTAGAAGCAATTATTTTCTCTAGTTCCCACAACAAAGGTCTTATTTCATTAATTTATAAGGAGATGAAGAAACTATGGTTTAAACCCAAATTTACATATATTAGGGCATGGGGAAAAGAACCTTAATCCTGGGCGATTTCAACATCCACGCTGACACCAATCTTGGGGGAGTGGAGAGTGAGTTCATGGCCATCATGACAACCATGGGACTGTCTCAGAGGGTTGTAGGCCTGACATGAGAGAGGACATACCCTTGATCTGATATTCTTCACTGGCGTTGAGTCGGGGGATCCAGTGATGGGGGATGTATTAACTATGGCCTTGTCATAGACGGTTCATTATCTCCTCCAGACTGGTCTCCTGGTGCATGTCTGCCCCTGGAGAGGCGTAGAACCAGTTTGGTTGGTTCACCCCCGGAGCCTTATGGAACCAGAAAGGTTCGGGAATGTCCATGGGGAATTACCTCCCAATCTCGATGACCATTCGCTCTATGACCTTGTTGTCTTTTGGAATATCTTGTTGACTGAGGCCATTGACCTAGCAGCTCCCGCACGTCTGCTTCCTGAATGCCAACGGTGCAGGTCCCCTTGGATTACAGAGGACCTGTGCCGGATGAAGCAGGAGGGACGGCGGTTGAAGCAACTGTGGCGCCGTACTCGTGCTGAAGCAGACCGATTGCAACATAAAGCCAGTTTAAAAGCTTATGCTGTAGCATATGCTATAGAAATTCCAATTCCAATTTTAATTTATATCCCACAACTCTCCCGCCAAAGGCAGCTCAAGGCAGCTAACAAACAATATATAATACAGAAACAATATATGATGCCCACTGCATCAATACAATTTAATCAATAGAGACAAACAAAACCCCTTATTGATCAATAACCCCCAAATACAAAAATACATCATCATATCACACACCCCCAACATTTCCTGCACTCCTCCACCCTTCACTACTTCCCACCCTCCAGCCACCAGGGGGAGGCCTCTCTTCCCCCCCCCCCCTTCCTGCTCTCACCAGGAGAGGGAGGAACCCTTCAACAATAAATAATATATAGAATTATATAGGATGCACAATGCATCTGTACAATGTAAATTAATAAACCAAAAATATAACCCCATTAATCAACAACTACAATACCCCAACCCCTACATACAAAATACAGCGATACGTCATCCCCATCATATGGGCTATGCCCTCCCCCCCACACACACACAGAGGGAGGCCTTGTCCACCTCCCCCCAGAACCAAAGAGTTCTTTGCTACCCTCATAGCATTCACGAAGTCACGTCCAAGTCAAGTCATATCCAGTGGAGCGTTTCCAGGGGGTGCAGAGGCTGGTCAGTCCAACCTCTCTCTGCCTGGAACTGGAGTCTTCCAGTGCCAGCTGTGACATGTTGACTTTTTTGTTGATAAAATCGTCTGGATTCACCATGACTTTGATGCTGCACTTATAACAATGGATGAACCTGAGGTGGTAGAGATCCCGCCTGGTCTGATTTCATGGGATCAATATTAGTGGGTGTTGCCCGCTGATGCGGTGGATGTCCTTGGGGCGGTTAGGGCCATTTGTTGTGAATTAGATCCGTGCCTGTTCTGGCTGGTTAAGACCTGCTGGTTAAGACATTAGGCTGGTTAAGACTTTAGGGCCGCTGCTGGCAGGGGTTGTCAACGTCTCCCTTAGGGAGGGCAGAGTGCCGAGCCGCCTCAGAGGTGGTAGTGGCGCTGGTTGGGGAGTCAATGGGTGATTTCAGAAGTGACGCGTTCCAATTCACCACAGTGAATCCCACCCCGGTGTGAACGGATTCACCGCGGGCTGTGGTGACACGTGCGGCCCCAACAGAAGTGACAGGATCATGACCACCGACCGGGGGCAATCAGAGAGAACATGGGCCAGAGGAACACAACAGACATGCAGTGGAGACGTGGACCGCGGTTCGAGCCCCAGAATGCACCGCAGCTGGGGTCAATTCCTTCCACCGCAGCTGCGGGTTTCCGTTCAGAAGTTACTTTTCATTCACCCCTGCCGTGGTGACCATTCACCACACTTCTGGACCTCCTCCCGCCCCGACCTCATGAAGTGTGGTTAGCTTCACCCCGGGCCGCATTTGACTGTGGTGAACATCTGGATGCGAGCAAACAGACATGCACGGCGCTTTCACCACCACCCGTGTTTGACTGAGGTTGACTGTGGTGGACATTCACCACGTCACTTCTGAAATCACCAAATGTCAAGAGATGGTTTCTTGACATCTGTTTGAGGCGGCTCGGCACTCTGCCCTCCCTAAGGGAGGCACTGACAACCCCCTCCAACCCTAATGTCTCCCAGCAGGCCTTAAACAGCCAGGACGGGCACGGATATAATTCGCAACAAGTGGCCCTAACTGCTCCAAGGACATCTGCCGCATCAGAGGGTGACACCCACTAATATTGATCCCATGAAATCAGACAAGGCGGGATCTCTACCTTTTTAGAGAAGGTTATTGAACGGGTGGTGGCTCAGCAGCTTCAGGGGCATCTGGATCAGGTCAGTTTTCTTGATCCTTCAGTGGCTTTCGTCCTGGCTTTGACAAGAAGACTGCGCTTGTGACTTTGGGTTGACGACCTGCACCATGAATTAGATCAGGGCAGATCGTCTCTTTTAAGTTTTATTACATCTGTCACCTGCATTGGATATTGTTGACCATGAGATGTTGGTGGCCCAGCTACAGGACTGAGCCGGAGTGGGTGGAATCATTCTTGAATGGTTCCACTCATTCCTGGCCAGGAGAACTCCGCATGTGGTTCTCAGGGAGTGTACTTCATCTCCCCGGGACCTCACGTGTGGAGTCCCACAGGGTTCTATTCTGTCCCCCCTCCTGTTCAACATATATACGCAGCCCTTGGGTGAGGTCGTGAGAGGGTTTGGCATGCATTGTCATCAGTACGTCGATGATACACAACTCTCTCCTTTTCTACACTCAGACCCAGCAGTCTCGGTGCTTACCCAGCGCTTGACAGCTGTGGGGGACTGGATGAGGTTGAGTCGTCTGAAGTTGAATCCCAACAAGACGGAGGTGATGTTGGTGGGAGGGGTGAGGGGGTGGTGGTGCCTGTCATTGACAGGGTTTGCCCCCCTTTAGCCACTCAGGTCCATAGTCTGGGGGATGCTCCTCGATTCACAGCTCTGCCTGGATTCCCAAGTGGAGGCTGTGGCGAGAGGAGCATTTCACCAATTACATCTGGTGCAACGGCTGCGGCCATATGTCTCAGACTCCAACCTGGCTACCATCATCCATACCGTTATCACCTCTAGACTAGACTATTGTAATACACTCTACATGGGGCTACCCTTGGGGATGGTCCAGAACTTACAACTGGTGCAGAATGCGGCGGCCCCTCTCCTAACAGGGATGGTTCGTCATGAGCACATTACACACCAGTGCTTTATTCCCTGCACTAGCTGCCCATTCTCTTCCGGGCCCAATTCAAGGTGTTGGTGACCTATAAAGCCCTAAATGGCCTGACCCCCGCTTACCTGAGGGACCGCCTCAGGCCCCGGGTCTTAGTGCGACCCCTGCGGTCGGCCAGGGGCACCCGACTCAAAGTCCCCCGGGTTTCCCAGGTTATGACGATGGGGAAGGTGTTCTCGGTGGCTGCTCCTAGGCTGTGGAATTCCCTCCCAATGGAGGCCCGCCTGGCCCCAGACCTCCCCTCTTTCCAAAGACAGTGTAAGACCTGTCTGTTCCGCCGGGCCTTCGGAGAGGGAGACCGGGGGGGTGTTGCCCTTTTTAGTATATTTTTAGTACTTTTTATTAATTTTAAACTCATTGCCTGCTATATTCTGAGATATGAGCTAAATATTTAGGAGCTTATATTGATGGCTATTGGTTAATAGCAAAATTTTGTTTTTTGCTGAACTACTAAGGCAACTTCTTATTAGTCAGCATTGAAAATATGTATATATATGTATGTATATATTTTGAGGCTTTATTGTTATATATTGTATAATTTTAATTATCTCTTTGAAATAGCCCCTTGGGTTGATCAATAAAGTATTACTACTACTTATTAATTTTAAACTGTGAATTAGGTGAATTATGTAAATATGTTTTAATTATGAATTGTTTGATTGTGTGTACTGTGAGCCACCCTGAGCTGCTCTGAGAGCAGGAAGGTTGCAGGATAAAAGAGAATTGACATTAAAAAAAATCTCCACATCGCCTTGGAAAAGGGGGTGTTCACAGATATGACTATATATGCACAAGTGCTTCTCCTTGCTGTCTCTGATCAAATCACAGATTAAAACTACAATGCAATTATACTTAACCTCAGTCAGATTGTCCAAGGGAACATACAACCCATCTGACAGATGGAGAGAATGCGCAGAAAGACGGGCTATTTCATTGCTTATGGGCATGTCCAAAGATCAGTTCGCTGTAGAGACTCGTTTGGGATAAAATGAACTCAGGAATGGGGATTTCTATCCCCTTTAGTCCAGAGGTAGCGATCTTGGGTCTTTTTCCAGACTCGCCTGCAGTGGAGGCTCATAAAAAATCCTGTACACAGATGTTGGTGGTGGTCTCAATATTATTGCCCGGAGTAGGGTCATGTCTCTGGAAAAGGTTTTGGCAGAAGCAAACCACCACCTTGAGGATTACTACAGCACATGGAATCCATGTTTTGAATGCATAAAGGCTAAAATGGACATGGACAGTACAAGACCTGACCTTAGTAAGCAACATATAACTTCTTTATGGATTGATTATTGTTGTTAATACTGCAATATTATATAGCAAGGATGGGGAACCTGAGGCCCAGGGGCCAAACGTGGCCCTCGGCAAGTTTTTATGTTGCTCCTTTCCCATTCCTGGATCTGGACCCTGGATCTGGCTCATGATAATGGAGCAGAGAGGAGAGCATGCACACAAGGATAGGGGACATCTCATGGCACAGATCCATGATCTGGACCCTTCTTTTCTTGAATAAACCCATTAAGCACCTCCGCCCCCAACATCTATGTGGCCCTCGGAGCGCATTCAAATATCCAATGCAGCCCCCAAGACAAAAAAGGTTCCCCCACCCTGCTATAGAGGCTGACTCTCTTGCATCTCTCTCAGGAGGTGAGAGGTGGGTGGATAGGGGGATACACGAAATTACGGGACTGTAAGTTGAGGATATGGTGATTTACCTGTAGTTATAAGGTTTTACATCTAAATGTCTTTCTTTGTAAACAACTTACTCAAAAGGTTTTTGTTTTTTTTAATTAAATAATGTGCTCTCTATGATCCGTTCCAGTCAACAGGAGGGTCACCGCGTTTTGCACCAGCTGCAGTCTCCAGACCGTCACACCAAGGGCAGCCCCACGTAGAGCGCATTACAATAGTCCAACCTTGAGGTGACAAATGCATGCATGATAGTGGCAAAATCAGAGTCTGACAAACATGGGCAGATCCTTCTCACCACATGTAACTGGCAAAAGGCACCCCTGGCCACAGCCAACACCTGCAAACCAAGTGCACCTGCGAATCCAGGAGTGTCCCCAGGCACCACACAGATGTAGCCAAGGGAGGATGATCACCCCCAATAATGGGGGTGATCCCCTCCCCCAGATCCCCAACCCCACCCACCATCACTTCTGTCTTATCAGGATTGAGCTTCAGTCGGCTCGACCTCCTCCAATCAACCACAGCAGCCAAGCATCAGGACAGCAACGAGACTGTAGGGCCTGGGTCGGTCAAAAATAAGCGATACAGCTGGGTGTTATCAGCGTATTGTTGATGACACACACACACACACACACACAGCTGCGAATTACCTCCCAAAGCGGCTTCATATTCACGTTAAATAAGAGAAGGGACAGAATAGAACCCTGCAGGACCTCACACGGGAAGCCTCCAGGGGATGATGTACAGTCCTTTATTACCACCCGCTGAGATCTATCTGCCAGGTATGAACGGAACCACTACAAAACAGTGCCATCCACCCCAATCAGGTCCCGCAGGCGAGACATCATCTCATGATTCACGGTATCAAAAGCCACAGATAGAACCAGCAGGGTTACACAACCCCTATCCAGCTCTACTAGTAGGTCATCGACCAAAGCCACAGGCGCAGTCTCCATACTGTAATCTGGGTGAAAGCCATACTGTGCGGGAGCATGGAAACCAGTGCGATCCAGATGTGCCTGCAGCAGATGGGCCACCACCCGTTCAATAACCTTTCCTAAAAAGGGAAGGTTAGAGACAGGCAAGTAGTTCACAAGGGAGCCAATATCAAGAGATATTGGGCAATATCCCTTGTCCAATACTGACAAATGAATCACTAAATGCTGCTCTGTGGCTGGCTGACTTTGCTTTTTCGAACTGTAGAACTATTTCAACTATGTGGCTCAGGGACTTGTAAATAAGATATTCACCTTTTGAACACGCATTTAAAATCTAAAGTAAAGCAGACGAACACAACCAAAAACTGAATAATGGATGAATGCAAAATGAGCTTTTGCTCAATTCCTGAGCTGCCTACTTCATAAGCCAAAGCCACAATATCGGCATCATTGTGGGCAGCTCGAGCAGAAAGACCAAGGTCAGGATTTCTTACACAAGAGGACTAAGGTTATTGGTGGAGAAGAGGCAGAAAAAGTTGCCACCATTTTTTTTCTACTTTTGTTCAACAGCTAACAGAACTATACATTTAACATGAAATCCATCACTAATGCAAAATTAAAAAAATTAAACCCGAATGCACTCACACATCACCAAGTATGTGTCTGTGAGAGAGAAGGGTTTGTGTGGCAGACAAATTTGTGCTGAGTGACCCTGAACTGTCATTTATGGAGGCAAAAGAGTTCTATACTAGTAACTGGAGTACCGGATTCTTCCTTTTGGAGTCTTTACACAGAATTCTAGAAATGGTCTATAATGCTACGATCTAGTTGAAAAAAAATTGTGCCTTTAATATACGCACTATCTTGAATGTTAGAAGTTATGGCACTAAACTTTCTTGTGCAACTGTGTAAAAACACAATATTTGGCAGGTTCTCATTATTGGATAAGCAATATTATTTTTATATATTATAGCCATACATCTCTATATATGGTAAACAGAAGTCCATAGCCATACATGTATTGCATTATTATGAATAGGCTACAGTGTTGCTCCCATATATTTAATTTTTTTTTATCAAAAACAGCAAAAATAGAGAAAATGAGTATTTACTGGTTCTTGTTAGCAGACAAACAACATTGAGAGATGAATTATTCCAGCTTCAGAATCTATAGAATTTTTAAAAATTAAATTTCAAGTTAGCTATATCTATGCAGCAATATTAAAACACAGAATTGTATTTGTATAACTAGGGCCCTATGCAAGCTGTTATTTCTAGTGATAATGAGCAAAAACCCCAGCCAGAACTCAGATTTTGTTCAAACAAGTTGGTGAACAGACACAATCCCATAGCTCGCTATACTCTCACTTTTGTTTAACAGGAAACGAGGATTAGGGTTTACAAAGGGGCAAAAATGTATCTTAGCAAACATGGATATAATTTGCTGTATTTGTTTATTTGAACTGATGAGGGGATGAGTTACAATCCACAGACTACTGTCCTAATTAAAAACCTCTTACCTATTAACTGCTAGTGTAAAAAAACCCTCAGATCAGCATTTCCCAAACATTTTGCCTGTGACACCCTATTTTGAGGGCTTAAAAACAACCCCGACTCCAGACAACAAGAAAAACATGCATAAAATATCTAGTATCGGTCAGGATCATGACCAAGGACGGCTTCTATCCATGAGTGCCAAGCCACCAAACACCCTGGCGCACCTGCTGCCACCACTGCTACTACTGCAGCGCAGCTGCTCTAAGCCCGGTATCAGGCACGTGTGGGCATGCTTTGTCAGACTCCTGGCCTTTCATCATGAGTCCGATTCACTCTCACTCCACTTCTCAAGCTGGCCAGCACCACGCTGGCAGGAGAAGGGGACTTGCTGGCACATGCGCTGAAAGGTACTGCTCCTCCAATCAGGTGGACCTCTGCTATCTCCAACTTGATCTGAGGGGCATGTGCAAAAGCACACAGTTCTTTTCAGCATTGTGTGCTTCTGTACATGTGCCGAGACAGTTGCTAAGTGCTGTGGCTAGCCAGCTGGAAATCTAGCAGGAGGGGGTGGGGGACAGCCTGGAAGTGGTCTGGGCATGCTTGGCGACTGCTGTAGCAGAAAGCAGAATGGATGTCTCTACTTTGGCAATTTATTTTATTTTTTCCCCCCTGACATTTGTTGCTTTTCACTACAATACAGCCCCTTTTAACTGTCCCACCTCGAGTGATGAATTTTTTTTATTTTTGGTTTTATTTTATAGTTTGTTTTTTGCATGTGGGTATTTTTAATATATTTTATCCGATTATGAATTACTATTTAGGGACTTCAGCCAGAAACCGATAAGGAACGCAAGGAAAACTCTCAAGCTTATTTTAGACATCTAGAGGTGTCCATCAAGGATGCCTGCTGGCACCTCTTTTGTTTATTAATGATCTAAAAATCAGAATTACTAGCAGACCCTTTTCATTTACCTCATATCTTGATGGATAAGTTCTTATGTCCTTTAGTAAAACTGGCTTACAACATTTGCTTGATTCATTTAATAATTTACTGCACAAACAATTACTTGGAAATAAACATTAATAAATAAAAAGTTATGGTCTTTGGTCATACGAAAACTACTGACAAATGGTTTATTGATAGTAAAATAGTGGAAGTGGTTTCTTTCTTTTGGTACCTAGGAGTAACATTTTCTAGAAATATTAAATGGAAGCATATAGCGTATGTAGCTACAAATGCAACCAGGGTGTATCTTCTGTTTTATAATAGATCTGGTACAAAAGCCATGATACCAGCCTTAAAGATGGACAGAGATAAGATTACGCCAACATTACCTCCAGGGAGCTGAAATTGTGGGGATGGAATAAGAATAGTTATATGGGCATTGAGAAGGTTTTGAACTGCTTAAGAAAGCTTCTAGCAGTTCATAAAAATACCCCAGGCAGTCTGTTACAGTCTGAAACGGGCATGATAAATATTGTGACAAAAGGGCCATTTGAGATGTTTATATTATTGGTTGAAAATCCATACTTATGCTCCAAACAGATACCCTAAAATGTGTTTGTTAGAGATTGAAAATCTACAGGAATCCTTTTCCTTTTTATGGCTAAATGAGATTAAACATACACCGTTGGCAAATTGGCTCCATAATAAATATATGAGTGTAGATAGATTACCTCTTCCTTCAGAAAAAAGTGAAATTGACCTGTGATTAACAGATATCAGCATACAGACTGACCTGAGTATAGCTTGTTAGTCAAAACATGCCCCATTTTTGAAATCTATTTAAAACAAATTTACTTTTGAACCACATTTGAGCGTTGTTTTGAATAAGAAACATGGGGAAGCAATTATTAAACTCCAATTTGCCCAATTCTGCCATCTTGAAAGGAAAGGTGGGATAAAGTCCCCGATCAAAACAAGTTTCGCATATGCGGGTCTAATGTTGTTAAGAATATCTGCCATTTCTTAGGATATTGTCCACTATATCAGAATTTATGGGCTAAATATCCAATTCCAGCTGTGGTCAATTTAAGATACTGGACTCAAAGAGAAAACAAATATGGCTATTGAGAAATTATCTATTTTACATGCTCTAAAATCCTTTGTACTTAAAGCACAGGGGAAAAAGAAGCAGTTTTTAGCACCCAGACTCTTCCCTTTCTTGACTGTATAAGATAATTCTGATTCTATACGATAAATTTAAGGTTGAACTATACTTAATTTTGATTTTATGTCGATTTGAAGTGTGAACAGAATTTTTTGAATGTATATACTTAATTTTGTATATTTATCTATGTAAAAAGTGGTTTGTTGTCCTTATTTTTGAGTTATGCCATAATACAAACATTTTTTTAATTTTTGGTTTGGATATTTTGTGCACTGACAATATATTTTTTGACATTTTATATTTGTCTTCCTTTTTAAAAATAATTTGTTGTGTTTAGTTTGGATATTGAATGCAGGGTTGACTGGTGGGGGAGGGGCCCGGGGGGGCTGTGTCCTGCCTCCTGTGGAGCACACACACACCCCATTCGCCCTAATTTCCACCCCATTCACAGCTGAACTGGTTGCTGCCGCATCAGCCATATCAGCTGTAAGTTGGCGGGGGGGGGGGGGG
>QEPC01013002.1:5119945-5131636 GCA_003113815.1 Sphenodon punctatus | reverse complement strand
CCTCCCCCATCTCCCCCCCTCCCCCAACTGCTTCTGTTGCTCCCCTGGCCCGGCTTCCCTTCCATCCACACACCTATTTCTATCCCTCCCTGGCTTCCTTCCTTCCACCACCCCTCCTCCCCAGCTTCCCTTCCTTACACCCACCTCATTTCTAGTTCTTCCATGGTTTCCTTTCCTTCCAACCCACCAAATCCCCCATTTCTATTTCTCTCCGACTTCCCTTCCTTTCAGTACCACTGCCCCACTCCACATCTCACCCGTTTCTACTCCTACCTGGCTTCCCCTTCCTTCTACCTCACCCCCGTTTCTATCCCTCCTCCCCATTTCTACCCCTCCCTGGCTTCCCTTCCACCACCACCCCTCTCCCTGGCTTCCATTCCTTCCACTGCACCCCGTTTCAATGTCTCCCTGCCCTCCCCACCATCCCTTTCCTGAAAGTCTACCAGCCACCACTGTTGGGATGTTTGGCATATATATTTTGTACACTGAGTACAGCAGGGAAAAAATGCAAACAATTTAAGTCTTTCAGACTTCTTATATTTATTTTTGCAGCAGTGTAAACACTTCAAAAATATTTGCTTTTTACATGACTGTATATTGTCATACGGTTTCTGAAAGGAGAACATGGTAGTACGCTTCCTTGCGACAGCCCCTTTGAATTTTGTCCCTCTTTCCAAGTGAACCGATGATTGAGGAACTTTTTGTTGAAATTAATGTTTAAATTAGTTGGGATATTTTGGTCAGTTCATAGTCTAAAAAAATACAGACAGAATACAAAACCTTTTCAAAAGGATTTATTTGGTGACTTGTTATATTCAATCTTTCTGCTGCAGTGTGAACACTTTAAAATAACTTGTTTGCACACAGTCGGGTGTGATTTTAATTTTTTTGAAAAGGGGAAAATAGTGTTAGCCCCTCTGAATTTTGTCCGCCCCTCTACCAGCAATCCGATGCTACTGGGAATTTGGGATCTTATGGATTTTTCCATGTATTTTTTTTTCTCTTGCTCATTAGTCTGGGAGTTTGTAGGAAGGATCCCGGGGGTGATTTCAGACATGACAAATCCAAGATTCACCACGCCTGAACCACACACAAACGCAGCCCTCATTTGACTGTGGTGAAGGTCTGTTTGCTACCTGTTTGCTCCTCCCTCTCCCTCCCCCCACTCCCAAGTGCAGCCTTTCAGTGCTTGGGGGTTGGAACCGGATCCAGAGGCCAAATCCAGCAAATACGAAGGGCCAAATAAAAAATAGCTGAGGGCCAAATATAGCTCCTGAGCTTGAAGTTCTCCACCCCTGCACTAAACACTTCCTTGGTTATGCAAACAGGACTTAGCAGTGGTTATCAGATGGGAGAAGATACCCCATCCTGACCCATCACTTTATTCACTAGACCATCTGTGCAATGGGTGCTGTGTGCATAAGAGAGAATCTTTTCCCTGGCCTCCTTAGTGATCTTCTTACAGTCCAAAGACTAAGATCTAATCATCCCTATTTTAACACACAGCTAGCCTCTTGCTTGTAAAATGTATATGAACAGTCTACCTGCATGATCTGTGACCTGCTGTCCTGGTGAATTCCAGAGTCTGTCTGCATAGTCTGGCAGGGAGAGCTGCCCCTTCTGCTTGATCTAAATTTAAGTCATTAATTTCCTCAAGAGGAGTCTGTGGGCTCTGCCTAATCCAGGGACATAAAGAGGGAAAGTCAAACATTGTGACATCAGCAGTCATCACTTTGAGGAAGTGTGTACAGAGACCTTATGTACAAGGTGGCCAATTCTAAGTGTTCCAAACCATGAGTTGGGCCCCCAAAATCATGATTCATTTTTTAAAAGAAGTATTACAAATTGATTTCTTTTCTTAGGGTTTTTGGTTTCGGAGCCTGAAGTCACATGGATCTGTCCCCTGCCCTTGTGCGCATGCCCTGATGTCTACTCCCTTATCCTGAACTCAGATCTCAATTATTGAGGGCAGGAACTGGATATAGGGGCCAGATCCAGGAACTGGAAAGGGGCCAAATAAGAACTTGCCATGGGCTACATTTAGCCCCTGGGCCTAAGGTTTCACACCCCTGGTATAAGGGAAGGAGAGCAGGGATGGGAAGGAATGATCTGAGGTGAGGGATTAGAAATGCAACTTTTGTTCTACTATACTGTTTGCTAAAGTATTCTGCGCTATGCTACCTCTTCTAGTAATGCCCTCTCTCTTTCCCAACTGCAACAACAGCTGAGGTGGGGGTAGGAATGAGGGAACAGTTTGCATTTTTTCATGCATACTAAGACTGAAGTTCACACTAAAGCTTTCCCCACCGTTAGGCATTTATACGGCCTTTCCCTAGTAGGGTGAATGTGTGTATTGAGGGCTGAGCTCCCGCTGAAGCATTCCAGTCAGGGCAGGTGTAAGGGTTCTCCCATGTGGATTCTCTAATGTATACCGAGTGTCCCAACTTCTCTTGAAGATTTACTTATATCTTTGGCATATTCAGGGTTTCTCTCCTGAGTAGATTCTCCTTTTTAAAAACTAACAATTGGGTCACTTACCTTCTGGAACTGTCCTTCTGTTAGGATCCACAGGACAAGCATTCTAGACGCTAGAGGGCAATTTCCACCACCATCAGTAGGTGGCTGAAACAAAATTCAACTGGGCATGCTCTGAGGGAATCGCACCCTCTATCTTCAGTTGTCCCAGAGCCAAAACTGTAATGAAACTTAGAGAACCCAAACCAAATCCTAACTCTTATGTACGTAAATCCTCTCCCTTGTATATACAATCAACCCATTACAGGGAGGGCTGAATGCCTGTCCTGTGGATCCTAAAAGAAGACCAATTCCCAAAGGTAAGTGACCCAATTGTCCTTTCTCCTAGAATGCACAGGACAGGCATTCTACACGCTGGAGAAGATCCAGAGCAGTACACCATTTTCTGTTGGGAGGGAGTAAACAGAGAGGATCTAAAGAGGATGACTGACCGCCGCCCCCCCTCCCACCCGTTCTCCCCTTGAGAGTTCAATTAGATACTTAATCCAGGATTCCCTGAAGGACCCGTCTATCAACTGCAGTGTCTGCTGAGTCCAGGCCAACAATTATACAATGTTTAGTGAATGTATGTACACTGGACTATACAGCCACCTTACATAGCTCGCTATACGGTGCCCTACCTCTAAAAGCCCATAAAGTAGAGGCTCCTCTAGTAGCGAGGCACCACCCCCTGTGGAGGCACAAGGTCCACTGCACTGTATGCTTCTCTAATGCAGCATAACACCCAACCGGCTATTATCGCTTGGGAGGCTTTCTGGCCCTTTTTCCAAGGATCATAATTGACGAACAGCGCAGAAGAATTTCTAAAGGTAACTAATCTAAATAAATGTTTAGTGTCCTATGTACATCCAATGTATGTCAATGGTGTTCTAGAGGGCGTTGTGGCCTGGGGCAGAAGGAAGGCAAAAAGCACCTCCTGCTTCCTGTGAAAAAGTGTGTTAAGTACAAAGGTGGGTTCCAAACAAAGGACCATTGACTCCTCCTTAAAGATACACAGAGTAGGTTCCATAGATAGTGCCCTAATTCAGAGATCCTTCTCGCCAATGTAAATAAGATCAGGTAAAGCTACCTTAAATTACATGAAGTAAAAAGATACCTCCCTTAAGGGTTCGAATGGAGAACCTGTTCGGGATTTTAAAACTACAGTTAAACGCTAAGTGGGGAATCTATGAGTTACCGGAGGGGAGAGAAGACCGGTTGCCCTAAGGAATCTACACGTGAGGATACATACCCCCATCATCTCCAAAGTGCTCTCTAGGGCTTCCACCTGCTAGGACAAAGTACTGGGGTGAAGTCCCTGGTCTAGTACCTCTTCTGAAAACTGTAGGATATCCCCAATCTTAGGTTTTTGTGGATTTGAACCCCCATCTTGGCACCATAGTGCAAAAATTCACCAGGTGCATTGATAGACACATCTGGTGGACTGATGCTTAGCTAGCGTGAGAGTCTGAAGCACTGGCTTGGAGTAACAGAGACTGTTGAATGCTGTGCGTTCAAGAGCCATGCTGTCAGTTTGAGAAAGCTGGAGTTTTTGTAGAAGATCAGGCCCTGAGAAAGTAAGTCCGTGCTCAGATGCAGATGAAGCAGTTCGTCCGTCTTGAGATTCACGTCTGTGAACCCCCAGGTCATTCTTGCCCATTCTCCGCAAAGCATGGTCAGAGTTCTGTCTAGTAGTGGGAATGGGGGAAAAGCATACAGCAGTTCTGAGGGCCAGGGTTGATTTAGCACGTCATATGCCTCAGCCCCTGGATGGAATACATACATGGCTCATGAATGCGCTAGCTTTGGTGTTGAGGTGAGTGGCGAACAGATACAGATCCGCCTTGCCAAATCGTGTCACTATCTGTGTGAAGGCCTGCGGGCTGAAGTACCATTCCCCCAGATCTATGTTTTTTCAGCTGAGTCAGTCCACTTTTGTTGTTCTGGCCCCGTATGTGGAGAGCCAAAAGGGATAGCAAATTCAAGTCTGCCCACTGTAGCATCTGTATGGCTTCTCTGGGTACGGTCCTGGATCTAGTGTCCCCTTGGTTCCCAACATATGCCAGGACTATGGTATTGTCTGTGTACACCACAATGTGTGCCACCCTGATTTGTGAGGCGAACTGTCATAGTGATAGGTGGATAGCTCTTAATTCCATCCAGTTCATGTGGTGCTGTTGATCATGGTTGGACCACATTCCCTGTGAGTATTGCTATATCATGTGAGGCCCACAGCTGCGCAGGCTGGCATCTGTGGTTTTAGTCATCTTCTCTGGTTCTGAAAGTGGGATTCCCTGCTGGAAGCAGTGTGGGTCTGTTCACCAGTCCAGAAAAGAGCGTACTTGTCTTCAGTTGAATGTTGGTGCACTCCATGATTTGTTTCGGCCAAGGTCGCAGAAAAATCTGAAGGGGCCAAAGATGTGGGCGGGCCCACTGGAGGTGCTGGACACCAGAGACCATCAGTCCCTGAAGGCTAGCCACGAGCTTGCGGGTGACTGGATGATCTCTATTAACTGACAGACCTTTTGTTACCTCTGGACTGGGATGAAGATATGGTTTGTGTCTGTGTATATTATTAGTCCCAGGTGTTCCAGGGCCTGGTTGGGGATTAGGTGACTTTTCTTCCTGTTTTCCACAAATGCATGTGATTCCAGGTACGAGACTGTTTTCTCCAGTCTTTTCAGAGTCTGACCATAGCTGGGTGCCCTCACTAAAAGATCACCCAGGTATGGGTGGATTATGATGTCCTGTAGGCGAAGGCTAGCCACCAGAGGGACTAGCACATTGTTAAATGTGCAGGGTGCTGTTGCCAGGCCAAATGGCATGACCCTGTAATGCTAGTGTTGAGAGTTGCAAGTGAACCGGAGCCACTATCTGCGAGATGATCACATGGGTATATGGAGGTAAACCTCCTTTAGGTCTAGAGAAGTGACCCAGTCTCCTGGAGAGATCGTATCACAGACTGACTTTAGAGTCTCCCTTTTGAATTTCTTGGTCCTGACTACCCTATTTAAACCACTGCAGGTCCAAGATGGCTCACCACTCCCCCGATTTCCTGGCTACCAAAAACAGAATGGAGTACAGGTCCTGTTGGTGGTGTGGGATGGGTACTGGTTCTATTGCCCCAATTTGCTGCAGCCTGTCTCTCTTACGAGATATCGCTCTGTGTTTTTCCACATTTTGGATCTCAAGGATATGATAAAGAATTCTCAGGGAAGTTTCCTGATTTCTATAACATACCCCTACATCACCATCTCCTTGACACAAGTGTTGGATGTTGAGTTTTCCCACCTCAGAATGAAGAGAAGCAGTCTTCCACCTATGGGGGAATTTGGGACCAAGGAGGATCTGGAAGAGTTAGGAGTCTTTGGTAGACGGCAGGTGGCCAGAGGATTGCTTGGCTTGTGGATTGCTGGAGAATCTTTCCTGGTGTGACCAACATCCTCTTTCTCCACACACCCTGGATTGCTGGGGATCGGTTCCCTTTCTGCTTGTAGGAATAAGAGTAGGGTTGTCTGCTGGAGGTACGAGAAAGATCTTGGGGGTTATGGAATTGCTGCAGAGTTTGCTTTCTCACTTTATTGACTACATCTGCCAGTACTTTGTCTAAAGAGACTCCGAACAGCTTTTCTCCCTGGAGCGGGTCCACCGCTAACAGGTTTTTAGTGTGTGGGTCAGCTTTCCATGACCTCAGTCACAGTCTGAGGCGGGCAGAGACATTAGCGGCTATGCCCCTTGCTGTCCAAGCAATGGCATCAGTAGATGCATCCATGAGGAAGGAGATGACCAGAATAATATTAGCAGCCAGTTTTTTTGGAGGCCTGACGCAAAATCCCAGGGATCCTCCCCAGACTGGAGCACTTCATGATGGCTCTAGCAAAGTAAGCGGATGCTGTGGAAATACAGAGCATGGTTGATACAGCCTGAAAGTTCCTGTGGAGCCCAGACTTGATGCCTCAGTCTGTAGAGTCCCTGGGATATAAATCCCCTTCAGCTGGGAAGATTGACTGGGGAGTGTGGGAGGCTGCTGCCGTATCTATCTTTGGTGTCTAGAATAGCTTGGCTTTATGTTTAGAAAAAGAGTGCAAGGCCTCCTGGGTTTTAGTAAGCCTCAAAGCTTTGCCAGGTTGCTTCCACTCGGATATGATGATTCTTGCAAATACCCTGTCTAGGGGCAGTCCTTTCTCCTGGCAGGGAGCCTCGGGAACGTACTCTCTCCTCCTCCTCGTAGTCTGAAGCATCTTTTTTGTGTGATTTTTCTTTTAAACTGAAGGCATGCTGACTCTTGGGGGGGGGGGGGAATTCTTTATGGGCCAGGGAAACTTCCACCCCTGCTCTCTGGCTCCCTCAATTAGGGGTTCAGGATATTCCTGTTCATCCCTCTTCAGACTCTTGTGAGGTGACTGATTTGGGCTCAGTCTAACCTCTCCCCCTGCAAGTCTTCGGACTCAGAGACTTTCCTGCAGGGAGGGTGCTTATGCCTTGGCTGAGCCTTTTGGGGGGGGGGGGGCTGTCGGGGGAGGGGGGGATTGAGCCCACATCCTCCTCCTCTACAATATTAGCTTCCCCCTCCTCCAATGAGGAGCCAATTCGGGCCAGCAGCTCGTTCTCAGGGTCTGGTTCCTTCCTTGGCCTCTTGGGTGCAGGTTGTTTGCCCTTTCCCTTAGTTTTGGAGCCACCCTTAAATTTATTCTTCCGTCCCATGAGGAATAAAGGAAAGCAGGTGGCCTTTTTCTTTCTCCCTTGCCTTTACTTTTGACTTGGAGGCACTCCAGAAATATTAGTATTTTGTTGAGCACCTTCATTTTTAAGGTCTCTATGGAGGACGTGAGAGGGACCCCTCTCACTGTGTCCAATGCTGGTTGGAGGGGGTGCCTACTGCACAACGACAGGTCTGCGGTGAACAGAAGGAGCGCCGGTGGGGACTTCCGCATACCCGTCCTTCTGTCCAGTCCACGCCCACAGGATCAGCTGGCAGAGGAAAGGCGAGAAGGCTGCTTTGTCCACTTTTGGACGTGGAGCGTGTACGTGCCTCTCTGGTGCACCTGCAGACTAACTGCCTGGGCTGCAAGGACTAAAACGCAGCACGGGAAAGGAAACTGCCTGCGCTGCTCAACACGCTTCATTATCTCCTACCAGCTGCGAGGCAGAAATCCAACTGTAGACAGAGGGCACGATTCCAAAGCATTCTGTTTCTGTCTCCTACTGGAAGTGGTGGAGATTGTCCTCCAACGTGCAGAATGCCTGTCCTGTGAATCCTGGAGAATAGCATTTTTTTAAAGTGAACAAATCACACATACATATCATGTACCTTTATTTAAAACAGACTTGAAAAAGTGAGCTGCCAATTATTATTTTTCTAGCACCTCATCCACAGAAGCGAACGCTGGTTTTCCCCTTTTGATTTTTTCCACACACAGCTTTGCATTTTGCTCACTATTGCCTGCCACCACCATTGCGTAGTTTTTTGTTCTGGATACATTGTGTGTGCTATTCTATTGATCACATATGAAATTTTAATGCCAGCCCCGCCCACTGCCCCATCAGCCTAAAAGCCCATCACCAATCACAACCACATCAGCAATCTGCGAGATCTCGCTTTGGTCCCAACCTACTGCTTGGAAGCCTCCACCTCACATCCTATGATCAGTTGCCAGGCTGGCAATTAGAAAAATGTGTTCTTTTCAAGACACACTTGCTAAGGAATCATTAATTACATTTCACCATAGTCTAGAGATCAAGACCATGTACTGCGCATATACATATGAACAAAATGAACCAAGATGGACAAAACAGATTATCCTCAACTCAGGAACCAAGTCACAGAGGGTGCAATCCTTTTGGCGGCATACGTTGCCCGCTGGCACAATGCCCGGCCAGAAGGCGGACGCTCAGGTGCACATGCGCCACATGCGGGCAGCAAGCCACTTGAGACAATGACGTGACCACACTGATGCAACCCCCGAGCCCCCACACCCTGCAACCCAGGAGATGGAGTGGCCTGCTCGACCCCCTGGGTCGTGGGGGGATCGGGGGTCACATCAGCACAGGTTGAACCTTTGCCCCACACTGCTTGCTGCATGCACAGCACACATACACACCAGAGCGTGGAGGTGCAGTTTACAAGGGCCATGGCATTGCACCCAATGAAATTAAACAATTTGCCCAAGGACACTTAGGAATTCTAATACTAAGCTAAAAATTGAACACCATTCTACTGAGCTATAGTCTAGTGTCTTGACCAGAAAAAGCCATCCCTGATCTTTTTGAGAAAATACAAAATTCCAAAAAGGCTTAAGTACTTAAAAGGAGTTGAAATCACACTATTATTTCATCCATCTTAGCACAGTAAAATCACTTACCCATCATGTCTACTTTTCTTAGCAGATAGGTCATCTCCTGCTGCAGGTCTCCTCTTTTTTCTTGGAGGCATCACTTTGCTAAAGCAGTCTGATGAACTACAGGACCGGAGACTTCCTACAGAAGAAATCAGAAGACACCAGTAAGAGGAATAAAAGTTGCAGAACAGTGAAACTAAGCTTGATTAAAATCAATCGCCAGATTCAGGGATACATTTAATTGCTAGCTAAGACAGACCTGAGGACCCAGTTGACAAATTTAAATACTAAACCTATTTTGAAGGAAAGGAATTATGGAAGTGATTAAACATTCTGTTCATGCAGATAAGTACAACCATAAGAATAGGCTCTTGTATATTTTTCATCTGTCAAAGGAGAACCTTGCAGTTCTTGAGAAAGTCTGGCTTGAGTACTAAAATGAACATCCAAACATTTGAATACTCATTCAAACCACAATTTCTGACTATTACTTGTTGAAATAAAGGCCAACCTACTGACCAACGCACTCAGCTTTTCTGACAGTCTATTTGTATAACTTAACCCAAGTTAATTTATTTTATCCGTAGAAACAGAGTGCTTCAGATAGAAGTAACTTGCAGCACCTGTTGAGAGGAAGCAATTTGTGCACCTCTGTAACAAGCCGTAAATTTAGGAGTGGCAGACAATTTCATCAACACCCCTTCACTCAAGACTGCTAATGCAGAACCCTGAAGACACTACAAGAAAACAGGCCAAAATGGAGCAAGATGAAATCAACAAGGTTCTTAGCAGCTGGCAGAGAATACAAGAGAGAAACAACCAAGGATATGAGAATCCAAGTCAAGGATATTTCAAGAACTGCAGAACAGAAAACATTCCTTAAATTTTAACATCTTAAGTAGTATTCAAGACCATGCAATGCTATAATGAAACTTCCTTTCACAACTCTGACAACTTTAGAACAGACTTTGATTTAGGACATCTTTAAAACTCCTGTAACATGACAGCATGAAGAAACACTCCCAGTGCTTTAAAAGCAACCCAAGTGAGCAAATTCAGAGCAGAAAAGAAATATCTATGCAGGTTCTAACTTAGGTATTATTGTATAGTTTACATGTAAATTTATAAAGGCAGCTTCAGTGTATGATTTTTGGTAATATTAAATGCTGGTTAATATTTAATACATGGCTAAGTTTTAGAATTAAAATGAATCTGGGTTCAGCTGATCTCTCTCTTGTCACATAACTTCTTTTGGACTTTGTCTATCAGTGGAAAAAGAATAATCATCTCCCTTTCATGAATTCTTGTCAACATTGACTTCCCTGTGATGTTCACGTGGACTTTACAACCCAACACAACATTTCCTCTATGAAAATGATGAGTTACCACATCTATGCCAGAAAGGTATGGAAAGTGGGCAGGAAAAAAATGCTTCATGTAGAGAAATACATAAAAAGAAACTGGCAGAAAATATAAAAGCTGCAAATGTGATGTGGTTCTGTAGATTTTTTTAAAAATTCTCATTAAAACTTCCAAACATTGTCACAAAGATATCCAAATTTGTATGATTTACTCTCTTAAAAGCAATCACTAAAATGCCATAATGCTTTATAACCTACTTGAGGATGCTAGTTTATGGAATTAAGACAACACTCCAAGCAATGCACTTCTTGGGAGATAATTTTATGGCTCAAGTATTCTAGTCAAGCACAAGACCCAATGGCAGCTCTTTAAGAAAAGCACTCTGCTTCCAGGAATAATGCATGTTATGATACAGAAGTCATTATCTGAAGACTTTTTTTATTTTTAATTACACATCCTTGAAATGTACAAATTATTGCCAACAACTGAAATATACTTTATAAAGTACAGAATGGAACTGATTCAGGAAAATCAGTATCTAATTAACAATAGCTATCTACAAACATGTCTACTGAATTTGTTTTACACAATCTTGTTGCAGCTGTGAATCAGAGACAATGTAATATTCATGACATTCTAAAGTAAAGTTACCAACAATTTTGGCAGCAATTTCTTGCAGAAATTGGGACTTTTAAAAAGAGCAAACAACAATTAGAGAAGCCCAGACCTATAGACTATATCCTCCACTCACAAACACACAGTAACTTAACATGAATACCTACAACACTTTTGAGTGCTACATGCACCCATCGCCATCCAGAAAACTTTATGCTAATTCATCCAGAGTGATCATAGATAACCTTTAAGAATTCCGGTCAAGGACAAACAGTACAGTGGCAGCTGCCAATAACTCCCAAAACAAAATAATGGCTAGAAAAATTGCAAATGGCTTTTAAAACTAGTGCTTTTGAAAACAACTTTTTCCTTTTCTAGTAGATATGTAATTTTCAGTGAAGTGTAGAGACTAAGTTTCAGTAAGTTTTCTTTTACTTATCATACTTCAAATGCTACAGTATATTGGATAAGTATGTAGTAGCAATACCTGTCTGGTGATCGTCTTGACCAACGTCTTCTGTCAAATTCTGTCAAGCAAGACATTTTGATCAATGCGCTTATGTAATATAGTAACCATTGCTACTTAACAGTTTAAGTCTCACTTGCTACAGTGTCCCATTCTCATCTAAATTATCATAGAAATAGGGGCACCAGTTCCAGGTAAGGCTGCACAATGGTTGCCATGCTAACCTCAGTTTCAGTCAATAGTTTTCTGAAACATTTTACTATTATTATTATTATTATTATTAACAAATATTTATATAGCGCCAGCAGTGTACCTGGCACTTTACAAAGTAATAAAATAGACACGGTCCCTGCCCCTAGGGCTTACAATCTGAGAGACAGGAGCTGGGGGAGAGAC
>QEPC01013002.1:5085353-5105286 GCA_003113815.1 Sphenodon punctatus | reverse complement strand
CCACCCCGCGCCCCCTCAGTGTGGCAGCCCCCGCGTCCTTCCTTAATGCCCCCCCTCAACCTGCAAAGCAGCACACACACCCCACACACCCACTCACTCCTCTTTCCTTCCCTCCCCCCCCCGTTACCCGGAGACCCCGGGAGAAAAACCCAACCCCACCCCCCGCATGCATCCCGCACCTGCCCCTTCTCTACACAGAGGACAAACCGCAGCCCTTTCCCCCCACCCCGCTACTCACTGACAGCGGCGGCATCCGAGTGCATTTTCGTGCAGCGCACACACTGCCCGGCCGACCCGGCTCCTTCTGTCCCTGTCTCCCAATCACCGAGCCCTGCCGCCCCGCCCACACGAACACTCCATTGGCTCGCGCCGCCCGACGCGGCCCCTCTCGCTTCGCCGCCCCATTAGACCGCGCAACTGTCAACTCTCCCCGGCCTGGCCCACATCATCCCCGTCTTCCCATTGGCCGGGGGCGTCAACGAAACCCACCTTTGCTCTATACCGATTGGATCTCGGAGACGTCCGTTCTAACCGGCGCCGAAAGCGCGTGGAGAGTCCGCCACTTTATGTCACCCAATAATCCGATTGGTCGGAGAGACCGCTAGGCCACGCCTACGCGGGGGAGTGATTGGTTGAGAGCGGTAGCGTCCAAACCAGCTGTTTCCAGAGGGCGGGACTGTGGCAGGACAAAGCATAAGGGGCGTCGGGTGGCGCAGGGGCTGGGGAACGGAATGGGATGGGACACCTGCTCGGTTCCAGCTCGGTCTAGCAGCAGCGAATCTCGCCCCGGGGTTTTCCACAGGCCGCACTGGGGTCTGTGGGGCCGGGATACGGAACAGCTTTTCGCTGCTCACAGGGACGGCTCCGGGTTGGAGACAGAGCGCCCGGTCCGGCAATTGCGGGCGTGCTCTGCCTTGGCCTCTCGGGAGTCGACGGGCTGGCTCACCCCTTCAGAGTCAGCGCTGCTGCGCAGCGTCGCCGCGTGAGAAACAATGACCGGCGGCGCGTCGGGTGACTCGAGCCCCTGCCTGCCGCGAAAGGGCGGGGGAGAATCTTGCGGACCAGCCCCCTCTCGCCGGCCTGCCCCGGCCGCAACACTAGCGGGCTCGTGCCTGGCTTGACGGCTCAGCCTGCTTGGGGGAAGGTGCTAAGCCCCCCTCCCTGCTTGTTCGCAGCGGGAGCCTGTGCTGCGGGCGCAGCCGTAACCGGGTCAGGAAGCGCTTCCCCCAGGTGTGGCCGCTAGCTCTTGCGAGAGGAGCAGGAGGCTGCTGCCTTGTAAACAAGATTCTTCGAGATGGCTCCGAACGTTGTCACAAATGGGTTTGCGCTTCCGTGCCCTTCCCTTACCGGCATCTACCAAGCTCACTAGTGTGACAAGCACGTGAGGCTCATGTGCCCGTGCCCGCCCCCCCCACACACACACACTATATAAGGTACCTTCCTGCCTAAGCCCAACAGTTCCTTCCAACCCTTAAGCAATAGAAAACTCCACGCGGGCTGGAAGGGTGGGCATTTGTGAGAATGATCGGAGCCTCGAAGAACCTTGTTTACAAGGTAGCAACCTCCTGTTCTTTGAGTGGCTCCTCCCATTCTCACAAATGGAATAGTACCAAGCCTGGACTAAGGATGTGTGGGCTTGGGAGCCCCTGTGGAGGTGGTTCAAAGGGGAATTTAGTTAATTGATCCAAGACTAGGGGAAGTTCCCATTGAGACAATGGGATTGGGGGGAGGGGGCAATAAATTAGATATACCCTTTAAAAACTTTTTAACTAATGGATGTCCAAACAAGGATTGAATCCCTGAGAGGGAGATATTCCTAGAAATTGAGAGGTGGACCCTTAACGAAGAAAGTGCTAATCCACTCAGCCAGGTGAAGAAGGCAATGGAGAATTACCTCCAAAGTCACCTGAGCATGGGAGAGAGACTTGGACTCTAACCAAAAATTGAACCTCTTCCATTTAGAGTCTTAGGATTTTTTGGTCGAGGGTCTAATGTCATTGTTGATAACAAGTGAAAGCTGGTCTTCCAGAGTGTAGGTTAACAATGTACTTGAATCCTCCAAGCGTGGAGGTTGAGGCGGTGAACGTCTGGGTGGAGAACTCGTCTGCACTCTAGAGAGAGGAGGTCGTGACGTTGAGGCAGGGAAATGAAGAGGTGGTGATTCTCTGGAGCTGGTGAAACCAAATCTGGCGGGGCCAGCGCAGCACCACCAGTATGAGGTTGGCCCCCTCTGTGCAAATCTTGTTCAGAACTAAAGGGATTAGAGGTATCGGAGGAAAAGCATAGGTTAGCTGTAGAGACCAATCTTGAGCAAAAGCATCCCTTAGGGACCTGGGATCGTGAGCAGCTCTAGAGCAAAAAAGAGAGCACTTTGAGTTCAGGGATGTGGTGAAAAGATCCAAGGTAGGAGAGCCCCATAGGTCCACTAATGTATTGTATACTTGTGATGATAGTTCCCACTCATGATTCTCTTGTTGGAGTCTGCTGAGAATATCAGCCCTAGAATTATGGGGTCCCTGCTACATGGGACGCAATAAGGAATACATTGTGACTCCTTGCCCAGTGCCAAGTATCTAGGGCAATTTGACAAAGCAGAGGTGATTTTGTTCCCCCTTGTTTAAATACCATACTGCCGTGATGTTGTCACAGGCAATGTTAACTACCATACCTCGAAGGAGGGGAGCAAACGACAGGAGCGCTTTTTGAATAGCAGTTATCTCCAAGATGTTGATATGGGATTTTCTCTGAGCCGCACTCCATGTCCCCGAGATGTCGAGGTCCTGCAGGTGAGCCCCCCAGCCTGTTAGAGAAGCGTCAGTGGTCAAAACTTGGGAAGGGGAGGGTGTCCTGAAAAGTCTGCCTGACAAAACAAAGGACTCCTTACACCAGATAGCCAAGGAATCGGCAGTTGCCTTAGAAATCCTTAGCATCTTTACAGTGGAATCAATTATAGGGTCAAATAACTTTAGCATCCACAATTGCAGAGGTCTCATGAATAGTCTAGCAAATGGGGTAGAGGCAGCAGTAGATGCCATCAAACCCAGGAGTCGGTGGAAAACCTTGATAGACTGAAGCCAATGCAGGGAGATAGATCTGACTAAGGTGACAATGTCTTTGAATCTTTGTCGGGGAGTAAAGACTACCCTGCTTAGAGTCTAAAATAGCTCCTATATACTCTACACGCTGTGTAGGTACAAACCAGGACTTCTGTTTGTCCACATTGAGTCCCAACAGAGTACAGAGGCGTAAAGTGAATACAGTTGGAAAGAGTTTCACGGGAATCAGCGACCAACCACCAATCATCTAACTAAGGGTAAATTTCGATGCCCTGTTCCCTTAGGTATGCAATGACTGGTGCCATAACCTTAGTGAAGACACGAGGTGCAGATGACATGCCAAAAGGGAGAGAAGCAAACTGGAAATGGTGAGCGCCATGAGCAAACCTGAAGTACCTCCTATAGGGAGGGATGCAGGCAGACGTGGAAGTATGCATCTTTCAGATCAATGACCGCGTACCACTGATTAAGGTGCAGATAATTACATAACCTGTCAGTGGTTAGCATTTTAAATTTCTTGTAATTTACAAAGCAGTTTAATAATCTGAGGTCCAAAATAGGCTTAAATCCACCCCCTTTCTTATCAATGACAAAATAATTTGAATAAAAACCTGAGGAGTAACTAGATGAAGGAACTATTTCTATAACACTCTTCATGTACATATCCATAACTTCTTTATTAAGTGCAACTGTTTGCAACTCAGAAAACTTAACAGATACTTTAGGCTTGAAAGTGGGTGGCAAAGAGGAAAAGGAAACTTTGTACCCCAACTGGATAACTTTTGAAACCCATGAGTCAGTAGTAATAGAACACTACCACTGAAAAGAGTTCACTAAAGCAAACGAAATTAATATGTCTCCCCGTACTCATGCCCATCTGCTGGAGTAGCCGACGGGGGGGGAAACTAATTGTCAGAGTCGACCCCACCACATGGGGTCGTGAAAGATGGCCGGTTACCTCCACACTGTCGAAACAAATAGTATTGGGACTTAGGCTTATTCTGGTAAGCGTAGGAGGATGAAGATGAAGAAGGAAAATACCTTCTATTATAGCATTGTCCATAGAATTGCCTCTGTGGGTGGTAGGAAGATTACTGCTGATAGGGCCGTGGCTGATAGAAAAAGTGGGTCTGGTCTCTCTGTGTAATCTTCATTTTTATAGCCGTCGCCCTTGACTTTTGAATTTTTTCTAAAACTTCATCAGTCTCCTTTGCAAACAAACCAGATTGATCAAACGGGAAATTTTCAATTCTCGTTTTGTGGTGTGATTCAATCTTATTATTACGTAGCCACGCAAAACGCCTGGTGACAATCGCATTAGCCACTGCTCGTGCAGAGGTCTCTGAAGAGTGACGGGCAGTCTGGAGCTGGAACCTCGAGGTAGTCAAACCTTCGGTGCAAAGGCACTGAGCCAAAAGCTGTTTGTCCTTTGGAAGATGTGGAATGAGTTGTTGCATACCATCCCACAGGTGATGTTGATAGGAAGCCATCCCCGCAGCATAATTTGCAGTCCTCATCAACATGGTATTGGCAGCGAAAGCCCTTCACCCAAAGACGTCGATATTGCGACTTTCTTTATCTGCCAGGGAGGTATCCTGTGCATTCCTCTGGAATTTTTCAGATGCTGCCGCAACCCCCAGGGAGTTGGGCAAAGGGTGTTTAAAAAATATAGAACCCTGGTCAGGGGGAAATAAATAAAAGGAACTACTTGTAGAAGACACAGGTTGTATGGAAGCGGGATTTGCCCACAGCTTCTCCGCCTCAGACGCGTGACGTTTAAATAGTGGTAACGTTAACTTGGACTCCGGTGGCTTCTCAACTGACCGATAGGTGGGGTCAGTGTTCTGCTCCACAATAGGGATCATGTAAATTTTAAGAGCTGAGGTAAACTTTCTCAGGAGAGCCTGGAACTCCTTATGCTGCTGCGACGACACGGACGACGTCGATCCCTGGACGTCGTCAGAGGGAGGGGGGGAAAGGTTGTCGGGTTCCTGACCCTCAAAAGGCTCCTGAGTAGGTGGTGGAGACTCAGGTGCAATGTCTTCAGTTCGAGGGACGACGTCCATCGGTTCAGGAATAGGCTCTGGTTGGTCTAAGGAAAGCAGAAGCCGTCTCTTTAAATCGCATCGTAACAGAGCACGACATTTACGTTTGTGAATACGATTCAAAAATTTTAGTTTATCATCTGAAAATGATGTCAAAGGAGGATGAGGAGGAACGGCTTCATGAGGCGGCGTCAAAGAAATGCGTTTTCTCGACATTGAGAATGTCGAGCGATATCTGTGGTGTCGAGACGTCGACGTTGACTTCAACATCAAAAGTAGAGGTTCGCTGACCATGGGCGTCGATAGCGAGGTCTGACCACAAGGGGCAGTGGTAGTAGCTAGGACTGAGTGTGTCGATGTAGACGCCAACGTGCTATGGATGTCGGCCTTCGATGTCGTAGTTTGAATAAGAGTCTGCAAGCACAACACTATAAGCTTGCTATCCTGACGCCTAGCCTCCTCCTGTTCTTTAAAATACTGCCATGGAAAATCCGGCAAAGTCGGGGGCAGGTTGAATCTTGTAGAGGAAGTAGTAGGTTGAGGGGAAGCTACCCAATGAAGCTGAGGGGGCTGGTATGGCGAACCCACAAATCTAGGGTCTGCCTCTTCCTCAGCATTGTATAGCGGGGAAGAAATTGTTAGCGGAGATACAGGCATCGAAAACTCCATAGACTGGATCAGGGCTTCGTCAGCCGAAGAAGTGGGGGGCAATGAGCGATCCACCATGAAGGCAGGCTCAGCCCCTTCAGATCATGAAAGTATCTTTTCAGGAGGGGACAGATGGGCTGAAGAACAGGACGGTCCTGCCATATTCATTTCAGTGGTAGCCCCGGTAGATAGTGTAGGAGCGGCGGACAGAGTCACCTCCGCGCCTGTACTCGACACATTGGGGGAAAGAGGGAGAGGTTTTCTTTTTGAAATCTTCTCTTTACTTTCAAGCTTCCTGAGGAGCGCCGGTGGTCGAAGAGACCTCTCCCTCAGAGTTTTTGGCTTCATGACCAAACACTCATGGCACTCAGTCGGGCCATGTTGGATCTCGAGACAAATGAGGCACTGGCCGTGTGGATCCTTAGTGGTCATTTTTCTACCACAGGAGAAGCACTTTTTAAAACTATGGTGAACAGTAGCGATGACGAGATCTAGTGAGCTAGGAATATACGAGTAAGCTGCGAAAGCGGTTGGAAGGAACTGTTGGGCTTAGGCGGGAAGGTACCATATATAGTGTGGGGGCACATGAGCGTCATGTGTTTTTCAAACTAGTGCGCTTGGTATATGCCGGTAAGAGAAGGGCGCGCAAGCGCAAACCCATTTGTGAGAATGGGAGGAGCCACTCGATGAAGAACTAGCCGTCGCTGCCTCTGAGTGACTTGACTTGGCCAGGCTTGCGATTCCAGAGGCCTAGGACAACAACCCACCCAACATCGTAAACTTGGTGCCCTTAGTTCTGGGTTACTGAAAAAGCTCTCTGTGTGTCCAGGGAATGGAGCTTGAAACTCCCTCAAGAATAAATGATGGGCACAATCCAACTCCCATTGAAGTCAATGGCAGTTCAGCTATTGACTTCAAGAGGAGCTGGATGGTGCAGAGTGAGTTTAAGGATAGAATGTGTGGCCACCTTTTATACACTTAACTGTAGGAGGATCCTGCATCCCTGTAGAGGTGTTAACACTGTTAATGATCATCTCTAGATCTGGCATAATAAAAAATGTTGCTGTATAGCAATCAAAACTTTAAAATAAAACTGAAGAATTTTCTGCTTATCAATCACTCTTTATCTCTTCTGGATTTTCTCTCTAGCGAAACTGTTGTGTTACAAATATATACTAACTGGGATTGGGCAGATATGCACATTTTACAGAAAAGGCATGAATATGCAATTTCGTCAGTCACATGTTAAGACTAGGGAGAGAATGTGGTTGCCATGTTGGTGTCTCAAAAGCTTGGATATCCACACTAACAAAAGTTGGTCCAATAAAGGATATCCTCGGAACTATTTTGTCTCCATGTTAAGATTGTGGCACGCCTGATGACATAATTTTGACTTCCCCCGACTCTTTCAGAATATGTATCCATCACAATCTGGACCCCAAATCCATGTGTACTTAAATAAACAACAGTAAACTATGCTTTTGTTTATATATTACTTTGCTATAAACTGAATTAATTATAAAAGTAGCAAAATAAGTTCCCCAATATTAATATTAAAGATGGGAGAAGTGCATATCAAGTTTTGCTGCTTAATCTAGCTTCTAATTATCAATTACACAGATTGATTTAACTTCCAGAATCTTGATTCAGCCCAGTATGATGTGAACATTAGCTATTTCAATTTTTAACCCACCCTTCTCTGAAGGCTCAAAAGAGGTTACAATATATACAGACTTAATACTGTATAAGAGAATAAAACCTATTTAAAAGATAGATGGTATAAAATGCTCTTAAAACCAATCCCCTAAGCTTACCTCTCCTACTAAACTCAAAGCCAAATAGGTCTTGCAGAGTCTTCAGAAAATGCTTACGGATATGCCAAAGACTCCTTTGTTAACTGTAACTACAAACTGCTATGAAGGTACTGTGTGGTGTCATCACATCTACATTTTGATTTTGTAAAGTCGGACATCTTTGTAATTCCTGGCCTCGTAGAGCAATTATCCTAACTGCTTGTGCTCACAGAGCCTGTTGAATGCAACAGGGCTCTAGCTATGCGAGTTGCTGGAGGCTCAACCTCCATCTTGAAGAGTAGAAGTGAATGTAAAACAGAACCTTTTGACTTTCTGCTTTACTAAAGCTAATGCTGCATACATACTAAGTTGTAAGCACAGTTGCTGTTTTGGCAATATGTGCTTTTGAAATCAGCCCTTATATTAATATAAGGCAGGGACTGTGTCTATCTTCTTTGTAAAGCACCAGGTACATCGCTTGTGCTATATAAATGCTTATAATAATTAATACTTTAATATATTTTTATATAGGGCCCCCCTGCCATGGTAGTCTGAGTGTATGTTAGTGGAGAGCCCAGTGGATTTTAACATTCCCAGCATATTTTTCTAAAATGCTTCCAGCCTAATAGACACTACATCTTTAGATCAAAAAAACTTTAGTTTGAGAAGAGTTAATGCTCTTACAAATTCAGTCATGTTCCAAAAAGCATGGAAATTCTAAGTTAAGGCTCCTGCCTTAACTTGTGCACCATGAAAACAGTAGGGGTGGGAAGTTCGGTACATCTGGTATCTGATACTGCCGGTATTTTGCTGTACCGGCAGTATCGGATTACTCCGGTATTTCGGGGTGCCAGTTCCCTGTGCCGGATTTTTTTTATATTGCGGCCATTGAAATGAATGGCCGCAATGTAAAAAAAGAAACAAAAAAAACCCAACCACTTTCCCTCCCCAGTCCAGGCTGCATGGGTGTAAGGGGGGACACCCACCCTGCCCAGCCTGGATTTAAAAAAAAAATATTTTTCCCTGAAGTCCCTGCTACTGCGAGCTCCAGGCCGCCACCGCCAGCAGGTAGGTACTGTGGTACTAGGGTGATCCCTGGGGTGGTTTAACCTGTCTCTTATACACATCTAGATGTGTATAAGAGACAGGTTCCAGGCTGCATGGGTGTAAGGGGGGACACCCACCCTGCCCAGCCTGGATTTAAAAAAAAAATATTTTTCCCTGAAGTCCCTGCTACTGCGAGCTCCAGGCCGCCACCGCCAGCAGGTAGGTACTGTGGTACTAGGGCTGTCTCTTATACACATCTAGATGTGTATAAGAGACAGGTTCCACCCACACAGCCTGGGAGGAGGAGGGGGGAGGTATTGGTTTTTTTCCCCATTGATTTCAATGGGGACAGTTCCCCATTGAAATCAATGGAATAAATCCGGTATCAGTAAACCAGTTTTAATCCAGTAAACTGTTTTTTTGTAAACCGGTAACTGGTTTTTTGCCAGATGTCCCACCCCTAGTAAACAGTAAACAAGTACGGTCTTGTATACTGTGCTTGTTTGCAATTTAGGCTCCATGCACCCATACTTTGCCTGATCTTTCAGCCTCAATCTTCTTCCTCTGCAGGTTGGGAGCTACACTGAAGCTATAGGCAGAAAGTGCCTCCCCACCCCAATATTATGGATTTCATCCCTATCTCCACAGTTGCCAGAATTTCTCCTTCATTTGTAGCTTCTTTCTCAGGCAGCAGCTCAAGTGCATTTGCTCACTGCACCAGGTGATTAAGGAAAGGCAAATATTTGCCCTTTGAAATCATGCAATAGGGTACTATACTGTGTAGTGTGTGTGGGAGAACTGATGGTAATACAGCTGCTTACAGTCGCATTCCCCTGCTTTTTGCATGCTCTCTGCTTCATTCTATACTCCTCCTTGCTCAGTACTCAGTGAAAAATCATCCCTGGGACTCCATACAGCTGTTTATTTTGGAATGGCCTTTCTTGCCACACTTCTAGTGTACCATGGTACAATTTAGCAAACTCTCCGCTCAGAAGATCTGCTTTTCCAGTAAGACACAATGTAATTGAGCAGTCACTCTTGAAAAATAATTGTGGACAGTGCTTATCTCAGACACTCCTACACAATTTCTCTTTGCTCTCTGAAACCTCCTGGCCTGAAACTCTGGTAAGGACACACATCTATCTAACAATGCTTATTTTCCCAGAACATGCTGTGTTGGTGCTGCAAGAATATAGCAAGCCTGGATCGCCATTTCAGACACCTGCTGCACCTGCCCTCTTACTCCAAAATTCTTCAACTTGTTAATCTCAGTGCTGTCTGTACTGCCTCAACAAATCCTTGTAGAGTACTGCTCAGTATTACCCAACCACAGCACAGCCTCAGTCTTGCAGACTAGGGACATCACCAAGGCAGGAAACAGCAAGGTTAGCCCTCCTCTAATGTTTCTAATTCCAGTATTTTAAACAGAGTCTGACCCCATGGTTATAATTTGGATGCAAACTACAGTTTCTGATGACCACATTCCTCCTGTTCTCCCCAACCCAAATGAAAGCACATAGGGAAAACAGGAGGGCAGCAAGGGAACAGGTTGCCCCTAACCTGCAGAGGAAGAGAATTGGGTCTGAAAGACCAAGGCATAGTGTGGGTAAACAGATCGTAAGCTGTAAGCGAGCACAATGTGCAAGACTGTACATCTTTACTGCTTAATGGTGTGCAAGTTAAGGCAGGAGCTTTAACTTAGAATTTCCATGCTTTTGGAACATGGCTGAATTTGTAAGAGCCTTAACTCCTCTCTTTAATAAGATTGTTTTTATTTAAGAATTTCCCTGTTTTTTTAAAGGGGAATGCACCAAATTCCCTCAGCTGCCACAGTGCCAGCCTGCGATGGATTGGCAGCCAAGCAGTCAGCCAGTAGGTTTCCCTTTCAGCCTCAGCTCGGTCACTTTCACCAGTGGAGTTTATTTCCACCTGGAAGTAGCCACCTCAATTTCACAGGAAGGTGAGGGAAAGAGGAGAGATTGCTTTGCAGACCCCTCCTCATTTCCCGTGCAGCTATCATTTTGTCAATTACATGCCTAAAGGAATTCTCTCCAAACGTGTAAAATTTCTCAGTGCACTTTACGTACAGTCTCTCTCTTGACTATTCCTTCACCAGGAAGGGAGGAAAGTGAGGAAGCCACAGAAAATAAATGGAAAGATGGTGAGTGGGGGACTGGGCACTTGCACCTGTCACCACCCAACTCCCTGTCATTTTAGGTGCTCCTGGTGTCCTCTCACCCATCATTCTACCCAAACCACCATCATTTCAGCTGCTCCTGGTTGCCGCTTACGTGTCATTCCACCAAGCTCCCCCTCATTTCAGCCACTCCTAGAGACATCCTACCCATAATTCCATCTTTTCTCCCCCCCCCCCCCTTCCTTTCCCTTCTGGTGACCTCCTACCTATTATTCCACCCAGTTTCCTTATTACTCCAGCTGTTATGAATTATTTCATATTTTTGTTATAACCAATGGTTCATACAAATAAAGTTATGTGGTGGTGGTGGTTGTTGCTACTCTAGCTGCTCCCAGTGTCGTCCTACCTGTCATTCCACCCAACCCCATGTCATTCCAGCTGCTCCTGGTGGTCGTCATTCAACCCATTCCCTGCCCCGTAATTCTAGATGCTCTGGCTGGCCTCCTACCTGTCATTCCACCCAGCTCCCCTCCCTGTCTTTCCATTTCCTCACTTTTTCCCCATACAGCTGGGTGCAGTAGACTCCCCTGGCGTCCAATTGGGTATAGTCTACAATAAATGCCACTCAAGTCTGTTCTACAGAAGCTTTCACAAAAGCTTATCTCCTCATGTTCAGTAGAATGTTAGTGAAACAGACAGTGGTGTAGACTGCTGAAATGGAGATTTCTTGGAAAAGGCATCATTGCTAGACCAAAGGCACTGCCTGCCTGTAATATGTAGACTGCTAGCTGTATGTGGAAGTGCTTTGAAGTGTAATTTGCTTAGCTCATCTTTTTATGCCTTTTGATGTATTAACTATGTATAGCGTGGGATGTTTCACTTTAGATAAGAAAGTAGGAAAAAGGTGCCCGGACATCTGGAAGAAGACAGGAACTGGAAAGAGCTGTATTAGTTGGATTTTTAGTGATTATATTAGATCATGGAATGTCTTTTTCAGCCAAGAGGCCTATATAAATCAAAGAGATGCTGATCTTTGCTGTTCAGTGGCTGAGTGGCTGCCCAGACCCCAGCACTGTTCCATTTTCCCTTTGCTGTAGGGAACGTCTTTTCTATCCTGAACTAAGGCCGCATTCCCATCTGCGGTGGTGGCAGAGCGAGTACCAAGGGAAGACGCGGCAGCGGGGAGGAGCCGGATGACAGGAAAAGAGCTGGTGTGAATGGGGATCTGCCGCAGCTTCTCTCGCACATGTCAGGGCAGGAGTTTGCGCTCTGACATGCGCGAGAGAAGCCGCGGCAGATCCCCGTTCACACCGGCTCTTTTCCTGTCATCCAGTTCCTCCCCACTGCCGCGTCTTCCTTCGCCACTCTCTCTGCCACCACCGCAGATGGGAATGCAGCCTAAGATCTGTCTTGGTTTTTCTTTGTAATTCTATAAGAAACTAATGCTGTAAATTTACTTTATATCTTTTTAAGTAAAAACTAAGTAACTATGGCCCGAGTCTCTGACTTTATATCAGCAATCTGATAAGAAAAAAGATTCTTTCAAAGTATTTTGTGGTGTACAGGAGAAACAAAGTAATAAGGTCCTGATATTTGGTCCAAACTTTCCCCAAGACCAAAACTCAAGTCTGCGGTGGGAAGTCACTTTTCTCACTCTCCCCATTTGCCAAAATGGAAACTTCAAAACTATACAACTGATTTTCAAAAACTAAAAACACAAACTGAATTAAGGCCACACTTGAATTTTTAAGAACTGCTTGATTTCTTAATACTGTCCCCAGAACTAAGTCTCCATGAGCAAAAAAAAAGTTGCATAGGGGAGAAAATGTCATTTTGCATCCAAAATTCAAATATCTGTAACTTGCAAGCTCACAGTGGTTTCAGGATTGTAGGCATTGTGTAAAGTCTCCTCTTCCACCCCCGCTCTCCTAACATGCTTTCTGCTGGCCCTATGTTATTCCATTACACTTAGCCTTGGGGAAAAGAGGGTTTTTGTCCCCTTTTACATTCACGTTACTTTTTTAGAGTGAAAGCTAAGATGGAAGTATAGAGTGCAAAAGACAGGTGCTAAGGCAATAGTAGTTTGTGATAAATATAGCCGTCGCATTTCAAACTGTTCTCACCTTTGTTCTCCAGAAAACTGGAGGTCACCTCAGAGTCTCTTGTTGCTTTTCCTGGCTTTTCATTAGCCTCAGCCATTCATGTCCCAATTTCAAGAGAAATAGGCTAAGAATTGCTACAAATCTATCACATGCCTCCAGACTAGCTGCTTCCCTTGTTTGATTATGACCAACCTCAAAAGATCCTTTCAACCTCTAGCAATGTAATCTATATAAATACGAACGAGTATACATTTTAAATGACGGACACCAGCAGAACAGGGTGGAGATGGAGGTGCATCAACAGCGTAAAAGAAAAATGGAGTTGGTCAGAGAACAATTAAACAGAACCCTGATCAGGCCTGAAATTTGGCCCTCAGCTGGGTTCAAGCCCAATGTAGTCATGTTCTTCTAAGCCTGCACGCCCTACAGCAGGGTTAGGAAATCTCAGGTCTATGGGCCAAATGCAGTCAGCATCTAGTTTTGATTTGGCCCCGCCCTGGCCCATGGAGCCAGTTTCTACCCCCAAGCACTGGAAGACTGAGCTCATGCTATCAGAGCAGAGATGAGGGCATGCACACAAGGGTAGGGGCCAGATCTCTAAATTGAACCCTGCTCTTCCTGAGCGCACCCGTAAGCACCCCCGCGCCAGCTTCTATGTAGCCCCTGGGAGCTTGCACTCATTTTCAAAGTGGCCCTTGGGAGGGGAAAAGTTCCTCCCCTGCCAACACACACTCTACAGTAACATCACAATGTTCTGTTAGGGGCTGGTCCGTGGCAAAAAAGTGGGGAGCCCAAGGGTGTAGCTATAATAGGGGCAAGTGGTGCGGCTGCACTTGGAACCACAAGTCTGGGGGGCCCAGACTCCCTGGTGCCACTGCAACTGGGAACGGGTTGGGGGGGGCTCCTCCATCTTACGCACCTGGGCCCATTCCAACCAAGCTGCACCCATGGGTGCAGCATTTAACTTGCCCCTTTTCAACATGCCCTATCCCCAACAGGAGCACCACAGGGTCACAGTGCTTTGCAGGGAACGGGGCCTCCTGCAAGTAGGGGGCTCATCCCAGTCTGGGCAGCTTGGGTAGACAGAGTACTTGACCCAACCTGGGCTCATCCATACCTATGCAGTCCTTTGAGGCTTGGGTCAGGTCGTAGCCTTCTACAGTGAAATCCACAAAACAAGAAATTATTCTAAGCAGGGACCCATGCTCACTGTTTTCCCCATTGGGAAAATACCAGTTGGGAGAATACATTGAGCATGCTTACCTGATCCTAGGTCTCAATCATTTGTGGATGTGGAGATGTAGGCCTTTTTTACCCGGATGTCGTCCACCCATAAACACCCATAAACACCCATCGGATGGGTGTGAGAGTGCCCATGTAAATGTCCACAAGTTGGTGGGTGCGCGTTCACAACCCACCCACCAACACTCATGGAGCAGCCGGAAGGAGCCAGCATGCTCCGCGAGTGGAGATGGGTGTTAAACACCTGTCCATCCATGTAAAAATCAAAACACCCACACCCACAGGAATGGGTCCATCGAGACCACAGAGAGATGGCTAGAGAGGCCACACAGAGGCCCCCAAGCAGACACGCCCACCCAAGTAGACGCTGGACATCCACCCGGGAGCCCTTAAAAGGGATTCAAAACAGGACATCGGTGCGCCAGCTCCCATGGAAGGAAAGCCACCGACAAAACGAAGGGAGGCAGCACTGCATCTCACACAGGACGGGCCAGGGTTAGCAGAGGGACCTCGGGATGCCCATGGGAGGGGGGCCAGCCCCACGGGCCGGGGGGTGGGAGTGGGAAGGACTGTTAAACACAGCACACCCGTCCCGCCACAGGGCCGAGGACAGACCGCGGCACCCGCGCTGACCACAGCAGCCAACACCACCACAGCCATGGGGAAGGAAGCATGAGTGGCTGTGAGGTATGTGCAAGGGGACCCCAAGAACCCAGGGAGGGGGGCCCGCACGCTAACAGTGGAAAACAACCCGCGGGAGCACAGGGCAGGCAGCTGACAGCTAACTGTTTCCACCCCCAGGACAGCACCCAGACACAGGAGCAACGCACCACTGGGGAGACGGCTGAGGAGGACCTCTGTGACAGCCAGGTAAGGTGCCCATGCCCCCTGGGGGAGGGGGGGATCCCCCAACAAGGGAGCACAGGGGGGCTGTGGGGCAGATGCTAACCCCTCTGCAATACCCCCAACAGGAGACGACCAGCTCTGCTGTCACCACAGCTACTGGGTGGGTCCCAAGCTGGTAGGCCCCCCACAAGTGGTACCCAAAAGGGGGAGCCCTGGTTGAGGCAGGAGACCAGGGACTTCATATGCATGTGGGGGGCCAAAAAGGTCCAGAATGACCTGGTGCACAGCTACAAGAACAAACAGGTCTATGAAGCCATCTCCCAGGAGATGCAGTGGCAGAGGTACAATAGGGATGTCACCCAGTGCATGCAGCAGGCAAAGGACTTGAAGTCCGGATATAAACATATCATGGCTGTGCCATGTGGACAATGGATGAGCTGGACCGGTTCCTCTGCATGGACGGGGATATAGTCACCTCCCGCTTACACAGCACCGCTTTCGCCAGGGGCAGGGAGAGTGTGCTCACAACACCCCCCCTGCTTGACCCCCCGTAACAGGGAGGCCGCTGCCCCTGGCGAGGCAAGGCAGGATGCGGGAGGGGATGTCCTACAGGTGCTCAGTATGGGACCAGGTAAGCATGGCTGCCAATACGTCCCTCTCTGCCTGCTGCTCCCAAAGGACGGTGGCTGCAAGAGCCCGCAGGGGAGCGAGCCCCGGTGATGCACTGAAGTGGGCACGGGGAAGGCCCCAAAAACCGTGACACACACACACACCCCTTATTCATAACCCCAAATAAACTGTGTTGTACATTACCACTCTGTTATTCGGTGTGTCAATGGGGGCACCATGGTGTGCAGGGGTTGCTCCACATGCAGACGGGGGCAGGACATGCACAATGCGGATGCCGGAACCATACGTCTCCAGTCTGCAGGCAGCCAGGTGGGCAACAGCAGAGCTCCCATGGCCGGGTACAAGTCTGCACAGTTACCTCAGTGCAGTACCAGCCATGTCACCAGACAGCCAGTGAAGGTCCGAGGACTGGTGCGGTTCGCTTGGCATGGCTAGAAGGCAGTGGGTGACCCAGTGCCGTAGGGTATAGGCCTCACAGGACCAGGGAACCCATGCAACCCAAACACCAGGCCAGAAGCGGATTAGGGAACAGACATATCAGACTTTATTGTTACCCATTACACGATTCTGTGAAGGGTGGGAGGCTGTCAACATGTCTACTCAGTTGCCTGCCATCTGGGCGACAATGCGCCTACACAGAGCATCCCGGTTCTCCTCCGATATGTGCCAGAATGCTCCTCCCTGGACATGTTGGTAGAGGGGCACGGGACCCTCTCTCCACACCGGTGGGGGCTAGTCAAGGGCAGCTCCCCTGGTCTCGCAGATATTGTGCAGGATGCAGACCGCCGGCACAAGGATGGGGGTATGCTGCAGATCGAACTGGCTCCTGTTCATGAGTAGGTGCCAGCGCCCCTTGAGCAGCCTGAATGCCCACTCCACCATGCTCCGAGTCGACGAGAGATGTTCATTGAAGAGCCTGCAATCCACTGTGTGCGCCACGGTCTAGGCCCTCATAAGCCATGGGCTCAGCAGGTAGGTGGGGTCCCCTATCACCATCGGGGCCATGGAGACCCCCTCAATGACCCGGTACAGGTTGGGGGCTATCTCCGCATCAAACATGCGTGCATAGAAGGGGGAGGCCTGCAGTATAGGCGCATCATGACTCCTCCCTGAGTGGCCAGTGTAGACATCGATGAACAAGGCCCTGTAATCCACCACGACCTGGAGATTGCTGGAAAACATCTGCTTCCGATTCAGGTAGTTCGTCTTGGCATGTGGGGGCCGGATTATAGGGATATGGGTGCTGTCTACTGCCCCTGTGCAATGGGGAAAGCCCACGTCCTCAAAGCCGTGAATCCCTCAGGATCCCTGAGCTGTATGACCCGCTCAAGCAGTAGCGCCACTAGCAGGTCATACACTTCGTGGAGCACCCTGTTAACGGTCGCAGACCCCACCCCAAACTGCTCCCCAATGCTCCAACAGGAATCGGGGGTGTCCAGTCTCCACATGGCCATGGCCAAGCGCATCCCTGGTGGCAGCAGATACCACATGTTGGTCTCATGCCTCCGGAGATGTGGATTCAGGAGCTCCCTGAGCCAGGCCAACAGGGAGCAGTTTATGTGGAAGTGGTCCGTCCATTCCTCGTCCATCCAGGTGACCAGCATGTTCTCTCATCATTCATTAGTGCAAGAGTGCATCCAATTCAGCCTCCGCGTTGGGACAGTGACACGGCACCCGTAGACATTCAACGGCTCCCGGGACAGGACCAGGCGCATGTCCAGAGACACCGCTGTTCCAAACATAGACTGCCAGCAGACAGCTACCCTCCGTGCCCACCGCAACGATGCAGCTCGGCACATGTTGGCTGCTCTCAGGGGCGTAGCTAGGTTGGAATGGGCCCAGGGACAAGAAATTGATTGTGCCCCCCCCCCCGGCCCGGCCCGGCCCATCACCATAGACTCCCCTGTCCCTCAATGTCCTTATTGTATAAAACAGTCAACACAAACGTACTTAAATTAAACATTACTTATTAAACAAAATTAGTGTTATATAATTGTATAAAACAGTCAACAAACGTACTTAAACATTATTTATTAAACAAAATTAGTGTTATATAATTGTATAAAACAGTCAACGTACTTAAGTATTATTTATTAAATAACAGTCTGAAGAAAACATGTACGCAGCTACTGCAATGGCCTCTTCCTTGCTTTTAGCTCTGCAAACACATCGATTATTTTCGATACATCTAGCTTCCTTGCGCGTTCATTCTCAATTGACAGCAGAGCCAGGCCACTTAGTCTTTCCTGGGACATAGAGCTTCTCAGATAGCTCTTAATAATTTTAAGTTTTGAGAATGATCTTTCAGATGTTGCTACTGTCACAGGTATAGTTAAGAAAAGCAGGCATGCAGTGCATATATCAGGGAAACTAGAGGATATATCATGGTCCTCAATCAGTAGTACAGCTACTTCCTTGATTGTTTTTTTTTGAGAAATTTCTGATTTCAGACATGACCTGAATGCTAGCAGCTGGCCAGGAAGAGAGGGTGACAAGTCATTTTCATATTGTCTGACCAGAATTTCTCCAGCTGCGTACAACTCATCATCAGTTGCTGATGTCAGTGTTGATGGCTGAAGAGCAGCAAACGTAGAAACCACTTGATTTAGGCCCTCGAAGCGCTGTTTCATCTGTGAAGAGGCTCTGTCCAGCGTAGCCAAGAACACGTTGACTCTGAATCTTTCTTCCGCAGATGTTAGTCTTTGGTCCTCACAGAGCTCGTCATGAAACCTCTTCACCCTTCGTGCACGTCGCTCTTCAAACTCCTGAGATATTCCCCATGTTTTACACATTTCAACAGCTGTTTTGCGAAATGAGTCATACTGACTTCTGGCCTCTTGCAAATTAGTATGTGCAGTCTGGAGAAGAATTGCAGCTTTGCTGAGGTCACTTTGTGGAGACTGTAGCAGCTTTGAAACAAGGTTGATTGCTTCTAAAATTTTTGTGAGCACGACAACGAGGAACACAAACTGGAACTGCTCCATTTTAGCTTTCAGAGCTCTTGCCTCCACAATTTCATCCTTCTTCTTGCTCAGGAGTATTACCTGGGTAAGCACCTTGAGGATATCAGTGAAGCGGTAGCGTAGGGCCACTAGAGAGTCATATCGTGATGACCACCTTGTTGGACACAGTCTCTTCAATGTGATTTTTGACTCTGAGGTAAACAAGGACAATGTATGCCATCGCTTGATGTTGTGTGCAAAGAATGTGTAGAGTTGCTCTACTACTCCAAAGAAATTCTTCACTTCTGAAACATCTGACACAGCATCATTCAAGACTAAATTTAAGTTGTGTGTAGCACAGTGGACATACGTTGCTTTGGGCTGTTGAGCAAGAATTCTAGTTTGCACACCACTATACACACCACTCATGGTTGCAGCTCCATCGTAACCTTGGCCTCGTAGTTTGGCAATGTCTAGTCCGTTACATTCAATGCTGCTTAAAATAGTGTGTGTCAAACCAGCTGCTGATTGGTCTTCCACTTCAACAAAGCCCAAGAAAGATACATATATTTTTATGTCAATTGGCATTCCTTGTTCATCTGTCTTAACAGACACATAGCGGATCACCTGGCTGAGCTGATCCTTCTTACCAATATCCTGGGTGGTATCCATGATGACAGGAAAAAATGGAGCTTTGTTGGCATCATTTATTATTCCATCCGTGTCGCCCGTTGGCTGGGCCCGTTGGCTGGGGACGCGGTGCGGTGCCCAGTCCTCTGTTTGTGGGAGCCTCATGCCGAGGCCTGTGATCTGCGTGGAGGGGGAGTCGGCGTGGAATTCTGGGATATGCGAGGCACTACGACCTAGCGGGTGCTTTGGGAGTCACCAAGGACTTGCCCCGGTGGCAGCCGGCATCCCTCCAACTTCCCAGCAAATGATAAGGATCGGTGGGACTATGAACTGTAAGCCAGGGGCTTGGGGGAGCCCTGGGACGGGAAACGTCGGCCCAACTATCCCCGCTCTCTGGACCAGAAGTTACCTGGTCAATTACAAAGGCAATACGTCGGCAGTTGCAAGTAGGAGACCTGTATAGCGCGGCCTCGGCCCGAGTTATCTAGTGCAGAGCCCCGCACCCGGGTTAAGCCCCTGATGGTCATCCGCAGGGTTGATTACAAACTGTAAGTCAGGGCTTTGGGGGAGCTCTGGGATGGGGAATGTTGGCTCAGCCATCTCCCACCAAGTAGACGTGCCATCAGCCGCTTGCCGGCGGTAGCGAGCCAAAGGGCAGCGTCCCATTGGGGGCCTTTGGGGCTGTAGGGGGTGGTAGTGAGGGATCGTCCTGTTTGCGTACCACTATATCTGGATGTTAAGCTGTCTACTCCTTAAATTCTGGTCTTAAGTTGCCCAATAAGAGTAAAGAGGTGGTCAGAGTAGGGGGCACCTCT
>QEPC01013002.1:5057858-5085253 GCA_003113815.1 Sphenodon punctatus | reverse complement strand
GCCAGCCGGGCCCCCAAAGTTCCAAACACGGCACCGACACCCCCCCGCCCTTTCTTACCGCCGCCGGGCTGCCACTCCACCACACTCTCTGTCCGAGTCCGTCCGCGTCCCGAGGAGCCTGCCTGAGTCTGCCTGCCGCTGCTGTGCCGCTGCAAAGCGCGTGTGCCTCGGCCAGCTCTGTCGAGTCACTGCCTGCCTGCCTCGTGTCTTCTGCCGCTCTCGCTGGACAATGCGCAATGTCCATGCGCATTGGTTTCCAGCGCAGCGCACGGCTCTCGCATCAGGGAGGCGGGGCTAAGGCTTGCGGCGGCAAGGTAGGAGCCAGGAGGGATAATCGGGATTGGGGGCCTGGTGGGGCCGTGGGGGTGGGGCCAGGGGGGCCCCACCTCCTTCTCAGCCGGGCCGCTGGGGTCCATCCAGCCACACAAAAAAATTAAAAATTAAATGGCTTAGCTATCAGGGGGGATGGACAGACTGTGTGGGCCCCCAACACATGTCCCGTCTGTCCGTATGATAGCTACGCCCCTGGCTGCTCTCCTGTGCCGTATGCCATGGTTGTAGAAGCGGTGACCCGGCAGTAGTAGCTCAGCCCATTGCTCAAACACCAGCCCCAGAATCATGAAGCAGGAGGACAGGACCGTTAACAGGAGGGTCCGCTCCTCAGGGGGCTCATCAACAGGCAGCATGGTACCACCAACAACATGCACACTCAGGGGGAACCCACCACTGGCACCAGTGCTGGATAACCTAGCAGCTACCTGCCTAGGCGTTACGTGGCCGGCGGACCTGACCCAGGCCCATGCAGCTGTGTCCCCTGTAACCACCCGGCCTGTCAGCGGACTCTGCAGCTAGCTATCATCCCCTGCAATCCCTTCCTCCAGGCCCTGAGCCCTGTGTGACCTGCACACCCGCACCATGCCTCCCACGTCCCCTGCAACCCCAAGCCTGTCCCTGGGTACCGGGGATGGCTGCATGGGGAAACCCGCTGTGCACACCTGCCTACACCCGCCTCTGCACCTACACCCTGCTCTGGACACCAGCACCAACATTCTATTGCTAATTTCTCTCGCTGTCGCCTCTCATTCAACAAGCTCACACCACCTCTCACTCTACACCCCACGACCGGCCACAGCAACCAGCACACATAAGTACCGTGGCAGCCTGTGCTGTGTGCCCAGCAATTGGTGCAGTACCGTGTGTGTGTTCTGCGCACCTGATGGGGATCCCCGCTCGCCGGCCCACTGACACGTTCCCCCCCTCATGGAGCACCTGACAGCCATGGGGCTAGGGGCACTCCGAGGCTCCTCTGTGACCCTGGGGCCACCCCACCCCCTGTGCCCCTGCCATGACCCCGTGTGATCCCTGGCCAGTGCACATCTGCACTGACCTTGCTTCGGTCACATTGCTTGTAGGATGGGCGAACAGAATGCAATTTGGATGTTCGGTCGTTTGGTTCGAAATCCAAGTTCGGGTTCAATGGTTCGGTTCAGCCGAGTTCGGGTTGGCTGAACTTGACCGAACAGTCAAAAACCAAAACTGAACTGAAACCGAAACCTAATTTTTGTTCAACCTGAAAAAATGTTTTTCCTGCCCCCGAACTCATCTGAACATGACCGAACTGTTCAGTCATTCGAGAGTTCGGTTTGGATGTTCGGTTCGGACGTCCGAACAGACCGAGTTCAGTCCAAACATCTGAACTGCATTCGTCCATCCCTAATTGCTTGAAGGCCACGGCCCTGTGCAGCTGTGTTCCATCAAGATATGCTGCTTGGAGCGGCTCGTTAGCTCCCTGCTAGAGGCAGCCATGGCCTTGCTGATCTGTCATCGCTAATGCTGGAATGTCCCCGCCAGGTGCGTGGGGTAGGGAGTCACAGGGCCTTGCCAGTGTCCCACTACCAGCTGTGTACGGACGCAGCCCGGCTAGCGCTGCACAGCGTCTTGCACCGTGCTTGGCCACAGCTGCTTTCCATAGGATCCCAATGCAAGCTGCTTTGCAGTCCTTGGAACAGCCATGGCAGGGTGCGTAACAGGCCCCGGAGCCACCGGTGGTGCAGCGGAGGAGTGGTCGCCATGTGCCAACATACTTTTGGGAACACTGTGGCAGAGCCACGATGTCCAGCTGCTGATGAGCGACCCCCTGTCGGTGGCAGATGGCTTCGATCTCCTGTCGCGGTACATGTGGGTGATGGGCCATCCATTGTGGGGTCGGGCTTGCCAGAGGCAAGCCAGGGAGCTGAGCTTTACCCTTCTTCAACAACCTCTGTGGGACCAACCAGCCGCTGTTGCAGTGCCCTGGACCACGTCGGAGATCACGGCTGTTTGCCTGGTCGTTGCACATCCGGAGTATGGACTGGCCCTCCAGGCCGGGGATCCCCATGTTGCTACCAACTACACCGGCATCCTACTGCATGCCCGTGGCATCTCCCATCTGTGATCGGACTGCCAGGCGCTTCTTGGGGAGCTGGGCCTGCAACCCACCGATGTTGGAGGACCCCTGCTGACCGGGGCCCCTATGACATCTGAACTTGGCACCCTCCAAGCAGTGATGAACCTATGGGCTGTGAAGGCTGCTGCTGCCACGGAGAACCACCTCCTGCCCCGTTTCATGGTGGATGCGCATATGCATTCCAGGGGATTCCACAGGGGCCTCTTCGCCTGGGAGGGACTTGTCGCAGAGCAGCGGTTCCAGGGACACCATCCAGTCTCTCCATGAGCAGGGCATCCTGAACAGCCCCTCCATCGCATTGCCGTTGCCGTGCCTGTGCTGTGGGTCGCCTCAACCTTTCGTCCCCTGCTCTGACCCACGGTAGTGTGTCAGTGGTAGGCTGGCCTGTCAGCCAGACCCCATCGCTGTTTCTCTTCACTCTGGCCCCCATTGCCCTGTAGCATTACCGAGCGCCTCCTTCCCTCTTGGAGTGACTGCAATGGTGCACCTGTGTGCTGCTTGTGGGGAACGGACACGAGCCCCTCATTGTCCCATCGCCGGCCTCTGTTTGGCCATTCCTCCCCCTTTCACCCCATCATGAATAAAGTCTGTGCCTTTGCCTGTACCACCGTGGGTGCATTCATGTTTGTGTCCGACACCAGTCACCCCTCCCCTGGCTGCAGCCCTGTCCTTGTGTGTTAGCTACTGATGGGGGTCACTAGAGTTCCTGCTCGGGATGACTGGGGCTGTCGGGTGGCATATAGTGGTGCATGCTGGATTCCCCTGTAGGCTCCAGGATGGATCGTGGGTTCACCCCGGTGGGTGGTGTGGGCCCACCGCATCCCGTAGTGAGCCCTGTCCTTCATTTATCGGTGGCTACCTGGTGTCCTTCTTCCATGCGCGGGCACCTTTCCTCTGGCCTACCCCCTGATTCTCCCTGTGGAGGTGTAGTGTACCGCCTGGCTGGATTGGCTGGGCAGTCGTGGTGTGCATGTGTAACATTTGTGGTGGTGATATCCTGTGGTGGTGCTCTCTGTTGTACCCCCGGCGCGCGGGGGGTGGGGGGAGGCTGCAGGCCCCAACCCCTCCCTAGTGGCTAGCGTTGCCCTTAGGGCCTTTGCACTCACGTACTGGACTGTCTGGTGGGGGATACCCATTGGTTGGCCACCCCGTCTACACTGCCCCGCCTTCCACCACTCCTGGCACCTCCTGTTGGTTCCCACCATTTGCACTCTAGGCGATGGATGGGTGGCAGGTGAGACAGGCAGCTGACCGTAAGTGGGGCAGTGTACGGGCCTGTTGTTGGCCGCCCGTGTTCCCCTTTTATTTATTATTTATTTATTTTTATCAATTTATATCCCGCCCCTTCTGAAAACAGCTCGGGGTGGCTAACAATTTTAAAACATAAAAATACAATCATATAAAATTTTAAACAATCATAATAATATTAAAACAGGGCTAGGCACATGATAAAACAATAAATAAGGGTAGGAGGAGATTTAAAAAACCCTAACCCTCCCCACCCTCCCCAAAGGCCTGGGCGAACAGCCAGGTTTTACAAACTCGCCGGAATGTTAAAAGGCTTGGGGCCAGGCGAGCTTACTCCAGGAGGAAATTCCAAAGGCACGGCATGGCCACCAAGAATGCCCTCTCCATTGTGGCCCCCCGCTTAACACAGGGGACCTCCAAGAAGGCACCCCCGGCAGACCAAAGAAGCTGCTCTGGTGCGCAGAGGGCGAGGCAGTCCCTGAGGTACGAGGTGCCCAGACTGTGAAGGACCTTATAGATCAATACCAATACCTTGAACCTGGCTCGGCACGCTATTGGCAACCAGTGCAGAGTCTGGAGCACAGGTGTTATGTGATCCCGGCAACCTGTCCCCAACAGGAGCCGAGCTGCTGCATTCTGCACTAGCTGCAGCCTCTGTACCAGGAACAAGGGCAGCCCCACGTAGAGCACATTACAGTAGTCCAGCCTCGAGGTGACGAAGGCATGGATGAGGGAGGCCAGGTCCGGGCCGGAGACGTACAGGCGCAGCCTCCACACCAGATATAACTGGTGGAAGGCAGCCTTCACCACCATCTCCACCTGTTGATCCAGGCAGAGATCTGCGTCCAATATCACCCCCAGACTCCGAACCTGATGAGCTATAGGAGGGCGAACCCACTCAATCAGGGGGGCCAACACCTCTCTCGCTCTCCCCAACACCATCACCTCCGTCTTATCAGAGTTGAACCTCAGTCTGCTCTGCCACATCCATTCCGCCACCGCCTCCAGACACTGGGACAGCAACGAGACAGCAGGGTCTGGGTCAGCTGAAAAAGAGAGGTACAGCTGAGTATCATCAGCATATTGGTGACATCGCACCCCGAACCCTCTCACGACCTCCCCCAAGGGCTGCATATAAACATTAAATAATAATGGAGACAGAATGGAACCCTGNAGACAGAATGGAACCCTGTGGAACACCGCAGGATAAAGCGCGGGAGCAAGATGTTTCAGCTCCCAACACTACCCGCTGGCTTCTCCCTGAGAGGAATGAGCGGAACCATTCAAGAACAGTCCCGACCAGACCCCTCAGGTCACGCAGCCGTCTCAACAGCAGTCCATGGTCCACGGTGTCAAAAGCGACCAAGAGATCTAGCAGGATAAGAAATGTCGAACATCCTGCATCCATCTCCCGGCGGAGATCGTCGACCAAGGCCACCAATGCTATCTCAGTGCCATAGCTGGGGCGGAACCCAAATTGAAAAGGGTCCAGGAAACCAATGCTATCTAGATGCACCTGGAGCTGGATTGCCACCGCCTGCTCAATAACCTTCCCTAAAAAGGGAAGGTTAGAGATAGGTCAGTAGCTGGCGAGTGCGTCCACATCCAACAATGGTTTCTTCAGCAGGGGGCGCACCACAGCCTCCTTGAGGCTAGGCGACAGCCTCCCCTGCTTCAGGGACGCGTTGACCACCCTCGCCAGCACCGTCCCCAATGTCTCCCTGGAGACGTTCACCAACCAGGACGGGCATGGATCAAGTTCACAACTGGTGGCTCTCACAGACCCCAAGACATCCACCACATCGGCTGGGGTCACTTCCTGAAACTCCCCCCACAAAGTTGGACAAGACGCGGCCTCCATCACCTCACGCTCTCCACCTACTGCCCCCAACCCAGCATGGTGTGAGTAGGTGGGGTGCTGGCTTGGATGTCCCTGGCCACTGCATGGGTTGTGCTTGCTGTGTGGTTGCTGACCCCTGCTGACCCACACCCTTTCCGTGCATCCTCTCCCCTTCTCCCTCTCCCTTCTCCCTACTCTGGTTGTCTTCCTGGCCATTCTGCACCTGGCACAGATGGTCGGGCAGCTGCAGCGTGCGGCTTCGGATCTCTGCGCTGGGGCCAACCTGTACGATGAGATCAGTGAGTGCGCTGCATGTGTGCGGGGCCCTCTCCCCAGGTGTCTGTTTGGGGGTCCACATTGTTGGGGCCCACTGTCCCGTCCTGATGGCCCCTTCTCTCTATCCCTTAGTGCAGACGATCGCAGAGCGGACCAGGGAGTAGGAGGAGGTAGCGCAGCTGCTGCTGCTGCACCTCCTGGAGCGGGTGCACCGCCTGGACCACACTCAGGCGGACTGTTGGAGCCGGGTATGGGGCCGGCATCCCTATTGAGGCTGGGGCCCCGCCCCACAGACCCGTTCTCTGTGCTGCCTCCCCATCTCCCTTGGACCTTTCCCATATTCCACGCCCTTTCCCCTTGTATTAAAGTTGCTTTGCCCCCTTCTCCGGTTGGGTGTCATGTTCCTCCATGTGGCCTGGTCTCTTGTGTGGGCGCCTCTTGGTGGTTGTGGCACTGTTGCCTGGCAGTGACCGGCTGTTCCACGCCCCCCCCACCCCTCCCGGCGTATGTGCAGCTGCTCTGTCATATCCTTTGGGTGTCCCCCTGGTTTCCCTGGCCTGGGGTGTTTGTGGCCTGTTAGCCGCCTGTCATAGTTCCCTTCTGTCCCCCACCGGCCCGGTCTTGTTCCACCCCTTTCCCCCTGGTCCCTTGGGCTGGGGGTCCATCCCCTTGGCTGCTGTCCTGGTGCCCTGATCCCTCCCTGCATTTGCGATGGGCCCCCTGTTGGCCGCACAGATCCCTTGCTGGTGTGGGATGCCTGCGGCGGGTTTGCTGCTAGTTAGTGTGGTCTGGGTCTCCCCCCCTCCCCCTGCAATGCCGTTCCCTGCCAGCCCGGCTGTGCTGTGGGCTTCTGGTCCTGCCAGTGTGCCTGCATGTGTCCGGTTCCTGGCTCCTTGTCTGGGGGCCTTGGGATTGTGTGTGCAGGGCCTCTGCTGGTGTGTGTGTGTTGGGGTCCCCTGCTGCATCGGGCCTCTGCCTCCCTCCCGTGCCCCTTCCCACATCACCCCCCGATGCCCTCCCCCCGCCTCCTTGGCCAAGCAGCCCTTCCCTGTGTGGTTGTGTTCACAGTTGCATGTGGGTGGTTTCTGGTTGGGGGGGCCATGGCGCCCGGCTGTCTGGCCCTGTCACGGGGCTGGCTGGGGTCTGCTACTGTGTGTCTCCTGTCATCCCAGCTCCTTCCTACCCAGCCTGCACAGGGTCTGGCGGTTCATGGGCGGAGCTGCATGCTGCAGCTTCGTTTGCCCTCAGTTGGCCGTGTTGTGTCGTCGCTGTGCTGGGCGGGGCTTCCCCGCCAGTCGGTGTCTCAAGTGTCCATGTAACTGTCATGAGTCTTTGCTCACTATTTCCCGGGGTGGGTGTTTGGCCGCTAAGTGTGTGCCAGCCCTCCCCTTCCGTCCCACAACCCTCTGTAGCGCTGTCCGTGTAAACGTCACCCGGTTCAACGACGCCGGGTGTTCGCCGGGTGTGCTCGCCCACCCAGCTCCACCCACCAGGCCAGCAGTGGTGTCCATGTAAAAACGGCCATAGTTATAGCCCTCATAAAAACAATTACACTACCACCAAAAAGATTTGTTAATTTGCAAATTGCAAAGCAAGTGCACTCCACTCCCATATGATGTATTCTGAGTTACAGTTAAGGAAGAAAGTGGGACCTCCTGTGGTTTAAAGGAATCACTGCAGTTTATATAACTCCATGTGATTCCAAGTCACTCAGACCCAGTAAGCACTCATATTCTGATCTGTATAACCATATACAAATTTGAGAGAGACTGAGTTGATTTAAAAAAAATAATCTTTAAGAAGATGAAAGGAATTACATATATGTACAACAGCCTTTCTCATACACTAGGCATGAAACTTTGCCCCTCTAATCTTCTTTTCAAAAGGTTTTTCACAGCATTACTCTGCTTTGCCTCACACTCTCACACCCCTCCCAAGTGTGTTGTCTCATTCATGCAGCCCTCCCACTGATGAGAAAGTTCCCCCCACATTTTAGGCACTTCTCCTGTGTGGATTCTCTCATAGCGCAGTGCTAGCTAATAGTTCACAGTCAGACTTTAACAATGGGGCAAAATTTCTTCTTATTTTAGGACCGTTTCAAATAGGTGTAGGTGTGGGGAGCAGTGTTCATGCTGGTGCAGGCACGGGGTGGTGGTGGTGTAGACCGGCAAACACCCACCCATCGCAAACACACAGAGCAATCGCCGTTTTCGCCAGTTGTTCCGTGCGTGTGCGATGGGTGGAGGTGGGTGTGTATGCATGTTTGCAGGGGCACGCACACCTACCTGCCTGCCGCGGTGTGTACATAAGACTCACCCATGCATGAATACCCAGATTTCTGGGTGGTCGTGTGGGTGCCGCCCGTGTAAAAAGGGCCTTAAAAAACAAACTTTTTAAAAAAAATTAATTTAAGTACATTGAATTATATGATTCAGACTTGAACATTTGACCTACCAATTCCCTTTTCAAAACTCTACCAGGAGAGTAACTAGTAGTCATGCTGGTTACTACTTTTAATTGGTCCTTTAGAGAAGAACTGTGCATATTGCTTGCTACGTTAAGCAGCATTGGCAGCTGGCCTGGCTGCATAGCTGATGTTTATAGCTACCATGCCTGAAGTCCTGGGCTCTGTATTTCACTATGCCTTGTGTCACCTCTCTGTTTGCTTCTTTCAACATGAATGAGCAGCTTTTAGTTCCTCATCCAAGAGCTTAGGGTTTTAGCAAAAAGGGAAAAGAGTGAGATGCCTATAGTCAACAGAAATTAAACTCTAACTCACAGCCCTTCTGTCCCATGGATAGATGTGACAGAGAGAGAGAGTCTGTCTCTTCATAGCACACAAGAGGTGTTTTTAAACTAAATGCTATCCCGCATGGTCACCCATGAGCCATTCATCTAACTGCCCGTCTGAAGGTGGAGGGGAGAGGATGTGTGCTCCTGTGAGCCTCGGAACACCCACTCATGGAGCACTGCCAAGAAATCCAGAGTGTTCTGTGCGGGGCAAGCCACATAAGTCTGTGGCAATGGGCGGCCACGGAACCCCTGTCTGTATGAACTGGAACAGCCAGCCGCACCAGCAGACACTGTGGGTGGGGAGACATGGCCTCTGCAAGTCACAAGAACTGTCTAGGACGGCTGGGGAGCCCAGGTTCCCCAGTGCTCATGCCAGGGACGTATCAATCGCAAAGGCCATCACAGCACGCTTCCTCCTTCCCCACGGTCCATGGCAGAGGGAGTGCGTGACAGCTTGTCTAAATTCCCCCCCCTCCACACTTCACCGGAGTGGGTGCTCTGTAACAGTGCCACTCAGAGACCACAGACTACCCACCCCCCGCAATCGCCTTGCTTGTGTACAAATACCCAACAGACTCAATAAAGAGTTGTGGGGTTTTTTAAAAAAAATCAGTCCACAACTTATTTTACTTTCACATCATGACAAGCTTTGAGGTGAATTCTAAAACCACAAAAACCAAGAATATAGAGACTCTAATATTCATATAGCACTGTATCTTTTTGCTCTTTAGGAAGGCGCAGCATATTTTAAAAAATCGTGTTCCTATACACTACAGTGATGAGTTCCCTATTTCAGAACTTGGCAGGTGTGCGTTTATTACCTATGCATTAAATTATAAATATTTACATACAAGTACACCAGTCCAAAGTTCTTCCAAATCTCTACAAAGCATGAAGAATGCTTTGAATGGAAATTTTGCATACCATACAGCGAACAAAGGACATTTAAAAGATGTCTGTTCATCCAGTCCCACTCTGAAGATGACATTTACAGAGCAAATTATGTAGCATATAATCTATGCCTAGGAGGAAAATCTTAGAGGCAGAGTTCAGACTTAGTTTATTCTTATAGACGTTGTCATTTTAGATTAGGCAGTTGACATCTGAAAGGATTAAGGAACCAATGTGCTGGATGAGTGGCCACTACATTTTGTTGTTTACATTAAGGAGAGACACTGGAAACTTGGGAGGTTGTTTTTATTGGCAATTTTTAAAAAGAGTCTTTGATAATAGAACTGTTGGGTTTTAAATGACCTCAGACATAATCTAGTTCAGCCCCCTGCTACAAAGCAAGATACCCTAGTTTTACAGCATCACACATCGAGTCTTGTCCAGCTGGTTCTTAAAAGCATCCAAGAAAGGAGATTCTACAAACTCCCTAGGAAATTTCTTCAATTGACCAACTGCTCTTACACTTAAGACGCTTTCCCAAATATTGAGCCAAAATCTACTTTGCAGCAGTTTGAGCTCACAATACAACAGGTTTTTGAAAAGCTAAATGCTGCCAAGCAAACAAAGCATTTCTCAAAAGTCATTTTAGCAACTTTGGGTGTTATATGTAAACTACAATAAGCACCAAATGTTCAGATAAACATGTGATTTCCAAGTCAACCTCTATTTTCAGTACAGTTTCACTCCACAAAAAAATAAAATAAAAATCCACGCTTCTGGTATTACAGTCACCAGGGAATGGGGTAGAATGAGTCAGAGTGACTATGGCCCTTTTTACACAGACGGGGGTGGGTGTTTTGGCACGGTGGGTGGGTGTCCCTTTACATGGACGCACACCCACCTTCACCCACGGAGCCTCCTCCGGTTTTCTAGAGGGCTCTGTGGGTGATGGGTGGAGGTGGGTGTTGCACGGGAGCACGCACGCAGCCCTACCCATCCCACTCGGTGTTCACACAGACGAACACTGAGTAGACACCCATCCCCCAACCCACTGTCGGCCATTTACATAGACGTCTCCCCCACACACACCCCCATCCGAACACCAAGCGGGGTGGGGGCGTCTGTGTAAAAACGGCCTATATGTTTAGCTGGCAGATAGTCTATTGGGAATAATTGCCAGCCAGTGCAGTTTAGAACAACTTCTTCAAGAATGATGGAGCCATAACCTGGTTTTCATACTGGTTCCCACCGACTGCTTCTCCAAGCATATAATGACCAAAGTGGCATACCTGTTGTCCATCTTATTGACAAGTTTGTCCTTATAAATTCTTATAAAATATCAAGATCCTTCCCTTCATCCCCAATTTCAAATATCATTTTGACTGGGGGGAAAGAAAAGCAAAAATAAAAAGTATTGGGGAACCTTTCCTTTAAGGTTTGGATCGGTTTAATCACTAGACATCCTGTGCTGTACATTCACCTGGAAGTACCTCATTCTTTAAAGGTGTGCTTTTGCCTGCTTGGCAGCTTGATAAATATCTAGAGACCTTTCTTTCTGGACACACCAATGCATCATTCTAGTCAGCTGGTTTAAAATACTTGGGTGTACTCATGTGAAAATGATGAGTATGTTCATAGTTATGTCCATCTTTGTAGGAGCCAAACCTAAGAAGAAATAATTACGATAAAAAGAAAACGAATCAACCTTCCTCTAATTATGCAATTTTACAGTCTTATTGAATTAATTAGCATTTCATCTGCCACAAATATTTCCATACAGGGTTGAATTGTAGACTATTTCAATACCTTTTTTTAAAAAAGGAGCAATGGCAGAAAGAAACAAGTACAGGTAAACTTCACTATCACGAACCCTGACTTAAGTGAACATATATACAATAATCCCTATTTCTGGAACCATACTGGGCAATGTACAGCTGACCCAATACAACCTGGACCCTGGTAGGCCTGAAAAAATGATCAGGACCTACCACCCCGGTGGAGAGTGGGCCTACCACCCCGGCCACGCTTCAACCACCTGCACCGCAAGCTCCAAATGGTGACTTGTAGTTCAAGCAGGGCAGCATGCCTGTTCCCCAATCAGGGACTTACAATGCAGGCAGGCAAAGGTGTCCTGTTCCCCATGAACAACTTACATATAACAAGCCTCCAGCTACAATGAATGCATCCCTGTTGCCATTGGGGTTTGCTATAGTGAAATAGCACCAGCTGTGTGACAGTAAAATGAGACCAAATATTAGCTGTGAAGCAAACGGATATGGTTTACTTATGCAGTGCTCTAGGCTCTAATCCTCAAAGCAATTCACTGGCATAAGCTTCAGTGAAGCAAATGGGGTGTGGAACAGCACTTTGAGGATTGTTAGGACCCCAGGACCCTAGCAACTATTGTGTTTCTTCTCTGCGAGTGAAAAAAGACATGCACATAACTCGGCTTTAACATTTTTTATGCATGTTGCAGGGTGCCCTATGCAGACATGCAAAATGCATAAGAAATGTTAAAGTGGTATTAAAGTGGCGTTATGGCCTATGTCTGTTTTCACACTGTGTACTTCCTCCACTGTAGACCCAGGGAACAAGGGAGAAGGGGGGGAGGAGGATTGCCTCCTCTCAAATTTGGCAGAGCCACTAATGAAAGGAGATGGTGCCACCAGTGTTTTCTTCCACTGCTCTCACCCTGCCTAAGTACCAACTTAGACACAGGCAAGGACAGCAAAAGGAGCAACCCAGAGAAACAGCTGCATCAGCATCAGAAAGAAAGATGGGAAGAGGCTGGATTAGAAGAGAAGCAGGAAGCGTAATTCAAAATTTGTTATTGGGTCTACGACAACTAACAGTTTTTAAAACATTAACAAGCAAGATCGTTCCTAAAAAAACCTTACCTTTTCAAGAAACATTTTACAAAATACAGTTTACCAAAACTTAAATGCCCAAAATCATAAAAATAAATTACACTTATATCACAAAACACATTTAACAACGTACAATGTAATAAAACTTAAACACCAAAAAGCATGGAAATTATTTACACTTCGTTATCTATATTGTGTAATGGGTCAACATTAAGACACCATATGTACTTAATTTATTACCATACCATATTTACCGTACATGCTTACTCTTTCAACTATTTAAAGTTCTTCAAATTTTGCATATATGACCCTCCCACCAAATGCAACACATAATTAAATTTTTAAAAAGAAACCTCAAGCCATTTGTTCAAAAAAGGGCTTATGTACTTTGCTGTTTATAAGGGAAAGTGGTCCTGCCTTTAACTTTCTAGCTGTGACCACGGCTAGAAATTCCATCTCTCTCTATAGCCAGACATATAAATGCCAACAGAAACTGTTCTATTGAAACTGCTGCTGCTTTCATTTCTCGTCTAAATAAACTGCCTTAATTCTATTCCTGTTGCACCTGCTCTGATAGAACTATGTACTTAAACATTTAAATGTATTAATACCATGGAAATTTAGCATTTGAAAAGTCTCTTTCATTTGCAAAGACCTGTTCACTAAAGAAATGATCCTGAGAGGTGCCAAGGGACACATATGTAACTTCTACTGATCTGGCAAAAAGCTGCTCAGCACTTCTCCAAATCAGACCCTATGATGAACTCATTCTCACAGGAGGTATTATCTTCACTCTAGCAAGGAGTTAACTGGGTGCAAAAAGGTAAAGCAACGTACCTGAGACACGTTAGTCAATGGCAGAATGGGATTAGGAATCAGGGATGCTTGTCTTATTTTGCATTCAGCGCACTAGACCATGGTTGTTTTCAGATGTTACGAGATCACAGTCAACCACAGTCAATTCCCTGTGGTGGCTGTGATCACGGCATGTCTGCTGGGGGGAACGGATGGTCCCCCCCAGATGTTACCACGGCGGGGAATCACATTCGCCATGCGAGCAGCCGAAGCGGTGGGGCCGGAGGCCGCCACATGGTGAAGGCGATTCCCCGCCGGGGTGAACCCCGCCTTCACTTCTGGACGGTGGCCACGGCGGGGAATCACTTTCGCCATGTGAGCGGCCNACCCAGAGGGTGGGCGGCAGGGAGGGGGTGGGGCCGTGCGGCCGTACGCTGCACCGCGCGCCCCCGCCCCCTCCCCGATTCCCCGCCGGGATCCCCCGGCACGTCTGTTAGGGCGTGACAGGGTCATCCCGGCGGGGGATGAATACATTGATTTCGTGACGGGGCCAAGCAGCCCCGTCACATCTGAAAACACCCCATGTTGCTTCCCAGATTTTATGTATAAAACCCCAATTTTATTTGTTCCTTCCATTTTCTCTCTTTTTAAAAACTAATATAGATCTTATTCAGTTACTTTTCTAATACACCCACCTGGAATTGAAATGCATTTCCTTAGGGACTTGGCTGGGGTCAGTAGTCATTTTGTCATTGTCAACATAATTATCCACTTCATCTGGGATCCTAAACTTGGCCATCTGTAGTTCAGAATCACTCAGGCCAGCATGAGAAATGCGGGCATAACCCAACCTATCACAAATACACACAATATCTGTTTGATTAAACAGCAGAATGTTATGACACAGGGTTCCCCGCCCCCAATTAAAACTTCCCAAATCAGTTTTCTTGATTATTTTTATTTGATATCAGAATTATTTTCCAGGGTCCCAGTCATGCAAGAGCCTTAGCACACTGACCACAATCCAATGTAACGTTAAGCACGTATTTAAGTGCCAAGTATGTGATCTGAGTGTAAAGTTCTGCTGCATTGGGACAAAGCATTCAGGGTAAAACTGCAGAATTCATACTGGGCACAGCTTCATTTTTCCAGTTGCACAAAGGGTTGTTCCACGTGCTGAAATGATGATGTAGACTTAAGTGGGTGCCAAATCCTCATTCACAGGGAGAAGCATCCTTATGCAGCATAACCAGAGTCAGCAGACTGCTGCCTGTATGTGGGAACGCAGGACACACCTCTGAACCTGGGACTTACAAGTGGTCAGAACACACTCACACGTTGGCCACGCAGAGGGGCTGCACTAGGCTCTGTGCAAGTCAGAGTGGGCAACAGGCAATGGCACTCACTGTCCACATGGGGGATGTCTTGTTTGAATACGGGTGTGTGGGGGGGTGCATGCTCCCATCACCCATGCACCGCCTACCCAGTCCATGCATAGGGCTCCCCGGGAAAAGCCAGAGCGTGCATGGACAGGGCAGGCGGTGCATGGACAGGGCGGCCATGTGTGGGACCACTCATGTGAAGCACCCTGCACACACACACACCCTGCAACAACTGCGGACCCCCCACCACCACCTGTCCGTGTACAAACACCCTAATAGGAACCAGGAACCCATGCAACCCTAGCTTTTCGTACCACAAAAAGCCAGTCATTCCAATTCAGATTTTAATGTCTGATACTCCAGTAGTCATAGTGCTTCCTGGTATGCTTAACTATAGTTAGTATTTTGCTTTCAACTAGTCAGAATATTTTATGTAAATCAAAGAAGGGAATTTGCATTAAGCTCCTCCATTCAAACCAATTGCATATTATACATTAAACTCCTCCATTCGGATGAATTGCATATTATACATGTTTACATATTTGGTGTAAAAGCTATAAGGTATCTAAAATAAATTTGTAAATTACCCAATTTATCCTACCTTATTAGTCCACGATACATAATATATTCACACCATCTGTCATGATCCTTACTGTCAATATCCTAAGAGGAAAAAATAAATCAGGCAAATGAAGGCTTCCTTAGAGACAGACCATAGATCTTTTTGCAAGCCACCCTGAGCATTTCAGAAAGGGTGGCATATACATTTAAATATTTACTTAATTTAATTAATTAATTAATACAAAAGAAATGCTTTGTTTTCAGAGGAATCAGAAGACTGATGACAGGTCCAAGTAAGGATTAGTTTTTAAAGTCATAGTGCTGGAAGGAATCTCGAGGGTCAGCTAGTCCAACCAGTGTAAGAGCCAGCACCCCTAACGGCCCCAACAGAAAAATCCACCAACAGAGGGAAGAGAGCCTGTAATACAAATCTGCCACAAGCAGAGATTGGGAGTGACTACAGCACACCTATGCCTGAAATAAGAGGAAGTGATCTTTAAAATATATCCAGAGGACTCAAGCAAGTGGGCCATGTTGCAGGAAGACGCGAAACACCCTTTTGTGGGTATTTTCAGACGTTACGAGATCACGCTCAACCACAGTGAATCCCCACATGGTGATCGTGATCCCGTAACGTCTGTTGGAGGGAACGGAAGTCCCCCCCCCCGATGTTCACCCCCGTGAATCACGGGGGGGGTGGAAATCACATTCAACACGTAAACGGAGGTCCTGGCTGGACCATCTCCGTTTGCGTGTTGAATGTAATTCCCCCTTGTGATAAAGGGGACCGTAACGTCTGGCCCCCTACCACGGCCCGGAATCAGTGACGGGATTCCGGGCTGTGGTCAATGCGGGTGGGCACTGCGGCCGTATTGGCCGCGGCGCCCGCCCATCTCCCAAGAGAGCAGGCGGACTAGGGAGCGTTGTGCCGCGTGGCCCCGCCCCCCCAGATTCCCCACCGGGAGTGGTCAACATGTCTGTTGGCCGTTACGTGTTGGCCCCAGCGGGGAATCATTAGGGTGTTTCCGTGGCGGGACGAATTGAGCCCCATCACGTCTGAAAATACCCAAAGTCAACTGCTGTTCTGACCTAGGGGAAAATCCCTTCATGACAAAAATATGGCAATCAGTTAGACTTAATCTACACTACTGAGTCTTAGCCAGTGGAATAAATTTGGGCTAAAATTTGTGGGGGGTGCTGGATCCCTTTGAGCTACATAAGCCCTGCCCCAGGACCTTGGGACTGCAGGGTAAGGACATAGCTATAATAGGGACAGACAGTGGAGCTGCACTGGAGCCCAGGAACCCCATTACAGGGGACTACTGCTGCTTGTGTCCCTCCATGATGCTGCCACCCATGTCCCCTTCGTACTGCTGTGATCCTGCCCTGGGAGAGGAAGGGCAAGGCTTACCTACTGGTTTCTGCAGCTCTCACTTCACTAGCTCCCACCTTTCTCTGCCCATGCTGTGGGGGGAGAGGGAGATACATCCCCCACATCCCCCACTGTAACTATGCCCATGGCTTGGCATATAAAAGGTATCTCCAATTTTGATAAATGCAAGACTAAATTAAGACTTTGTTCCCGAAAACACTCAGGAATGCACAGCCCATCTGTAGAACTATGTACACGTACATATTTTCAGGACTGGAATCCACGAGCACAATCCTCATTCACCCAGGTGCACAAGGAGGTTGTGCGCACATAAGCTGCATACCAAATTGCTGTGTTAAACTTAAGTGGGTGCCAAATCCCCATCCACTGCGAGGCACCCTTGTCCATCAGTCACTGTCTCTTGCACAGGCAGCGTCACACTGGAACCCTGCACAGCCCTTCCATGTGGTCAGCATCTCAAAGTATGCCCCAGAGAGGCCCTCCCATTACAGGTGGCAGCAGTCGCTGACCATAGTTACACTGCGCCACCCCATCTTCCTATGAATGGGGATATGGCACCCACTTAAGTCTAGCATGGCACCTTGACACACAACGTACTCATGTGCAACCCCCTTGTGCACCTGAGTAAACAGCTCTCATCTCCCTATATTACCAATTTGATATCTGAAACTGACTTTTTGCAAAAAAAATAATAAAAAAAATCAGTTAATTATGATTAGATGTAGTTGTTCTACAGTACCTTAACATTGCCTTTTTCAATTAATTCTATATAATCTCTGGAACCAGGCGCCGAAGTGATATATCCTAGAAATACAACCTGCTCAGAGGTAGTCTTCAATAGATTTGAAACAGCAATAGCCTGGAGCTTCCTGTCCAAGTCATCTCTGGAAGAAATGGGGGGGAAATAATCTTTTATCGAGCAAAAAACCAGGTTCTCATTTGTTCAACATGAAAAGTCACATGCAAGTTTAAAACAAGAGCCACTGCAATTTTTTTAAAAGGAGGTGCTTTAAGACTTTAACATTGTTTTGCCTCTAGCAAATAAACTGTAAATAGGAGATTCTCCTCACTTACTCAATGAATAATTTCTTCTCAGATGCAGTACTCACCACCATGGTATCCAAACACCTTGTTTGGTTTAAGCCTTATCTCTGCCTACATTTAAAGTAAAGCTTGTAACACACAATGGCTTTGTTTGTTGTGGTATGTCTACGTTCTAACAGGTCTCTTTGTAGGTGTCATTCCCTCATACGGCTGTCCTTACCAATCTAGATTATTATTAATTTATTATTATTATTATTAGCCAGCATTTATATAGCGCCAACAATGTACCTGACGCTTTACAAAGTAATGGAATAGACACGGTCCCTGCCCTAGGGCTTACAATCTGAGAGACCGGGGGGGGGGCGGAGGGAGGAAGGAAGGAAGAGACAAAGGAAGGGGAACAGAGGAAGTGTAACATTCACAAAGATGCGAGGTCTCAGGTGTACGTGCTTGACTTGGTTACATTGAGAATGATGGCTGACTGGTCCATGTGATGAGAATGAGTACACAGATTTCATGTAACAGATTGTACTGGATGGTAGGTATCAGCAGGAGTTAGGAGAGGGGAGCGAGGAGTCGGGGAGGGCAGAGTGGAAGAGATTAGTCTTGAGGAGGGATTTGAAGGTACGAAGGGAGGGGGTGAGGCAGATGTGGGCAGGGAGAGAGTTCTAGTCATGGGGGGCAGCTAGGGAAAAGGGACAAAGGCAGTTAGGGGAGCAGGGGAGGTGTGGGAGTGTGAGAGATTGTCATTCAAGAACCACAATGCCCTTTATGTACCTCTCAATGAAAATTGTATTAAAACATGAACCTCCTCTGCCCCTTCCAAAAAAGGGGGCACCAGGCAGGCAATCATACAGCAGCACTGTGATACCCGATCATCCAAAACTACAACAGCCAGGGACCCTGGTACAAACATGGTTAAGACTTGAAGACAGACTTTAACATGCCCCCTAAAGGGACCATGGCTGAGTTATGGAAATGTGGTCATGACACCTCTCAACAGGTTTATAACCTGGTCAAAGAACAGTCATGTTATAACTAGGGCCCTTTTTAAATGAGGCATGGTGTGCGTGGAGGGATGGGAGTGCGCACGGTAGCGTGGACGGTACGGGGGTCCGTGTACACGGGCGCACACCAATCCCCTCTACATCCCCACTTGCAGAGCAATCGCTGGTTTGACCAATCGCTCCATGAGTGGGCGATGGGTGGAGATGGGTGTGTGCATGCACACACACCTACCCGCCACAGCAGTCACATGGGCGGACCCACCCATGCCCACGCAGCGGACTTGCATGGGCATGAGTGGGTGCGTCTTGTGTAAAAAGGGCCTAAGTCTGCCGAGTCAGTTGTGGTTGTAGTTTCTCAAATTTCTGTGGGATACCAGCCTGTATGAAGAGTGTTTTCTTCTACTGTCTATAGATTTGGGACCAAATCCCTCCCAGAAAGCTTGCACCATCTGGACTCTTTAGTGCCATAACTGCTATACAAAGTGACTGCAAAGACTGCTACTCCTCTGAATAAAAGTATTGTGAAATCCTGAGTAGTGTGTGCTCAGGACTGTAGGAATCTCACAAGCTAGTGGGGTGGATGACTGAAGGTCTAGTCTACATATTAAAACCTACCAGCATGAATCCTTATGAAGACCCACTCAAAATAAGTTTAAACCAAGTTTACATCAATTTGATTTACTAGCTTGTTGGATGCTTCTGAAGCTGCAATAGGCTAACGCACTGTTTATGCCCGTCCTACTGTAGCCTGTGGTGAGGGTATTTGAGGGGTTGGTTTGTTGTTGTTTTTTAAAGAAAGCTTTCTATATTAACAAATCTCAGTTTTCTCATAGGTTTTGCTAACATCCCAAATCCAGTGTCTTCAAAAGCTTTTTTGTGTGTATCGTTTCCCTTATCTGGCAGCATGTGTTTCCTCTTTGTAAACCACAGAAACTGACAGATTAATCCCTGAATCTTAGTATGTATTTGGGAGCTGAGTATTAAACTCCTGTGGAGAGTGTGATGTAGAATCAATTATAACTACAGAACATGTCCATCTATTAATAAGCATTATGCCACAGTAAACAAAGCATTCTTTTAAAGATGACATTAAAATGGTTAATTTCCTCAAATTTTGATTTCTTGTGGTCCTTCCTTATCTCTAAAGCCGGAAGAGAGGCTTATTCCTTCAATTTCAAATGCCCAGTAAAGGTGCTGAGCACAATTCATCCTAGCTGTCTGTCCACAGTATCTTGTTAGAAACCGCAAAGCTTCCAGCTCCCACTTTTCATTAGGTAACCAGGCACCCTACACTTTTGCCCATGCCATTATTAATTATTATTATTATTATAATCATTTATATAGCGCCAGTCATGTGACCTGGTGCTGTACAGAACATAGACATAGACATGGTCCCTGTCTGTGGCTTACAATCTAAAAGACAAGGAGGGGGAGACAGGGAGAGGGGACATTGGGAGAGACAGGGGAGAAGACAGACGAACATTTAAGCAGGTGCGAAGACTCAGGTGCGTGTGCTTGGCTTGGTTACAGTCAGGTTGCAGCAGTCTGCAGAGGCGGGCAGATAGTAGGTATATGGGAACGTCTAGCAGGGATTGGGAAAGGCAGCGAGGAACAGGTGGGTCTTGAGGAGGGATTTGAAGGAGCGGAGGGAGGGGGCAAGGCGGATGTGGGCAGGGAGGGCATTCCAGGCATGGGGGGCAGCGAGGGAGAAGGGTCGAAGGCGATTAGGTGAGCAGGAGAAACAAGGGAGCGTGAGGGAGGGGACAGAGGAAGATCTACCTAGCCTACCCTTCCCAACAGAACAGATGCAACTCGCCCACTGTTTATTGAGAAGGGAGATTCCATTCTACCCTCAAAGTTGTTTGCGGCCTCAAGCATTCCCATGTGTATCTTTAATAGAGGTGTGCACCAGGGACCCAAGTCATTATTCTTTTTTTATTTTTGTTTTCGTGATTTAAATCTTTCATTTTCATATATATCAAATTTTTGTTTTTCTTTTTGCTTTCATTTTTTATTTCCATTGGTTTGAATGGAAAACACATTTTTGGCTGTAACTTTTTTATTTTTTCATTATATTTGGATGAAACTTGGAGGGATTGTACCACCACTAAAAGGCATTATGTGTACCAAATTTCAGAAAGATTGAATAGAGGAATCTGATTTTATAAGCAGTTAAATTATGATATTTTGCAAAAATCTACATATACATTCCTAGTGGTAACATCTTTGTCTCCCATCTAATGTGGATGGAACTTGGCAAGATTATACCCCTCCCCAATTTTACTATTTATGCCAACTTTCAGAAGGATTAGATAAAGGGTCCTGTTGGTATAAGCAATTAACTTACAAATGTATGTCTGACTGTAACAACTTTGTACATGACATTTGGCAGGGCTGTATCTCACACCTTCAGGATCATCTCTGCCAAATATCAGAAAGATGTAATAAAGGGTCACAATTTTATAAGCCTGAACAGCATATGCAGAGAATGAGCCTATGCCAGGGATTCTCTTACATGTCACTGTGGTATAAGATCCGTTAGTGATGGCAATTGGTCAGCAGAAATGTCAACCAAATATCCTCATTCTGTGCTGTGACCATCCCAACCTCTCTTCCCCATTTGTTACTGGGAAGTCGGAAGCATCTGTTTAGAAAAGAGCCAGTAGAGATTCTGTTATGTCCTCTGTCACAGTGCTGCAGGATGCGACTGTGATGATAACTGTCCAGCCTTGATGTGTAAACCATGTCTCCTGATTGCTGGGATGATATCCCCAAAGTCCCAGTTATGTCCTTTCTATGCACGTTTCAGGGCCGCCTCTATGCCTACCTCGAAGCCACCACCGATTGGTTCTGTAAAGCTGGAAGCATGCAGTAATTGGTCAGTGAATGTGTCTGTCAGTCTGTTGGATTGCTCCCCATCCTCCTTCCTGCAGCCTCCCTCCCCCTGCCATTCCAGGTGCCTGCCTCTGACTGGCACTGCATGTGCTGCTATTTATCTAAATAATGGTCTTCAAGGAGACATCAATTGCTTATAAAATTGGGTCCCTTTATCAAATTGTCCGTTTGTTTGGCAAAGATGACAGGGAAGGTGTGGAATACATTCCTGCCAAATGTCTTGTAAACAGGATGGAATATAAAAATGTTACTTCCAGAAATGCATTTTCAAGTTAATGTCTTAAAACATCAGAATCCTTTATTCAATCTTTCCAAAAGTTGGCAGGATTGGTAATCTTGGAAAGGTTTAATGTAAATTGGATGGAAGATAAAGAAGTTGTAGTAAGGAATGCATATGCAGCTTTTCTTAAAATCACGTCATTCAATTTGCTTATAAAATTGGTTTCCTTTATCCAATATTTTCAATATCTGGTACACATAGTGCCCTCTGTTGGGGGTACAATTTCCCCAAGTTTAATCAAAATTTACTAAGAAACAAAAATGTTATAGCTAAAATATGTTTTTCAGTGTTTTCCCATTATTTCAAAAACTAAAATTTGTTTTCATTATTGTTATTTTCATTATTACAGTAACAAAAAGAAAATGTAAATTTTCATTTTTATTATCATAACAACAAAATTAATTGCACACCCCTAATTTTTAAGTGTTCTGTAAAACCAGCACAATGGCTCTACAAGGTATGCACTGCAGCACCACACAGCTGCATATCCCAAGCCTGAATTTTGCAGTATATATTTCTAATATTTCTAATGCCACCCTTCTCCACAAATTACTTGTGTCATTGTATGTCCGATGATGAGGTTCAAAATCAGTAAAAGAATGGGAGATGCTTAGAAGATATTTACTTTATAAAATGCTTGCTTAGTGTAAAAAAAGTCATTTTTCTGTAATCAGATTAATAAAAATTACACACTCTTCATTTCCGAAGTGAGCAACAACAAAATCCACCAGCTTTCCTGTGAAGTTGACAGTCATGGATATGGCTGGTGCAATTTCTCCCTCAGGAGATGGGAGAAGGTGATGTTTGGATTTCACAATTGGGTATCTTGATAGAGCCATAATCCTGTATTGAAATTAAAGAAAAAAGTTAATATTTTAGTCCAAAAGCACAATGTAAGTCACCTAGAAACAAGCAGACAACACACACACACCAGAAATTTAGATAATAGTGTGTGAAAACAGATGTGAGCCCGCATTAGCCCGAGACTCACCTGCACGTTTAATCTATCCCCGCCAGATGTTCGCCCACGTCCATCCCAGAGCAGGTGGCCGGCTGCTACAGAATGTGATGACTGCAGAAATTTAAAGACGCAGCTTGGGATAAGACCTGCCCACCTGGACTAACGGGTCCTCACATATCAGTTAGACCTGCCCAGCCCGATGCAAGGCGGGATCGGTGGATCAGGCCCAGAGGAACATGCTCACCCTGGCTGCCAAACAGCTGATCGGGGGTGGGGGGACCTGGATCAGCTGTTCAGCAGCCGGGGTGAACATGATCCTCCAGACCCCCCTCCCCCATCAGCTGCTTGGCATACACATGAGGACCGGCAAATAGCTGATGGGGGTGCTCCTTGGGCCCCCATCAGCTGTTTGGTGTGCTCACCCAACCTGCCAAACAGCTGTTGGGGGCGTTCCAGGGGGTCCTCATCAGCTGTCTGGCGGGCCTGGTGCACATGTCAAACAGCTGATGGGGAGGCCCCCAGGAGCGCCCCCAACAGCTGTTTGGCAGGTTGGGTGAGCACACCAAACAGCTGATGGGGGCCCAAGGAGCACCCCCATCAGCTATTTGCTGGTCCTCATGTGTATGCCAAGCAGCTGATGGGGGAGGGGGGTCTGGAGGATCATGTTCATCCTGGCTGCTGAACAGCTGATCCAGGTCCCCCCACCCCGATCAGCTGTTTGGCAGCTGTTTGGCAGCCAGGGTGAGCATGTTTGGCAACAGCTCTTCTCGGGGACCTGATCCTGCTGAGCAGCATTGGCCTAGAAATCCTGTCCTCATGCTGACCCGGGGCATGGAAGGACCTGTGATGCCAGTCCTCATGCCTGAGTTACGGGGGAAGGGCTGCTTGTGTGAACAGCCCTCTCTGCCAACCCGAGAAATGGCAGTTGCAGTGGTTCACCCCAGAGTGGCCCAGGGAGGCACCTCACCACTGTCATGTCTGTTTTCACCCATTGTACTATATTCTGATAGATACTATCTATTTCCTGACTGCCTCCCATCTTCAGGTCTAACATAAAACCTGGGATGGGTGTTCTACTGAGAAGTGGTACTCTTACATGCTGGCTAGGATCACTGAATGGATCCTCCATAAACAAATGCAGCATCTTGAATACAAAACCATGATTTCATGTTAATTATCAGTCTTGCTAGAAGCAAGCAGGCAAGAACATAACATAAGAACATAAGAAGGGCCATACTGGGTCAGACCAATGGTCCATCTAGCCCAGCATCCTGTCTCTGACAGTGGCCAATCACGGTGACTTGGGAGAAGCACCCAACAGGTCACAATGGGGGATCCATTCCCTGTTGTTTTCCCCCAGTTCCTGTCATGTTCCCATATCTTGTCTGGCTAATAGCTGCTAATGGACCTATCTTCCAGAAACTTGCCGAAACCTCTTTTAAACTCAGCTATAGTACTGGCCCTTACCACAACCTCTGGCAGTAGAGTCCACAATCCAATTATATGCTGAGTGAAAAAATATTTTCTTTTATTAGTTTTAAACTTGCCACCCACTAATTTCATGGAGTGTCCCCTAGTTTTAATACTAACTGAGAGGGTAAATAACTATTCCTTGTTTATTAGTTCCACACCACTCATGATTTTATAGACCCCTATCATATCTCCTCTCAGTCGTCTCTTCTCCAAACTGGAGAGCCTCAACCTACCAAGCCTCTCCTCATACGGGAGCCCTTCCATGCCCTTGATCATTTTTGTTGCCCTTCAAGTATTCATTCCTCTTTCAAAATTGCTTTTCAGCTTGGAATTTTGAAAATGTCAAAACTTCATCCTGCAACTTTAAACTGTAGAGTCTGCAGAAGAGTTCCCTAATAAGACTCCTCTGACATAAGAATGCAAACCACTGAGTAGGAATCAAATGTGAAATTCAATAAATATTAATAAGCTCCAAATGCCAATGAAATTCCAAAATCCATCTTGAAAAATCCCATTTTTAACTGCTATTTCAGGGAAGCAAAGACCTTCACATACACCTTGCCTGGTAATCCATCAAGCACTAATAGGGACTGTAGTCCTCTCACAAACGTATGCAGAGCTACAACATTCCCAGTAGCTTTTCCTCTGTTTATAGTCCAACCTCGATTTATCAAACTTAGGGTAATAAAAATCCCATGATTCACACAAGCATACGTAACATCTCCCAAGGTCATATTGTATTGGAAGCCTGACCCTAGATCTTCCCAACACCAGAAAGCAGTGCATAGGAATGCCACTCTACTACAATACCTGGAACCCAGCCCTTTTAAATGTAGCTAGTCTCGAAATAAGAAGAAATACCCTTCACTGCATGGCGATCAGGAGGGAGACACCACAGGGCAGGCTGCAAAGAAACAAGCCCTTTCTAGACCAACTGCAAAGAAACAGCCCTTTTCCCAGTTCGCAGCTAAGAACCTGGGGTATAGTCTTTGCTGTCTAACATTTCTGGTTTTACCAAGTTTCCAAGGGTCACTATCTGCCTTTGGGAGAATTAAGGTTGTACTGTACCTTTTAATGAATTTTATTGTTTTAATACATTTTATTGATCTTTTATTGTTAAATGCTTGCGACATTTCAACAAGTAAAATCTCCAACTTTAGTCACCTCCTGTGCCTCTGTAGCCAAAGTCAACTCACCCCCATGTGTGATCCCTTGTACTTGGGCCAAAATCCGTGTAAAAACCCAGCTTTTCTCCTAACCACATTGTTAGATCATTGTTCCCTATGAATGTTTTGGAAGCATCACTCTCCAGAATGGTAATAAAATCTGCACCTGGAAGACAAAAAAGGGTCTCTCTTAACAACAACCTATATCAGTTGTCCTCTTTTTGAACATATGGAACTGGACACAGATACCTGTAAAACAAGACCACATAATTTCTACATTGATAGGAAAGGTCATTAGTGTAATCTCAGGCATTTCCTGCCTCCACATGAAGTGCTCTTAGCTCTTACAGGCCCTAGAAGAAATGGCTAAACTACTATCACAAAAGTGGTCCATTTACAACAGCATTTCAGCTTACTCCACTCTCAAGCAGTTTGTTAATAGCAGATCTTCAATTCTCCAGTTCCTGCAAGATGGAATTGCAACCTTACTCCACGTATACAGGAGTGGCCAAAAGGGAGATCTGCAAACTAATGGCAGATCACAAGCTAATCTCCAGTATATCATGTTATGGGGAGGTAGACCAACCTCTCAGAGATCTGGAGTGAAGATGGACTAGGAGAGCACCTCCAGTGTGGCAAGGAAGGCTTTCTTTAAAGGGAAGTGCTCCTCTCTACACTCCTGAGAGGAACCTTAGAGTTGGAAGCCAGCGAGAGAGGTCCTGGTCTGGAGTGTCAGAGCCAGCAAACGTTCTGGTAGATGGCTTGAGGCCAATGCCTGGATCAAGTAGATCAGGTGCAAATATGTCTAGCCACCCCTGGTGCACAGTATACTTTTGTAGTATCTATTTATTTTTTTTAAAGGTATTAGCAGGGGATTAAAAGCACAGAGGATACAAATGACAAGATTACTCAGGCAATGGCTCTCTGTGAACTCCAAATGGAGAAACAGAGGAAGATGGTATTGGCTAGTAAGCCTGGTTGGGAAGGATCACGTTACAGTTACAGTTGATACATTAACAGGGCAAGGGGGGTTTGGATATTTATGGGCTTCTTCCAAAAAGAGTGGTAATGTGGTCTGGAGTTTAATCCAAAATAAGAAAACCGACAAGAGTGTGAAGTGGGGGAATGTAGGTGGTTTGGCAAATTAAATCAACTTATTTCATCTAAGGCTTTGGTTTATTATGGTCTTGATCATTGATTTGGCTTTGGAGTTGGTTAAGACCAAGCAGGAGAGTCCACTTGTGGTGTTTGGTGTGGCTCTTCCTTTCGACAATCAGATGATACTTTGTATTTTGAACATCACGGGCCTAGGCTCGTTTTCTATAAATGATCATATTTGTGTCGGTGACTTTTTAATGTGTAGTGATTATGTACAATTATGGCATTTTTGTTTTTACAGTTGGTTTTGTTGTTGAATGATATGTGAAATTTGTCATGGCAATGGCCAGTACAATAAAATTTATTATTATTAAAAGTACAGAGGATTCATAATACGATGCAATAACGGCTGAAAGTGGTTAGCATTTAACTATGGCTCAAGCCAAAATAAACTGGGCTTGGTCCACTCCAGACCAGGCAGATGTGTCTCCTTTTCATGAAAGCCAAGCTGACATTTGGCACCTCTGTTAACTGTCTCAACAGAATCAATAAATGCCTACACATGATCAGAGACTGAACTTACCCCTTTGCTTAAGAAAGGACCTTTAAAGTGAAGTATGTGCCTCTATTGGATTAAGTTTAGAGTTACAACCATTAGCCCATTTCCCATCTTGGGATCCAGTTTCCAATGAGGAAATATTAGATCTGATTTCCCAACTTAAAAATGGGAAGGCACCTGGGGACGATAAATTCATCCCTGAATTATTGAAATATACTCCAATGTGGTGGGCTGTGATTTTGGCTCCCCTTTTTACATTCATTAACGAGACTGCCGAGATCCCCACCACATGGTTGAATAGTATTGTTGTACCTATTCACAAGAAAGGTGATCCATCTAATCCAGGAAATTATCGTTCCATCAGTTTATTTAGTGTCATCGGTAAGCTGTATGCAAGGTTTTTGTTGGTTAAATTACAGC
>QEPC01013002.1:5039420-5051588 GCA_003113815.1 Sphenodon punctatus | reverse complement strand
GGGGGGGGGAGATAAGGAGTTCAGTTTTAGCCATGTTGCACTTGAGTTGACATTGAGACATCCAGGTAGAGATGTCAGAGAGACAGCTGGTGAGGCGAGTTTGAATACATGGAGAGAGAGAGGGAGTAGAGAGAGCAAGCTGAGTGTCATCAGCATAGAGGTGATATTGGAAGCCATGGGAGGCAATGAGTTTGCCTAGGGACAGGGTGTAGATAGAGAAGAGGAGACGGCCAAGTACAGAGCCTTGGGGAACACCAACCGAGAGGGGAAGGGAGGAGGAGGTGGCGTTGACAAGAGACACATTGAAGGAGATCTTCAATGTGAACTTCAATCAAAAAAGAAAATTAGGAGTGAATAAGGACGTAAGAATGTAAGAAGTGCCACATTGGCTCAGACCAATGGTCCATCGAGCCCAGCATTCTGTCTCTGACAGTGGCAAATCTCAGTCACTTGGGAGAAGTACCTAATAATAGGTCATAATGTAGTGATCCAGTTCCAGTTGTTCAGTCCCAGCTCCTGACAGTCAGAGATTATATCCCCACCCTACTTGGCTAATAGCCATTAATGGACCTACCACCAAGAAGTTATCCAATCCTTTTTTAAACAAAGCTATACTACTGGCCTTGACCAGATCCTCTGGCAACAAATTCCACAAGTTTAGTTTTGAGATGAGTGAAAAAATACTTTATTAATTTTAAATCTACTGCCAGTTAGTTTCATGGCGTGTTTCCTAGTTCTAGAACTATTTGAGAAGGTAAATAAACATTACCCTATTTAGTATTTACCTGTTCCACACTATTCATGATTTTATAAACTTCTGTCATATCCCCTCACACTCATGTCTTTCCAAGATGAAGAGCCCTAACCTATCAAGTCTCTCCTCATACAGAAACAATTCCATACAGTTGATCATTTTTGTTGCCCTTCTCTGTACCTTTTCTAGTTCTACAATATCTTTTTTGAGATGGGGTGACCAGAACTGCACACAATATTCAAGGTGTGGTCGCACCACAGATCTATATAAAGGCATTATGATATTTTCTGGTTTATTTTCTATCCCTTTCTGAATAATTCCCAATAATCTGTTAGCTTAATGCACAGCAGCGGTCAAAAAAGCAGAGGATTTCAATGTATTGTCCACATAACTCCAAGATCCTTTTCATGGGTGGTAACCCCTAATTTAGAACCCAACATTGTGTGCATATAGTCTGGATTATTTTTACATGTGTGCATCACTTTGCACTTGTCCACATTAACTTTCATCTGCCATTTAGTTGCCCGGTCACCCAGTCTCATAAGATTCTCCTGCAATTCCTCACTGTTTGCCCAGGTTTTAACTACCTTGAATAGCTTTGTGACATATATAATTACCTCACTCTTTAATAGGGGTGGGACTATTGGTATTGGATTAATGAGATAATACCAATAATGGCTGGTATTGGGTTAATCTGATAATACTGATACTTTACCGGTGTCGGAATACCGTATTTTTAATATTGCCGGCTTTATCGGATTTTTTTATATCACCGCCATTTAACAACAGCCGCAATGTAAAAATAAAACAACGGTAAAATCAGCAATGTTAAAAATCCAGTATTCCGATACCGGTAAATCCAGTATCAGGAGATCTGATACCGGTAAATCCAGTAACCGGTATTTCCCCTGGAGTCCCACCCCTACTTTACTTCCTTTTCTATATCATTAATGAATATAGACAGCACCGATTCCAGTACAGATCCCTGGGGCACTCCACTACTTACTTCTCTCCACTGTGAAAACTGACTACTTAGTCCTATTCTTTGCTTCCTATTTTTTAACCAGTTGCCGATCCACGATAAGACACTACCTCCTATCCCATGACTCTTTAATTTTCTCAAGAGTTTCTCATGAGGGACCTTATCAAACGCCTCCTAAAAGTCTAGCTACACTATATTGACTGGCTACTCTTATCCACATGCTTATTTACACCATCAAAAAATTCCAGTAAATTAGTAAATCATGACATCCCTTTCCTAAATCTATGTTGACTCTTCCCCATTATACTATGTTTATCAATATGTTCAGTAATTCTGTTCTTAACAATCATTTCAACCAGTTTGCTTAGCACTGATGTCAAGCTCACCAGTCTATAGTTTCCAGGATCACCTCTGGAGTCCTTTTTAAATATTGGTGTTACTTTTGCTACCCTCTAATCCTCTGGTACAGTCGCAGATTTTATTTATTTATATCAATATTATATTATTTAATATCCCACCCCATCCTGCCTTTGGCAGCTTGGGGCAACTTACAAATTAAAACAAATAAAACTATAAAATACATACTAAAATCCATAATAAAAGAAGGCAGTCTTAGGGAAAACAGACCCTTCCCTCCCCTCCCCAACCCAACTCTCTACCCACCCACTACCCTTCCCCCTCACCAAATGCCTGGTGAAACAGCCAGGTCTTACACTTCTGATGGAAAGAGAAACAGTCCAAGGACAAGCAGAACTCTGCCAAGAGAGAGTTCCACAGCCTCCCTTGGGGCAGCCACTGAGAACGCCCTCTCCAATGCTGCCACCCGAGAAACTTGGGAAATCTCGAGGAGGGCACTCCCAGCTGACCGCAGGGACCAATCTAAGACCCAGGGGGTGAGGTGATCCCACAGGTAAGTGGAGCCCAGACAATGTAGGACTTTATAGGTAAGAACCAACACCTTGAATCGGACCCGGAAGACAATAGGCAGCCAATGCAGTGAGTGAAGCACTGGTGTTATATGCTCATGACGACCCGTCACTGTAAGGAGATGGGCTGCTGAATTCTACACCAGCTGAAGTCTCTGAACCATCACCAAGGGTAGCTCCATATAGAGCGTGTTACAGTAGTCCAATCTTGAGGTGATGAACGCATGGATGATGGTGGCGACATCAGAGTCTGAGGTATACGGCCAAAGCTGCCGCACCAGATGAAACTGGCAGAATGCACTCCTTGCCACAGCTGCCACCTGAGCATCCAAGCAGAACTGCAAATCAGGGAGCACCCCCAGACTACAAACCTGAGGGACCAAGGAGGGACGAACCCCATCAATGATGGGGACCTCCAACCCCTCAGCCCCACACACCAGCATCACCTCCATCACACCGAGTAAGCACCAAGACTGCCCGGCCTGGATTAGCTAAAAATGACAGGTAAAGTTGGGTGTCATCAGCATATTGATGACACTGAACACCAAACCCCCTCACAACCTTGCCCCAAAAGTTGCATGTATGTTGAACAGGATTGTGGACAGAATAGAACTTTGCAGAACTCCAAACATGAGATCCCAGGGGGACAAAGAAAAGTCCTGCAGCACCACTCACTGTGTTTTCCCGGCCAGGAAAGAGCAAAACCACTCAAGAATGATTCCACCCACCCCAGCATGGTCTCACAAGCAAGTCACCAACGTCTCATGGTCAACAGTGTCAAACGCAGCTGACAGATCTAACAAAATCAATAGAGTTGACTTCCTAGCCCAACTCATGGCGGAGGTCATTGACCAAGGCCACAAGCACAGTCTCAGTGCCATAACCTGGACAAAAGCCAGACTGCGAGGGATCCAGAAAACTGATGTAGTCCAGGTGCCCCTGAATCTGCTAAGCCACCACCCATTCAATAACCTCCTCTAACAAGAGAAAGTTAGAGACTGGCCAATAGTTGGCAAGAGAGTTATTGTCAAGTGATGGTTTCTTGAGAAGAGGTCTCACCACAACCTCCTGAAACTCTGCCCTCCCAAAGGGAGACATTGACCACCCCCACCAGCAATGGCGCCAACATCTCCCAACCGGCCTTGACCAGCTAGGATAGGCAAGGGTCCAGTTCGCAAGATGTGGCTCTAACTGCCCCAAGCACATTCCCCACATCAGCAGGTGAGACCCACTGAAATTGATCCCACAAATCTGGACAAGAACCTCTGGTTCGCCTGCCATATCAGCGATAGGTTACCAATTATCAATAGTAGACCTGCAACTTCATACCATCTGATCCTGGTGATTTACTACTATTTAGTTCTACTACTAATTCTTCTGATTCATCACCTACAAAGAATTGTTCCAGCGTGGGTATCTCCCCAACATCTTCCTCAGTAAAGACTGAAGCAGAGAATTCATTTAGCTTCTCTGCAATAGCCTTATCCACCTTAAGTGCCCATTTCATCTCCTGGTCATCTAACGGCTCAACTGAGGGTGTTGTTAGACAAGCACCTCACCATCCATTACCCACCCATCACGCATGTTGCATGGCTGCATAGGACACCAGTGTGGCCCTGCAACATACGTGATGGGTGGGAGGCACTTGTCTAAAAATATCGTTACTCTTTAGTAGGTTTCTTGCTTCTGATGTACTTGAAAAAAAATTATTAGTAGTTTTTTCATCTTTAGCAAGTTGCTCTTCAAATTCCCTCTTGGCCTGCCTTATTTTACTTCTAATTTTACTTCTAATTTTCCAATGCTTATGCTCTTTCCTATACTCATTAGATCTCCATTTTTAGAGGATGTCTTTTGGGCTCTAATAGCCACCTTCATCTCACCATTTAGCCATGTTGGCAGACATTTGATTCTCTTGCTACCTTTTTCTACTTGTGGAATACATTTAATCTGGGCTTCCAAAATGGTATTTTTAACTAGTCTCCGTGCTTCTTGCAGACATTTAATCTTTGCATCTGCTCCTTTTATTTTCCTTCTAACTAGTTTCCTAATTTTTGCATAGTTCCCCCTTTTAAAGTTAAATATTACTGCAGTAGATTTGTCATTCTCCCTCCTATAAATATGGGTATTTTCAGACGTTACGAGATCACAGTGAACCACAGTGAATACCCACCTGTGGTCACTGTGACTTGCACATCTGTTTGGCGGCCGCCAGATGTTCGCCACGCTCAATTCCCACATGGGGTCAGTTTCAACCACGCTTCCCGGGCTAGCCGCACTAATTCCCCGGGAAACGTGGTGAAAGTGATCCCCGGTGGGGATCAAAGAAAAGTAATGTCTGGTCAGTCGCCATGGCCCAGAAGCACCGGCGGGATTCCGGGCCGTGGCGGATTCGGACAGACGCTGCAGCGGCATTGACCCCGCCGCCCGCCCGTCTCCCCAGAGGGTGGGCGGCGGGGAGCGTGGAGGGAGCGGGGCCATGCGGCCGCACGTTGCACCATGCAGCCCCGCCCTCTCCCCAATTCCCCGCCGGGATCCCCCGGCACGTCTGTTAGGGCCTGATGGGGTCGTCCCGGCGGGGGATGAATTTATTGTTTTTGTGACGGGGCCAATTGGCCCCGTCACATCTGAAAACACGCTATGTCAAATTTGATTATATTGTGATCCTATTGCCAAGCGGCTCCACCACTGTTATCTCTTGCACCAGGTCCTGCGCTCCACTTAGGAGTCGGACTACTTCCAAAGTTGCTCCTCCTCGCTCAGGTTCCAGGACCAGATGCTCCAAGAAACGGTCATTTATGGCATCTAGAAATTTTACCACTGAATCATGCCCCAAGGAGACATTCATCCGGTCAATATTACGGCAATTAAAGTCACTTATTATTATTGCATTTCCAACTTTAGTCTCTGTCTAATCTCCATTAGCATTTCATAATCAGTCTCACATTCTGACCAGGTGGTTGATAGTATAGTCTCACTGCTATACACTTCCTGCTGTGCATGAAATTTCTATCCATATAGAGATTGCAGAGTGCAGTTAGCTTCCTTTAAAATTTTAATCCTGTTTGATTCAATGTTGTCTCTAACACATAGCACCACCCCGCCACCAGCTTGATCTACTCTGTCATTTCAATATATTTTGTACCCCGTTATTAGTGTCCCATTAGTTGTCCTCATATCACCAGGTCTCTCAGCTGCCAATTATGCCTGTATCTTAATTTAGCGCCAAACACTCTAATTCTCCCATCTTAATTTTTAGATTTCTAGCATTTGTGTATAGACACTCAAACATATTCTTTTTATTCTCATTCGGTTTGTTATAAGTGACTGTTTCAGTTAATTTGGAATCATTTGTCTGTCCTGCACCAATTCCCACCTGAGCTCTCAGAATAGTCGGAAAAACAAATTTCTAATTTGCAATTCCAATTATTTGCTTGATTCCATTCCACTACCCAATCAGGGAATGTACATATGGAATATCACCTGAATGTCAACTAAAACATCTGTAATTTCAAACTGTTGAAAGTTCAAGGCAACATCTCTAGACAAGGAGGTGAGCACTTACAGCTGTTACTGAAATGTTAGCTCCCAGACCAGGTGAAAGGTTCCTAAGCTTTACTCAATCAGTAAAGAAGGATGCAAGTGGTTTGTCAGAGAACCTCCTTTCACTGCAATACCAAGTGGGTTACATGTCAAAATATTAAATGAAATTATGGGATAGGAATCCTGAACTCCTTTAGAAAGCTGTCTCTCTTAATGACAAGGCATCAGGTCAGCTTGTTGTGAATATTCATTTTGATTAGTATCCCACCCTATCCAAAGAGGCTCAGGCAGCTACCAGGGGAAGTTTTTAGAATGGGCAGGGGTGGAGTGCTGGACCCACCGACTCTAAAAATTTCCTTCCTGATGCTCCTAGTGGGCCTACTTGGAGATGGGGTGGCACTGCCTTTATAGGTAAGCCCCCATCCCATCCTCCCCTCCCCCCATAGGGGGGATAGGAAGTGTAGCCCATCCCATAGGCTACACTTCCTATCCCCCTACCTTGGAGACCACACCCCATTGCCCTTAAGGGGCATGAGCCTGGGCCCATCACAGTTTTGCCACACTACTGACAGCTACTTTATCAACTTTAACAAAGGCTGCATTTTTCAGAGATGAAAAACAAATGCCAAAACCTGTTTCCCCCAGTTTTTTTAAAAAAATTGTGTGAATAGATGAAGTCACAGATGCCTCAGCAAGGATCAAGATACAAACCAAAGTCTAACAATCAAGCTATATCCCTCTCGTGCAGTTCTCATAGCGTGGGGACACTTCCCACGTTCAGTCACCAGTCCCAGAGACAAGAGACAGCCGCACAACAGCATGGGATTGCTGCCTGTAGCAAGGACAATAGCCAAGGCCAAATTGAAAGAGGGGAACGCAATGTGTAAAAAGAAATAAAGCACATATGTTATCTCCCACAGGCAATTTAAACAGTGGGAGCAGACACTTGTGTGAATATATCCCAAGAGTGCTATCCTCAATTCACTGAACCCCATGGGAGTTCTGTCAATGACTTCAATACAGTCAGGCTTGGACACTTAGCTTTTCATTACAATTAAAATTACGTCATTTTCGTGAACATACTAACAATGCAAAATAAGGCTCCTGACAAGTTGACGTTAAGCCAGAATTTCAAACAAGACAAGTGTGACTGTTTTGAGATCAAGAATTTAATTCCAGTTAGTCCAATCTAGTTTTAAGACAGGTATGGGGGCGAGGGTGTTTAAGGTACGTACTCAGAGAGAGGAGGGTCCAGATCATGGATTTGAGTCATGGATCTGTCCCCTATTTTTGTGTGTGTATGCTCTCCCTCTGCTCTCTTATCCTGAGCTCAGTTTTTCAGTGGTTGGGGGTAGGAACTAGATCAATGGGCCAGATCCAGGACATGGAAAGGGGTCACATATAAATTAGCCGTTAGCTGCATTTAGCCCTGGGCCTGAGGTTCTCCACCTGTTTTAAACAAAATGCTTGCTAGGTGGATCAGAGCTCTTCATTTTTCACAGAAGGCATAATATTTCCACCCAATTATTCAAGAACAAGTTGAAACAAAGAACTTAGTATCTCTTGGGAGAAAGCAACAATGCAGCCTAGAAATTATTTTGGTCCAAGCATTTATTGCTAATTAATTTATTTATTTATTATTATTATTATTCTTGTTATTATTACATCCTGCCCCTCTTGCCAAATGGCAACTTGGAACAGCTAACCATCAAGTATAAACAATAAAACCAGCAATTAAAACAATAAATAAATAATTAAAATATGTTTATGGGCACCCATCAAAACATCTAAAATCTTGTTTGCTGTACATTGCTGCAGTGCATTTCCAGGTATATCATTGGCTTCAAAAGGAAACGCATTACTCACCCCATGACCTAATTTCTTGGCATACGCTTTATATCGCAGTCCTAATCCCAGGAAACCAAAGCCAACGAACAACCACAAGACTTGAAACAGGGAGGGGAAAAAACACAAAAGGAAATTAATTTTAAGCTAAAAAAAAGTTAATTTCATGGTCTCTGCTAAACAAATAGGGTTTATTTCCCCCAAGGATTGATAAGCACTGAAATTCAATTTTTAAAAAAACATTATTTTATTAAAAGATTTAATATCCTGCCCCTCCGGCCAGAGCCAGTTTGGGGTGACTTACAACAACAACGATCAATAAATATAAAACCAGAAAATAATAATATTATAAAAACATATAACTCCCCCGCCATCCCTCTCCTCCCCCACCCTCTACCCATCTCCCCCGCCAAATGCCTGACAGAACAGCCAAGTCTTACAGATTTTTTGAAAGAAGGGAAGGTCCGGGGCCAGACGCATCCCCACTGGAAGGGAGTTCCACAGCCTCGGTGCGGCCACCGAGAACACCCTCCCCTGCGTGGCCCACCGGAAGACTCAGGGAACCACAAAAAGGGCATCCCCCGATGACCACAGGGGCTGGTCCAGTACCCGGGGGGTGAGGCGAGGGAGGGGGGTGAGTGCCCCCTCCCTCGCTCTCCCTCATCTCCCCTGCTCCCCTAACCACCTTCGTCCCTTCGCCCTTGCTGCCCCCCCGTGCCTGGAACTCTCTCCTTGCCCACATCCGCCTTGCCCCCTCCCTCCACACCTTCAAATCCCTCCTCAAAACCCACCTCTTCTTCGCCGCCTTTCCCGACGCCTGTTAAAACTTTCCTTTCAATATTTACTGTCTGCCCTCCCCGCAGACTCCTGCCTAACTGCAACCAAGCCAAGCACGTGTACCTGAGACTTTGCATCCGTTTGAATGTTATTTATCCCTTGTCTCTCCCTATGTCCCCTCTCCTTGTCTCCCCCCTCCGTGTCTATTAGATTGTAAGCCATAGGCAGGGACCGCGTCTATCTTATTGTTCTGTAAAGCGCCAAGTACATAGCTGGCGCTATACAAATGCTAATAAATAAATAATAATAATAAAATAAATAAATAAATAAATAAATAATAATTAATAATGACTGGAAGGGAGCTAGTGTTGGTATACGTTCAGATCTCTACACAGGCCAACAATAACACCTCTCCATGGAAGCATGCTTAGAAAGTAGAGAGACAGAGCTGTGCACTGCAGCATCATGGGCAGAGACCCATGTACACCGTATTGTCTCCATTAGCAGCAATAGGGAACACAGCAAACACGGGTTCCTGATGATGGGATTGCTAGCTGCAGCAGGGCAATACCCGAGGAAAACTTGAAAGAGGGAAAAGTAAGTGCAGTTATTTTTTAGAAAAAGACTCTGTTTCATCCTGTACTTGTGCTTTGCAAAACAAACTAGAATGATCAACCCTTCATCACCTTTCTTTGCTAAGATGGTCCCAAGCAAAGAACCCCATTCTGCACCTCGGCTATAAAACTTCCTTCCAACGGAGGTCCATCTGGTTCCAGACCTCCCCTCTTTTTGAAGACTGTGTAAGACCTGGCTGTTCCACCTGGCTTTTGATGGAGGAAACCGGGATGGGGCAGGGCAGGGCGGGGTTTAACTATGCCTTGAAGTTCCATTGTTGTTTTATATATTTATTTATTGTTATTTATATTGGATATATATTTTACTATATATTTGTATATGTTTTTAAATGTTGTAGCTGCCCTGAGCTGCTGTGGCAGGAGGTCGGCAAATAAATTTAGTGAAATAAAATAAATAAATAAATAAATAAATAAAATTACATAAATTAAATTACATTAAATCCATGAAAGTCAGAAAGAAGGTTCTCTGTGGCTTTTCCTTTCTTTATACCTGAAACCAACTTGGAGTCTGCTTATTTGTTTATTTGGATTTATACCCACTACGGGCTCACAGGGGTATATATAAAACCAGATACATAAGTTAAAATAATTTTTTTTTAAATCAAACCTATTCAAATTTATATCCACTCTCCAATCCCCAAGCACCAAAAGTCTGCCTAGACAAAAAGGATTTCCATAGTTTCTGGAAGACTCACAGGATCAAACTCTGGCAGATCCCATGGGGAAGGATGTCCCAAAGCTGGACAGCAGTCACCATGAACACCTATGCCTGTGCCTTTGCTGTCCGTACTTGATGCACAGAAGAGATGGCACAGTCAGAAGGTGGTTTCTGGCTGACCAAAATGACCACAATGGGACATAAGGGAGGAGACAAATTTATATCCACTCCCCACTCCCCCAACGCATCCCCAGCTACCAAACGTCTGCCTAAAAAAAAATGATTTCCATAGTTTCTGAAAGACTCACAGGCTCAAACTCTGGCAGACCCTAGGGGAAAGGGTATGTTGGACCAAACTATGATGATTTTTTTCTGTAGGAGTCTCTTGCCAAGAAAATAGATAGTTCTAAAGGAAAATATGCCAGACTTCAGCAAGTTGCAGTCATTGCCAAACTTCCTTAGCAGCACTTTTCCAAACATATGAATTGGCAGGTTCTTGCTGAGTCACTACGACCTTAGAGGAGTCAAACTCGCAGCTTTTGTGTTGCGACTGGAGCCTGCCAGAATGACAGCAGCTGACTAATAATGGTGTTGCAGGGATTTTGCACTTCATAACTTTGTGATTAAATTACTTTACAGTTATTTCAGACATTCTGTCTACAAAATATTTTACTCCTAATAAATTCACTCCTCAGATCTTTAGACAATGATAAATTAACATGTAATTTAATCATACATAAACGTCAAACTCTTATATCAATTTCCCTGCATATTTAGACAAACCTTCCCAAGAACAATGCACAATTTACATAAAGAGCAACAAAACATGTAGACTCGATAGCACTACAAAAATGTGAATGTATCCTATGCACAATAGTATTACACTAGCCAGCCTTCCCATTGTTGGCATATCCAACAGCTGTCCTCTAAAAGCACCCTACCATGCTGTGCACAGTACAAGGTCTCACCAGGAGCTGGGAACTCAGGGCAGTCACCTTGACCTCTGCTCTGCTGATAGTGCTGCTAATGCTTGTGGTTCTTCTGAAGGTTAGCTCTCCTATGTGACTGCTGATGCAACCCCCATCTTCTATTGGTGGGCCAGGAACATGAAAGGGGCTTGACAGGAAATAGGAAGAAGTCTGTACAGCCAGGGCCTATGACTACCACATTATTTATTTATTTAATCACATTTATACTCCACCCTCCTGAAACAGCTCGGGGCGACTAACAGTCTTAAAAAAATAATAATACAAAAATACACGTGTGCACCTTCCACTGCTCCTGTCCTGTGCTTCCTGGGAAATCCAACCTTGGCTCCACCCCTGAACTCCTCACTGTATGCTGGTTTCTGCTCCTGCCCTAGGACTTACTGTTCCTGTCTCACACATTGCTCATTGTGGATGCACATTCCCATGAACACACTACATGTCTGTCTTGACTCTCTGGCTGCACCTCTATCCCAGCCTAGGCCCTTGCATCAGGACCCAGGACAGCTCACAGCCTAAGCCTGCTGTGCTTCAGCTCCCTCTCCCTTGGCAGACTGCCTGAGTAGCTGAATGTGCTGCTGCTACTACTACAGGCCTCCAAGGGGGTAGGCCCAAGGTGATGAGCAGACTACCTTTAAAGGGCCAGAAGTCTGCCCATCTCTGGCCTGCTCCTCAGAAGTTGTGCCAAGCAGTGACTGCTTACTAGGAGTGGGACATCAGGGCAAATACCGGGTACTGGTTTTACCGGTTCCCGGATTTTAAAAAACTGGCTTACCGGATTAATACCAGTTTACCAGTACTGGATCTTTTACACTGATTTCAATGGGGAACTGTGTCCCCATTGAAATCAATGGGGAAAAACAAAAACCTCCCCCCTCCCCCTCCCAAACTGTGCGGGTAGAAGGGGGGACGCCCGCCCACCCACCCTGTCCAGCCTGGATTTTAAAAAAAATTCCCCTAAGTCTCCTAGTGCGCCGGGCTCCGGGCCGCCACCGGCGACCCAGAGCCAGCACCAGTCGGCAGCAGGTAAGTAGTACCGGTACTGTACTGATCCCTGGGGTGGGG
>QEPC01013002.1:5016392-5035493 GCA_003113815.1 Sphenodon punctatus | reverse complement strand
ATTGCTGGCGCTATATAAATGTTTGCTAATAATAATAATAATAATAGTTATACCTTTCCAAAGGAAACCATTGCCTCTGACCCCCATCAACCAGCTCTGCACCCGAATAGGAAGAATACCATGCCATCAGGCTTTCCCTAGCTCCTCATCCCCAGAGACTCTTCCATTCTTCACTCAGGGTTCTCTTCTCCCTTGTAACTATTATCAATTTATTAATTATTATTATTATAAGCATTTATATAGCACCAGCGATGTACCTGGTGCTTTATAAAGAGTAAGATAGACACGGTCTCTGCCTGAGAGCTTACAATCTAAAGACAAGGGGAGGGGAGACAGGGAAGGGGGAACAGAGGGAGAGACAAGGGATGCAACATTCATGAGGATGCAAGAACTCAGGTACATGTTCTTGACTTGGTTACAGAGAATTGGGAGTTTGCAGATAACAGGTAGGGGATAATCCTGGGTGGGGATGATTAGCAGGAGTTAGAAAGGGCAGAGTGGAGGAGGTGGGTTTTGAAGAGGGACTTGAAGGTGTGGAGGGTGGGGGCCAGGCGAACGAGGGCAGGGAGGGAGTTCCAGGCATGCGGGGCAGCGAGGGAGAAGGGACAACGGCGGTTGGGGGTGTGGGAGAGGCGTGGGAGGGGATGGAAGAGGAGCGAAGGGCTAATCTAAACACGTGCATCTGTGACTTCTCAGCTCTGTTAATGTATCCGTCTCTCTCCCTTTGTTCTCCTCTCCCTTGTCTTTCTTAGGTTGTAAGCCCATTGGGGCAGGAATATGTCTGCAGTGATTGTACTGTGCCAGGTAAATTGCTGGTGCTATATAAATCAACAACAACAACAGATCCTCAGTGGTTGTAATTCAGCATAACCCTTGAACTACACCACCTTAATCTTGTTGAGATTCTAAGGCAGTGACGCTAAATCTAAAGCATCAGAAAAAACTTCTCTTTTTTAAAAAAATCTGCCTGGGTCAAATCCTGCCCTGCTTTGCTTGGCTATTCTGACACTATATTTCCATGCAATACCCTTAATCTGAAAGGCTTTTTTTTTTTAAAAAAGAAATGAAGCACAATTATACTTACACAGTTTGATATATTTTTCACACTGTTTGAAATGTGGTTTATGGTTATTTTTGACTTGAAACACACAATTAAGGTCCTTCCTGGAATTAACCAGAATCTCTGTCACAATCAACAACATGATAATGCCTGTAATGGAAATGCAGCACATTAGTTTTTCATCCTACATGGAAAAAGAGACTATTAGTGCAAAAGTAGGACTGAAAGTTTACATTTGAAAACGAACAGGATGCTCAAAGTTATATTTCCCATGGAAAGGCTGCATTCACACAAGACTCTTCTCCCACTTGTATTCTTTGTTGTGAGAGTTTGCATTCTGCGTTTTAATTGTTCCCACATTCTCTCTCTCACTTCAGAAGTTCCCTCTGTTTCACCCCCGCTGCTTCAAAAATGACTGGGCTAACAGGTATCCCATTATGTTGAGGTGGTTTTTTGTTTGTTTGTTTGTTTTTCTTGCCAACATAAGGCATTGTCCCAAGCAGGCAGGCATGGAGGATTCATCCTTGGAAGGGGAAATTACCTCTATGGCTGCTTGCCCACATTACCGCACCAGGGGAAACTAACAAGAAGCAAACTCCTAGTGGGGAAAGTAATGTGAGGCTTGGGACGTGGGTGTGTGGTTAAAAGCATCATTTAACACACCTCCCATTGTTTTCAATCACAAAAGACAGGGTTGGATTTTGCACCCTGCTTTTCGGGATTGAAAACAATGGGAGACGCATTAAATGACACTTTTAACCACACATCCACGTTACAAGCCTCATGTTACTTTCTCTGCCAGGAGTTTGCTTTTCATTAGTTTCCCCCGGCGTGCTAACGTGGGCAGGCATCCTATCTCCTCCTGCAGCAATTAAGGCAAATTGATAGGTCAATTAATCCCATCACCCATTAGAACAATTTAGTATGATAGTTAAAACTTGCTTTCCACCTGAACTTTTTACAAGTTAATATATATTACATCGAGTGTATCCTGCAGACTAATCCTTTCACACATTAAAAAATAAAGCAGGGGAAGGGTTTCTCTCATACTAAGCATCTCATGGAAACTCAGCTAAACTGTAACTTTGCAACCCTGCAAATATGAATCATTGGAACAGTGCAATTTTAAAAACTGTTCTTATATGTTTGTTAGATCATTCTGATGCAGGATTGGGTCCTTAGATTTTGTTTTGTTTTGTTCTAAAGTACATTTCATAGATTCCCCCCAGATGGTTTCAGCCATGTGATGGATACCACAATTTCTCCATTAGTCTAAACATTTGAAAATTTATTAGAACTCTTTTGGCCAGAACTGCTTAGCTTACACCTAAAATTGGATTTCTAATACCTTTAGCTAAAAATACTCTGGCTCCTAATAGCCCATAATGTTTACAAACATTCTATTCTTTCCATCAAGAGATCACAAAAGTATCACTGTGTATGCAAGAGCTACAGTCCCAATTCTTCAGTCCTGGCTTATAGCTTCTGTAATTGTCCACAGCACCCAAATTTAGAAGCAAGCTTCATTTAGCAAACAGTTCATGATGCTTTTCTGTTCCAGAGTCATCAGAGGAAACTGTGCTGCCATCTTAAACCATTCTAGTTCACAAAGAAGTAATCAAAAACTGTAAGTGGACTTCCAGTTCCAGAAGAAACACAGAAAAAGTCCATGATTAGCACATGGCGAGAGGATGAAACTTGCAAGAAAAGCCTTTGTCAGAGTTTCTAAGACGGTATTAAAGCAAACTTAAAACTATGCTAAAGTTCTTTTAACAATGGGTAGCTATGTATCAATACCTTTAAAAAGTCATGGTGAGTCCTTAATTAGTTTAGAATTAATCGAGGATATGGGACGTATTCTGCTCTCAGTTTGTATAATATTTTAGGCACTCTCCTATGTACTATATCTTATTTGCCACAGGATCCTACTGGCTGCAGGGGGAGTTTGGGTGCACAAAGAACACACTATGTAAAAATGTGCCCAGAGGAAGGAAAGCATGGACTCTTCAGGGTTTTCTATAAGTTGCTGAGTGTCCTGGCCTGGTTCATCAAAACCCAATATGTCTAGAAATTATTCTGAAAACTGAAAACAGAAATGTCTATAACAACCTCCTCCCTGTCCTTGTACATAATATTTGTTGCAATGAATGAACATAAGGCTAGCATTATTACAGTTTGCAAACAAGACAATATAAACACAGCCTTCTCAATACATGATTGATCAGTGGAACTCATTGTCATAGGACACTATGAAGGCCATTAGATAAATTCATGGAGAATAAGTCCATTAATGACTATTAGCCAAGATAGTCATAGGAAGGAATGTCACTCAAGCTGAAAAGTGTCCCTAAATCTCTGACTACTCAAAGCTAAGTGTGAATGACATGGGATGGACTGAGTTCCTCTTAGGCATCTGGAACTGGTCACTGTTGGAGACAAGATACAGGGACTAACTGGTCCATTGGTCTGCCCCCATGTGCCAATTCTAATTTCCATGAGCGTATTTATAGTAGAGAACATGGGGGACATGGTCCTTCACAAATTTAAGGATAAGGAATACAGAAATTACTCCATTTCCCATTACATTTGTGCAACCCAGACAGCGGATGCCATTTCCCCCTACAGCCACAAGCTACTACTTGGGACAGGGGAGGGACTTCATCTTTCTGTGCAGCAGTCAGAGTGCAGGCTGTGGAAGGAGTTGCCATTGTTGGCAAGATTTGCAGTGGCTATGCTTGCTAGGAACATAAGTCGTGAGAGCTTGTCCCCCAAACACCCTCCCTGCCTTTCCCCAGCATCCCCTACAAACCTTGTGACCTGACCAGAGCCTACTGGCTTTAACATGTTTTGTGTTGGGCTCTTGGTCATTTATACCACTTTGAAGAAGCAGAATTGCAAATAAGTTATTTTGTATGGTCTTACTTTCTTCATCACAACATGCGTGGTGGTTCCCTACACAAGCTGCAGTGAAAGAAAGGCAGGATATTGGACAGGAGGAGAGAGCAGGAAATAGCATTCACACCTGCAAGAAACCAGAACACAGAGTTTGCTAAGAGCCAAGTTGTAAGGGAGGAAATGTAGCAATAAACACAGATGCAGGATAAGATGATGAGTGTTTGTTAGCAAGACAGTTATGCTAAATGGGCTAGAAACACTAATTTCCTTCTCCTCTTGCATTAAGGATCATAGTTCCAAATACACAGCTGGTTTATATCAACTTCTGTAGCTTGCCACTGTGATTAAGCATGTGCAAAGGACTGGCTCCTAGATTTGATACTGCTAAATGAAAGCACTTGTTAGCCAGTTATACCTTTAATATCCTCGACCTCTACAGACCATCTAGAATTAATCACAGATGCATATTTCCAAGGGAAGTTGATTTTATCATTTTCTCTCTTTAAAAAGGTACAGCTTAGTTTCTAAAAGTGTTTGGACATTTCTGTATGAAGTACTAACCTAAGTGGCAGCAGAAAAAAATACAATCCATTCGCCATTGCAGCTTCCCATCACCACAATCCATTCTCCTCTCCACCACCCCAACAACTTGATGGGTAGCAACTGGCTCCAAGCTGTTTCAGCTTGTGTCTGTAACATCAACTACTGACAGGTTTGTGTGTTTAGCACACACACACTCACAATTTGTCAGTAGCTAATATCACGTTTCCAACCAAAATATGTTTTGAAGGAGACAGCATTTGAAAGAACACTTCCAATGTCTGACTGCATATTGTTTATACATTTTATCATGTATATAATTGTGCAGATTTACATTCTTAACGACTTCGTTGGAAACCTCCTCCCTACATACACACACACAAAATAAGCATATTGATATTGAGATAGTTTTGTAAGAAGGTATTTCAGTAAAAAATTGAATACCAATTTAAAGACTATTGTTGCGTGGAATTATAGGGCCAGATCCCAAAATTTTGTCTCAGGCAGAAATTGCCGTTGGAGTCAATAGGATTTTGCCCACAAAAGAACAAAGGCCTCTAAGAACATGTTCCAAAGAAGGCATTCACACCACTCCCTTTTGAGTGTGGCAGGATTGTTCCCTGCAATATCATTTCTAGTGCTTTGTTTATGCTAGTTTTCTCATTTATTTCATGTTCATATTTAAAAAGAACTATTTCTTTGCTAACACAAAAGCAACTAGATTTTTTTCCCTTCATTTTGAGTGTCATCCATCTACATGGATAATTCTCACCATATTTAAGTGTATGGAATTCTTCTTTCACCTCAGAAATTTTTTTAAATGAGCACAGCCATCTTGGTTGTGAATGACAAACATACCCATAAGAATGTGGGAGCTTTCTCTCACGTAAATTCCACCCGGCACAAATTTATATGCTGTGCACCACACGCAGAAGAATAATTCTAGAACATAAACAAACATGGTGGCACTCATGGCTTTTCCAGGATGCAGGCAGCTAATAAGACGGCCCATGAGACAAGGACCCACACACATGATAAACACAGCAAGGATGTTGCCTGATAAAGCTGCACTCCATGTTGGTAAGTACAGGAGACCAGCTGCACCTGCTGCACCTGAGGAGAAACACAAAACAGCAAGAGTCATGATAAATGACACTTTATCTTCCCTCCAGGTTTCTGTACTCTTTGGGTGTTTTTAAATGAGACGCATCCACGCATGGCCCCGCACCATCCGCGGTGGTGTGTGTGGAGGCACACTCCCATGACCGGCCTCTCATGGCCCTTCATGGAGCCCTCCTGAAAAATCAAGAGTGCCCTGTTCAGGCCAGGGTAGCCGTGCTGGGAGCCGCTCATTTGAAGTGCTCCCCATGAACATTGCGTGTGTGGGTGCCCCACAACTGCACCACTCAGCAGCCATGGACCCACCCCCTCCCACAGCACTTGTTTAAAAACACCCTTTGAGAATCTCTGGCAAGCAGAAAGATAACATACTTAAGTTTTTAAAGCGTAGTTAAAATTAGAGGGCAAAGGAATGTGCTGGTGGCGGCACAGCTCTTTCATAAATGCCTGCAGCAAAAGGTCTATGGGGGACAGCACAGCACCCTAGCTACACCTGCTCCAACATTGTTTAGTTTCACCTGAGCCAGGGCCTTTACAAAGCTGAGCCAGGAGCTTAGATAAGGAGGCATGGAGTCCAAGGGGGTATCTACTCAGAGAGAAAGCCTAAGAAAGCAAAATGGACTGTGAGAAGTCAGTAGTGATGGCTTCACTAATAGTAAAGTTAGGCAAGAAGGGAAATCTAAATCTGAGTATTCTTGAAAAAGTGGACAAGGGTGTGTCAGCTCTGACTCTATGGAGACTCGCAGGCAAAGATAAGGAGCCTCTGGCCAATGGGGTCTACAGCTGTTTTTTATTTGAACCTTTCCCAATTTCTGTATCTGGACCACAGCTAAAGTCTCTACACTCAAGCACTGAAAGGGTGAGTTCAGGGGAAGGGAGCAGAGTCAAGGGCATGCACTCAAGGACAGAAGATGGTTCCATACTACAGCATAAATTTTCTAAAACAAAAAAATTCACAGTTTAAAAAACCGTTAGGCAGAACTGTTTCCAAAACAAAAATCTTTCCTTTTCAAAACCATTGCACAAAATACATAACTTAAACTCTAAAAACAATGAAAATTAATTACAATTACAATTAAAAAAACATTTAACAAACATTAAATGCCAAAAAGCATGGAAATTATTGCAGATTTTCTATCTATATTCCCTAATTTACCATCAGCATTAACATAATATATATACTTAATTCCTTACCTTACATACTTACTAATTATTTATCACTAACTAAACTATTACATTATTTCATTTCTTTATTATCATAATTTGACAATGAACAATTTTTTCAAACTACCTTACCTCTGTCATTTACATGTATAAAAATTGCATACATGTTATACAATGAACTGTTGACAACTTTATACAATTGGTTGTACACTGCAAATTGTTCATCGTTGAATTATGATAATAAAGAAATGATCAATAAAGAAATAATGTGATAGTATAGTTAGTGATAAATAATAAGAGTAGGTATGTATGCTAAGGAATTAAGTGTATATATATTACATTAATGTTGATGGTAAATTATGGAATATAGATAGAAAATCTGTAAATAATTTCTAGGGATGGGACTCGAGGGGGATTATCGGATATCAGTTTTACATCTCCTGATATCGGTTTTATTGGTATCAAAATATCGGATTTTTAACATTGCTGATTTTCTTGGATTTTAACATTGGGTATTTTCAGACGTGATGGGGCCAATTGGCCCCATCACGAAATCAATGAAATGATCCCCCGCCGGGATGACCCGTCACGCCCTAATAGACGTGCCGGGGGATCCTGGCGGGGAATCGGGGAGGGGGAGGGGCCGCGCGGCACAATGTGCGGCCACACGGCCCCGCCCCCTCCACGGTCCCCGCCGCCCGCCCTCTGCGGAGACGGGCGGTCGCCACAGCCAATGCTACCACAGCGCTCGCCCGCTATGGCCACGGGCCAGACTCCCTGCGGGGATTCCGTGCCGTGGCCGCCGTCCAGACGTGATGGCGGGGGTCACCACGGCGGGGAATCGCCTTCAACACGCGATGGCCTCCGGTCCCACCGCTTCGGCCGCTCGCGTGGTGAATGTGATTGCACACCATGGTAACATCTGGGGGGGAACATTCGTTCCCCCCAACAGACGTTACGTGGTCCAAGCCACCACAGGGAATTGACTGTGGTGGACATTGACCACGTAACGTCTGAAAATACCCATAGCGGCCATTGTTAAATGGCGTCGATGTTAAAAATCCAGTATTGCCGATACCAGCAATTATCAGTATTATCAGATGAATCTGATACCAATAGTCCCACCCCTAAAAATGTCCTCTTTTTGGCGTTTAATTTTTGTTGTAATGTATGATTACTGTTTTTTGAATTGTGATTGTAATTAATTTTCAACTTTTTTGGAGTTTAAGTTAGGGGGAAATGTATTTTGTGAAATGGTTTTGAAAATGAAAGTTTTTTGTTTTGGAAACAGTTCTGCCTTTAAAAGTTTTTAAAAATGTAAACATTTTTGTTTTAGAAAATGTTCAGGTTTTGGGGGATATGATTAATATAGTAACGAGAATATTAAAAGATTTTAAAATATCACATGTGTCAGTGGGTATCTTCAGACATTACAAGATCACAGTCAACCACAGTGAACCATGGTCAATTTCGCTACGGGGCCAAAGCGCCCTGAATGTCTGTTTGGCGGCCACCAGATGTTCACCACGGCCAATTCCCACATGGGGTCAATTTCAACCACGCTTCCCAGGCTCCCCGCGGGACAAGCTCCAAAAGCGTGGTCAAAGTGATTCCCGGCGGGAAGCAATAAAAAGTAACGTCTGGCCGCAGCACTCGCCTGTCTCCCCAGAGGGCGGGCGGTGGGGGGAGCATGGCGGGCGTGGCCGTGCGGCCGCACGTTGTGCCGCGTGGCCCCGCCCCCTCCCCGATTCCCCACCAGGATGAGCCGGCATGTCTTTTCGGGCCATTGCTTGACCACGGGGGGTGGTTATTTCATTCACCCCCACCGAGGATTCACTGGGACGAATCAGGCCAGCGTAACGTCTGAAAATACCTAGTTATGTAGTATGTTCACATGTGGATAGTAAGGAAGGATAGAAAGAGAAAACCAGAAGCGTGAAAGTCATATCCATCTTTGCCCTTTGCTTTTAACAGTCATACCCATATTTAAAATATCATATCCATATCCCAAGGGGCAGGATCCAGACAAGGAACAGGGAGGGAGATGCAGAACCATGGGGCAAAGCAGGAACTCCAGGCTTGGGACACAAACTGGGCACAAACTCCCCTCAGATTGGCAGCAGATTCATCACTATGCAGGGCAGTTCTAGCCTTCTACCCCAGGTAGGGATGCTTGGGGATGCATGCTATATCATATGCAGATATATGCAAATCACATCATTAGTCTGTATTGTTTGTGCAGAATGAGCCAGGTCTGTGGTTTGCCCCCCACCCCCAGCACAAGCGGGCAGCTGTGGGTGTGATGCTGCAGGGAAGGATGGGGGGAGGGGCGGAGATGAATCTACAGAACTGCTTCCCCCATTCATTTTTTTGAATGTGAGGCTCTCCATGCTGCCCCTTCCCCAACAGTCATTGATGCCACTCAGAAGGAAGGGGAGGAGATGCAGCCAGGCAGGGCTGTTCTGTACTGCAAATTCAAGCCCCAGGATGGGGAAGCTGTCAGAGGGGGTTCTGGTAAGAAGCAGCAGGAGGGCTGTACTGTGGGCACCATATGGCTGCACTGTGGATGATGAGGCACAATGTCCTCCATGGCAAATCATTGAACCAAAATAACTTCACTGATGGCAGCTCTACCAATGGAAAATGGGGGGCAGAGTGAGGGGGACACAGGACAGGGTCAGAGATCTCCTACCCTTCCCACAATCCTTTGTATGAGCACACACACACCCAGGCTACTGTTGAGCTGGGTCTTTGGGTCTGCAACCTTGGAGTGTGAGATCTGGGGTGTTTTCAGACGTGACGGGGCCAATTGGCCCCATCACGAAATCAATGATGTCATCCCCCGCCGGGATGACCCGTAACGCCCTAACAGACGTGCCGGGGGATCCCGGCGGGGAATTGGGGACGGGGCCGCGCGGCGCAATGTGCGGCCACACGGCCCCGCCCCCTCCATGCTCCCCGCTGCCCGCCCTCTGGGGAGACGGGAAGCCGCCGCGGCCAATGCCACCGCAGTGCTCGCCCTCTATGGCCACGGGCCAGAATCCCTGCTGGGATTCCGGGCCGTGGCCGCCATCCAGATGTGACGGTGGGGGTCACCACGGCGGGGAATTGCCTTCACCACGCAACGGCCGCCGGTCCCACCGCTTCAGCCGCTCGTGTGATGAATGTGATTCCCCGCCGTGGTAACATCTGGGGAGAACATCCGTTCCCCCCAACAGACGTTACGTGGTCCAAGCCACCACAGGGAACTGACTGTGGTTGACATTGACCACGTAACGTATGAAAATACCCCTAGATCAAGTACTGGTGAAGTGTGATAACGATTGGTGCAGCCAAAAACAAGTTATTAAACATTTAAAAAATCAGTTCTGCTGGCTGGTGCATGTGCAGTCGAGCAGCCACTGTGTGCCATTTGTGGTGTTAGAAAAAACAGCATAAGGAACGTTATGTGACTCTGCTTTTTAAAATCACATAACTTTATCAGGGGCCAGCTCTGTCACAAAGACTTTAAGCTCCAGTCAGTTTCATGTCAATTACCCTCTTGCCTCACTCCCTACTTTTCACTCCCTATGAAAAGTCTGCAACTTTTTTTTTCATACAGAGTGAAAAGTATGAGTAGGAGTGAAAAGTTGCAGACTCGTCATACAGAGTCAAAAGTACAGAGAGAGGCCAGAGGGTAATTGATATGAAACTTACTAGAGATGCCTCTGGCTGACTTTCTGAGGCAAGTGGGTAATTGACATGAAACTGGCTATAGATTAATGTCTTTGTGACAGAGGGTGAAAACAGAGGGTGTTTTCAGACGTGACGGGGCGCCTTCGCCCTGTCATGGAAACAATCCTGATATTCCCCACCAGGATCACTCTGGCACGGCCAACAGACGTGCTGGCTGATCCCGGCGGGGGAAAAGGGAGGGGGCGGGGCTGCGCGGTGCAACGTGCGGCCGTACGACCCCGCCCCCCCACGCTCCCCCTCTGCCCACCCTCTGGGGAGATGGCTGGGCGCTGCGGCCGCTGTGGCCAATGCGGCCGCAGCACCCGCCCGATTTGACCACGGCCCGGAATCCCGCCAGGGATTCCGGGCCGTGGTCACCAGCCAGACGTGACTTTTTGTTGGTTCCCGCCGGGGATCTCTTTGATCATGCTTTTGGAGATTGTCCGGTGGGGAGCCCCGGAAGCGTGGTTGAAATTGACCCCATGTGGGAATTGACCGTGGCGAACATCTGGCAGCCGCCTAACAGACGTTCAGGGCTCTTTGGCCCCATGTGGTTATTGACGGGGGTTCACTGTGATCTCGTAACATCTGAAAATAACCAGACATGACGCTAACCACCCTTTAACCACCCTTGGTGGTTATTATGCATGTTGCAGGGCTGCACAGGGCACCAATACAGCCCTGCAACATGCATAAATAACCACCAAGGGTGGTTAAAGGGTGGTTAGCGTCATGTCTGGTTATTTTCAGATGTTACGAGATCACAGTGAACCCCCGTCAATAACCACATGGGGCCAAAGAGCCCTGAACGTCTGTTAGGCGGCTGCCAGATGTTCGCCACGGTCAATTCCCACATGGGGTCAATTTCAACCACGCTTCCGGGGCTCCCCNAGATAAGTTGGAATGGGCCCAAGTTCAAGAAATGGACTCCGCCCCCCCCATCCTCTCCCCTGTCCCAACTACTCCCCTCCTTCCTTCCCCCAGCACCTCTCCCTCCCTCTGCCTGCTGTGCCTGAGCCCTGAAAGCTGCAGCTGCACTGCGTGCTGTGACTGCTGAGTGGGGGTGTGAGCACGCTCCCACGGTACACCCACCTCCACCCATAGCCCACCTACACAGCAATTGGCCAGAACGGTGATCGCTCCGTGAAGTGGAGGTGGGTGGAGATGGGTGTGTGCCCACGTACTGCCACCCCACCACCACCGCCCTTGCACTGGCGCACACACCTCTCACCCCACCGCGCCACGGCCCATTTAAAAAGGACCATGGTAAGGTGAGTGGAGAAAATAGAAATGCCTTTCTAGACAAGACGACAAAAACTATGGGAGAAATACCAGCAAGGAAATGCACAACAAGAGCTGTAGTAAGGCTGCACCAGATTTGTTCATACCTATAAGACACCAACCAAAAGTAGTGGGTGCAGACCAAGACCAAAAGGAAAGCATTACTCCATGAGCCAATCCCAGCAGAACTGCACCTCTACATATGGAAGAAGAGAGAGCACATTACTACAAGTCTGTAAGAAATTACTGGCAAAGCTTACATAACCTTTCAACAACAACAAAATATTACCAATAACATTACTTAAAACCCTTTTCAATAGGAGAGCTCTTATTTGGGCACCAATATCTTTAGCTCATACACAGAGGGTACTTTCAGATATGACGCTAACCACCCTTGGTGGTTATTTATGCATGTTACAGGGCTGCATAGAGCACCAATACAGCCCTGCAACATGCATAAATAACCACCAAGGGTGGTTAAAGGGTGGTTAGCGGCATGTCTGAAAGTACCCAGATTCTCTCTTACCATCTCCATAACAGAAATACCAAGCAGGTTTGGCAGCAGCTTTGCCAAGTCACTGCAAGAGCAGCTGCAGAAAAGGAAGACAAAGGGGTACAGAGAAATCCAGGTGGGTCTTGTGGTGGTGGTTTTTGTTAGGGTTCTCAGATTATTAGGGATATACAGTATGCTTTCCTGTCAAGCCCTGAAGGAGACTCTAGCCAAAACATGTTGACAATTTTAAAAGCTACGTGAAAATACTCCAGATATTTCCTGACGATCCTGCCTGGCACGTTTGTATGGACTTTTTCTCAATGAGATTTGGTTTAAATTATGATATTAATCAGTTTATGCAATGACTTTTAATTTGTCAGTTGTGTATAATTATTTATACATCACATTTTATACATACTATTGGCGCTGGTTCATATTCTTTTTTTGCCAGAAGTAAAGGAAGAGAAAGGGGCGGCGAGAAATCCAGGTCGAAGAGAAATGTTTATAGTGTTCATATACATGCACTGAAAGGTGCTCAGTATTGCTTGAAATAGGTTCATGTTTTGGGGAGTTCCATAAACACAGGAGCTAAAAATGAACTAATTAAAATGTTCAGGGTATACAAAAATGCACAATGCCTGAAAAGATCTGTATAATGGTCAGAAAGTAAGAAAGAAGAGCTTTGCAATTTTTTTTACATGGTGCAAAAAGCAACAAGCAACTATTAGCATTTTCCTGCACAATTAGGTGATGGCAAACACCTTTGAATACCTCTTTTTTTAACAATGAACCACAAGTTAACAAGGCTTTCAAGGGATGTCAAGGTTATTGGTATGCAGATTTGACTAAGAAACTAACAAGGTGATAATTGGTTTTTTCTTTCTTTTTTTTTATGATTACTGTATGCGTAAGAGTCCAGTCCTCCTATTGAAGTCTCAGTAACCTTTGCAAGAGTGCATAGAACTAATGACTCCCTATGTGCTTGATTACATCTGTGTGCATCTTTTAAGAGATGGAGACAAAGTAGTTCAGATGATATCTTTTATTGGACCAACTAAAAGATATGGGCCAAAAAAGATATCATATGAACTGTTTTGTCTCCATCTATTACTTTTGAAGCCAACATGGCAACCATATTCTCAACATCTTTTAAGAGAATCATCGTCAAGTTAGTCTGCCAGTTTCCTTCCTGAATAGGAAGGGAATTTTACTGGATCCAATTATTGTGTCTTATAGCAGTCTCCTGCATTAACGAATTGCTGTATTGTACACCTTAACTTTAGGAAAGGATATTGGCTTGATAAGCCATACATATAATTGTTATGCCTAACCTCATTCTGGGTGACAAACTGGTATGGTTTGGGATCATATGATTACCAGAGTAGCTAGAAATTCAAGAGATCCAGATTCAGTTCCAGGCTCATGCACAGACTTCTTGAAACACCTCAGGTAACTCATTTACACCATGAGTCTAAAGTAATTTAATAAATACTGCCGCTAGCTCTTAGCACAAGTCCCATTCACTTCAATGGAATTTGCAGCAGCACTGAGGGCAGGCACCGGCACTAAATGCCCCAAGGATCATGTTTTTGTCAACTTCATGTCACAGTTCTCAGTCTGTAAAATGGGGATAATTTTATCTCCCCACCTCAGAGCCAGGGGTGTTGTGTGAATAAATACATTAAAGATGTTGAAGTGCTTGGTTACTACAGTAATGGGGGTCATTTAAATACTTAAAATCATAGAAGTGTAGAGTTGGAGAGGACCTCATAGGTCATCTACTTCAACCCCCTCAACCCAAGGCAGAAAAATAAACTAAGCTTGGCATCTTATGAAACAGTCATTCAGGAGAACCATCATGCAGTGAAGAATGAATTACTTCAAGTAGCACACAATAAGAGTGCTGTTGCACTACTACTATAGTATTTGCAAATGGTATCATTAGTAGCACTAATTCAGTACAGCACATATTTTAAAAAAAACTTCCTTAACACTAGCTAACTATTATTTAATATTTATACTGCAGCAGTACCCAACATATCCCCCTCAAGGAACATGAGCCATTTGGGCTAGCCACCCCACAAGCACATAAGAAAACCAAGATAACAGAGGACGTTGTTCCTTCTCCAGAGATCACCACCATGTGATACATTTGGTGCCTAATCCTGCAGTAAACTGTGGGTTCCACTGAACGATCTGGGCCTTACTTAGCTTTCACAGAACAACTAAAAACTATTCTTACCCATGTGGGTTAGGGTCAGGCCCAGGATGTGGCTGTTCACTCACTGCCCACCTAGAAACAAGTGAGACTTCTCCAAAAATCCACATCATGAGAAACAGTAGGCTGCCAAAAGCTGCTCCCGACAAAAGCCAGTGAGGTCTAGACGTGGTTTCTTTCATCATATCCCCAGTCTTACTTGCTTGTTGTTTCTTGCTCCCTGTGCCTAAAATAACCACATGAACAGGTGTAAAAAGAAGTTAAATCCTGCAAAGGATGAATTAGGAAGGTAAGTAGCTGAGGTGACAAAGAAATCATGAACATTTACCAACCCAGACAAAAAAGAGCTTTATACTAGAGTGATGGCACAGGGGGTATGTTTTTGTGGACTGCATGAAACAACAACAACTCACCCTGGACAATACACCAAGAAAGATTTTGATTATTCAGAGACCAGTGCAATTTATAGTTGCAAAAGTTTTTAAATTGTACAACATTTGAATGATCTGGGATGGTATATTAGGTGGAAAAAAGGAAACACCTTCAACTAGATGAAGGAGATCTGCCTGTAATCTCAAAGCACTTTACAAACGTAAATTATGGAGGCGCACTAGCGCCTCCATTAGTTAAGGCAAGTTGGAATTTCCATTGATTCTTCACCTGTCTTTAACATGGTAGTTTTCAGCTACTGACTTTCCCGGTTGTGACTCATTGAAAACTTTTGTTGGGGATTTCTCTATTCATTGGGGGGTCTACATGAGCATTCTTTGTGTTAAAAGAGGAAGCCCTATCTCAAGCAGTAGTTGTTGCTTTGGGGAGTCTGAAAAGGTTCCTGTTTTAATAAAAAAACAAGTTCGGAAGGGCATCCTTATGTTACGCATGCACATTGCCATACTCTTTGTACTGTTGAATAATCAGAGTGTCTGCTCTTTTCCATGCTCTTGGTACCGCTGGATAATCATCGTGTCTGTTCTGTGCATTTCACCTGATTATGCTAGCAAAGTTATTGAAAGTACAGGGAATATTCTTATGCAGCGTATTCGTGTTAAATTCAGTTGAGCCATCCACCGTGCACCACAGGGTGGCATTTGGTCCCCTGCTCCAGCCGGCAGCGGTGGGGATCTTCCCTTCCCAACAAGGAAAAGCGGCAGCCGGTTGCATTGAAATTCACATGGGTACGCGGTAGCGCCTCTATTAGTTCTCCCTCTATTATCCACCTCCCTCCCTTCTGCTTGATGCTTGATTCCAGCTGTTGCCCCCTATCTTCTTTTCCCTCCCAGAACAAGACACACAAAGTGTGGGTGTGAAGTAAAACCAGTCAGAAGTGATGAACTGATGACCAGAGAGACTGGTAAGCAGGTTCCCAGCTGGGCACCAGCTCTGCTGTGCTCCCTTCAGCTCAATCACGCACTGCCAGGTTCTGCAGGCAGCAGTGACTGCCAGTGGGTGTTTTTACACACACATTTCTCCTGGATGTTTGCTGTTACATTCTGAACTTTCTGTATGTCTAAATCACTCACCCAGATCTTAAACATCCAGATTTTTGAACTTCTGCGTAGAACTTCTCCCAGAACATTCGTGTGTAAAACGTTCTCCTGGTAAACATTTTAGGGAAGGTTATCGAGCGGGCGGTGGCGATCCAGCTCCAGGCGCATCTGCCCAGCATCGGTTTCCTGGACCCTTTTCAATCTGGGTTCCGCCCCGGCTATGGCACGGAGACAGCGTTGGTGGCCTTGGTTGATGATCTCCACCGGGAGATGGACGCAGGATGTTCAACATTTCTTATTCTGCTAGATCTCTCAGCTGCTTTTGATACCGTGGACCATGGGCTGCTGTTGAGATGGTTGCAAGACCTGGGGGGTCTGGACAGGACTGTTCTTGAATGGTTCCACTCATTCCTCTCAGGGAGAAGCCAGCAGGTGGTGTTGGGTGCTGAAACATCTTGCCCCCGTGCCTTGTCCTGCGGCGTTCCGCAGGGCTCCATTCTGTCTCCACTATTATTTAATGTATATATGCAGCCCTTGGGGGAGGTCATGAGAGGGTTCGGGGTGCGATGTCACCAATATGCTGATGATGCTCAGCTGTACCTCTCTTTTTCAGCTGACCCAGGCCCTGCTGTCTCGTTGCTATCCAAGTGTTTGGAGGCCGTGGCGGAGTGGATGTGGCAGAGCAGACTGAGGTTCAACCCCGATAAGATGGAGGTGATGGTGGTGGGGAGGGTGAGGGAGGTGTCAGCCCCCCTGATTGGGGGGGTCGTCCCCCTATAGCTTAGCAGGTTCGGAGTCTGGGGGTAGTGTTGAACTAGAATCTCCATCTGGATCGACAGGTGGAAGTAGTGACGAAGGCCGCCTTCTGCCAGTTGTATCTAGTGCGGAGGCTGCGTCCATACATCTCCAGGCCAGACCTGGCCTCCCCCATCCATGCCTTTGTCACCTCGAGGCTGGACTACTGCAACGCGCTCTACGTGGGGCTGCCCTTGTTCCTGGTTTGGAGGCTGCAGCTAGTGCAGAATACGGTGGCCCATCCCCTAATGGGGACGGGTCGTTGGGAGCATATAACACCGGTGCTCCAGACTCTGCTCTGGTTGCCAATAGCGTGCTGAGCCGAGGTGATGATCTATAAGGCCCTTCACGGTCTTGGCCCCTCGTACCTTAGGGACCGCCTCGCCCTCTGCGCCACAGAGCGGCTCCTTCGGTCTGCCGGGGGTGCCTTCCTAAAGGTCCCCCGTGTTAAGCAGGGGGCCACAATGGAGAGGGCATTCTCGGTGGCTGGGCTGTGTCTTTGGAATTCCCTCCCGGAGGAAGCTCACCTGGCCCCAAGCCTTTTAACATTCCGACGGACTTGTAAAACCTGGCTGTTCGCCCAGGCCTTTGGGGAGGGGGGAAGGGGGGGGATAGGGTTTTTAGCTCTTCCCTGCCCTTATTTTATTTTATTCTTATTTATTCTCCTATCCCTGTGATGTTTTAAATTGTTGATGTTTTTAAAAATTGTTTTTAGGAATGTTTTTTTGTTGTACGTCGCCCCGGGATGCCGTAGGCATATGGGGCGACTCATAAATGTGTAAAATAAATAAAAATAAATAAATAAATAAACTGCTTTGTTCCAGGCAGCTGTGGTCACTTGGTTGCCATGGCAGCCTGTCACATCTACAGCTGCAGCTACTTTAGGCTGCCTCAGGGCCGTGTTTGTGTGAAAAATGCATCGAGGAACTTCCTCAGGGCAGTGTGTGTGTGAAAAATGCATCTGGAACTTACTTGTGGACTTGTAAACCCAGAAGATTGAAAAATCTAGAACTTTAATGTGTGTGTAAAAATGCCCAGTGTCACCTGTCCCCCACCGATCGCTGTAGTAAGGAGAATCCCAGGGCAGTGCAGCTTCTACCTGCTTCTCCCACTCCCTCCCCTGCCTAAGGAGGTGGCGAGCCCAAGCCTGCTAGGGACAACAGGCAGATCTCTGTGTGTGTCTGTATGTCCTGTGTATTAAACTTCTGTCCATAGAGGTACATGTGAAATGGTCTTCCTTTAATAATGTTATTCAGGCAGCATCATGCTGGGTGGGGAGGGGAATGGCTTTAGGTGCATGGAGTCCAATATCGATTGGGATCACACAGCTTCCTGTAGATGATGTGATCACCTCCACCCACCCCCTCCTGAGGATCCTAGTCCACACTATGGGAACCCCTACTTTAGAGCATGTGGTGAAGGCAAAAATGCAACTTTCCTCTGCAGCTGGGGACATGTGACATTTTGTGACAATCACCTTTGTTAAGCAAAAACATTATTAAATTCCATAAGAAAAAACCCTCCAGTTTACAATGATAGGTAAGGCTCTTGCAAATTCAATCATGCAATAAAAAGCATGGAAATTGCAACTTAAGGCTCCCACCTTAACATACGTGCTACGTGAGCAGTAAAGACGTTGTACAGTCTCACATATTGTGCTCACTTACAACTTAGGATCCATAAACCCACACTTTGCCTTCATCTTTCAGCACCAATCCTCTTCCTCTGCAGGTTGGGGGCAACACTGAAGCTGGGGACAGAAGGGTGTCAGCTGACCCCTCACCCCCTTCTTTCATTTGGGTTGGGGAGAATGGGACAGCTAAGTAATGGCTGCAAACCCTCTCTTTCAACCAGTAGTCCCCACTGCCCTCCTAGATAATTTAGGAGTCGTGACTCCCACCCCCCCTCACTAGCTAACCTACTAGGTCCCACCCTTTAACAGAGAAGTAAGGAGTCCTGGCTTCTAACCCCTCCATCACATTCTAACCCAGTAGGCTGCATTCCCTAATAGGTAATCCAACAGTCCTGGTTTCCAGACTGATCTGTAGGGATGTGCGAACGCGCTTCGGAAGTTCGGACCGAGCTCGGTCTGTTCGGATGACCAAACCCGAACCGACCAAACACAAACTCGATCCAAACTCTGAAACGACCGAACAGTTTGGTCCGTTCAGATTGAGTTCGGGCAGCAAAAACGTGGCTGCAAGGCAAAAACGTGACAGGGATGGGGAGGCAGCCGAGGAGCAGACTTCCAGGCACCAGGGGTGGATAGGCTTGGAGTAGCAGTCAGCCTGCCCAATCACCATCCCTTTTCTCCTCAGACCACTGGCTTCGCAGT
>QEPC01013002.1:4998043-5009229 GCA_003113815.1 Sphenodon punctatus | reverse complement strand
GGGTCTGTGAGGGCATGTGGGGGCACGTGGGGGAAAGGGGAAATGGGTACATGGGATCGAGGGGCGGGCATCAAGTCCTCCTTCAGCTGAAAGCCGTGTTGTTTGGCATAGTCCAGGGCCTCCGCCAAGGACTCCTGCCATTTGGAGACCGCCTGGCAGTACAGTTCAACATCAGCCACCTCCGAGCGGAGGTACTCGGAGTAAGCCTCCAGGTCCCTGAACTGTCCCACCAGCTGGTTCTCCATTGTAAGGGCTTGGACCCTTAGCCCATCCAGGTACCATCTCTGCGCCTCCACGCGCTCCTGGGTCAGCTGCTCAACTTGGGCACGAAAAGTCCTTGCAGCTTCCGACTCCGACTCCTGGAGGGCTGGAGGCACATCATCAGAGCTGGAGGGGAAGGTCTCTGGTGGCGGCGCTTCTGCCGGGCCTTCCCCCCTTGCTTCCGGTGATGCTCCTCCTCACCGGAGTCCCTGCACCCGGAGCTGGAGACATCCCACCGCACCAACTCAATGCCATGCAGGTTCTCAATATGGGCTATCAGCCCTGATGTGGTTCCCCTGGCTGCCCCTTTTTATTTTTTTGCTGCAGTTCTAAAGAACGTAAAAAAATAGGAACATAAGAAGTGCCACAATGGTCTGTCAATGTCAAGCCCTGCTTGCATTCTGTCTCCACAAGTGGGTGGGTGGCCAATCTCTCTCTGCAGGGGACTTCCTAACAGGTCATAGGGCAACAATCCATTCCCTGTTGTTCCAGCCCCCATGCCTTACCTTGCATACAGCGAATTCACCTTTCAGCCTGTCACGGTGCTGCCAGACTGCAGACCTCATCTGCCTGCTTTCTGGCAGCGGCTCTGGCGACCTCCGCCTTGCTGGGGTTCTGGTGGTCCAGGCACCAGCGGCGTGGGCGGCATCATCACCCTCTCTGAAACAGGAACACATAAACAACACCTAAATAATATCATGCATTTATGATGATGCCTCTAGTCCTCCCTCCTTGGGGTGCTAGGGGATGCTAGGAATGGCAGCTGGAAAGACCCTGGCTGGCACGTGTAAATCCCGTCCTTCTTGGGGTGCTAGGGATGGCAACTGGAAAGTGCTCATGCCAGTGAACTCACTCTAAAGGATAGTATTCTTCTTGTCCTCAAAGTAAAAATAAAGTTTACAAACCTGGCAGCACCTCCAGTGCCTTCTTGCTCCTCTAGTGAGGAACCGACCTCCACCACCACCACAGAAGGTCCAGTAACCTCTTCCTCCTCCACCTTGACCTTCTTCCAGTTCCTATTAAGGCGCCTCTTCATTATTATTTTTCTCAGTCCCACACAAATAGCCAAACAAAACACACCCACCAACTCTCACCAACCAGCCAAACCAACACAGCCAAACCAACACACAGTCCAACACAGCCAAAACACACCAAACAAAACCAAACAGACAGACAGCCATAACACACATGCTCTCTCTCCACAGAAGCTCCGCATGCACTCGAATTTCCGGTTTCTGATTTCCGACACGATCACGGGATCACTCGATACCTAGACCGATACCGACACCGATTTCAGAACGACCATTCCGAACCGAACTCCACCGAACTGAACAACCAAATCCAAACTCGGTCCCTGGACCGAACGACCGAACCCAAACTCGGTTCCCGAATCAAACGACCAAACAACCGAACCGCGTTCTGTTCGCACATCCCTACTGATCTGTTATCCCCTGCTTTCAACATTGTAATAAACAACCCAGGAGTCCTGGGTCCAAGTTGGCCCTTCTAACCCACCCCCCTCACACAGAACTCCAAAGTCCTGGGAAATACATCCGTCTGTTTCATATGGATCAGGAGTAAAGGCCTGTTTGTGGAATGACAAAAAACAAACAGGGCACGAAGTGGAATAACAAGGAAGGAGGTTTTAGGGCGTCAAAGAATAGGAAGTCAGTTATGGTAAGAGGCTAAAATTATACAAGTGCTCCCACAGATATCCCATCAGTCTTCTGAAGGATTTATTTCACTCAGAAATGTCTGAATATTTCTAATTACTCTTGTTATTGCACCCACTTACTTCCTCCTGCAAACTCTTTGTATTCTGTACTTCCAGCTGTTTTACTCATTTCATCTGGTGCCTTCATCATTATTTCACACACTCTGTTGTCTTCCCTCTGTACTCCCAAAGATGCAGCTGTGTTGTATTCTTTTATGGTTACTTAATTTGATGTCGCAATGACAATAGCATTTATTTAGAAATTGGCATTGCTGTTGCTTCCATTCCTTCCAATTGCCATTCCAGTTTATTCATTATAATATGTAACCAACTAAACGTTTTTATGAAACATTTGTATACCACTGTACACAGCTTCAGTGTAGTCAGCGTGCTCTGCTGTCCCATTCTCCCCAACCCAAATGAAAGGATAGACGGAAAGGAGGGAGTGAGGGGCCAGCTCATGCCCTCCTGTCCCCAGTTTCACTGTTGTCCCCCAACCTGCAGAGGAAGAGGATTAGGGCTGAAAGACGAAGGCAAAGTGTGGGTGCATGGAGCCTAAGTTGTAAGTGAACCCAAAATGTGAGACTGTACAATGTCTTTACTGCTTACATGGCATGGAAGTTAAGGCGGGAGTCTTATGTTGCAATTGCCATGAGTTTTATTGCATGACTGAGTTTGCAAGAGGCTTAACTATCATTGTAGAATGGAGGTTTTTTGATTATGGAATTTATCTCCAATTTACAGTTGGAAAAACAGAGGCTCACAGAAGTTCAGTGACTTTGCTCAAGGTCACACAGAGAGTCTGTAGAACTAGGATTAGAGCACAGCCTAGCCCAGTACTCTGTCATCCAGCATTTTGGTCTCCAGGTTTTAGCTTGGCATCTTACCAGACAGCCCTGCTGCCAATACATGCAGGAGAACCGTTATGCAACCAAGAAGGAACTACTTCAGATAGCAAACAATAAGCATACTGTTGCATTATGACTACAGTATTTGCAATTTGTATCACTAGCAGCATTGACTCAGCACAGTGTATTTTTTTAAAAAACAAACAAACAAAAACAACCACCCCTTACCAAGAGATCAGTTTTGCTCTCTCATGTCCAGAAAAAAAGCAATTTGTAGCTTGTGAATTCTGGCCAGTACATATAAGTGCATGTCATTGTATTCTGTTAGGCAGGGGTGGGGAACCTTTTCCCACCCATGGGCCACTTTTAAAAGTAGTGCAAGCTCCAAGGGCCACAAAGAAGCTGGGAGTGGGGGTGTATACAGTGAGGATACGCTCAAGAAAAGGAAGGTCCAGATCATGGATTTGTGCCCTGGATCTGCTCCCTGTTCTTGAGAGCATGCCCTCATCTCTGTTCCCTTACCATTAGCTCATTTTGTCTGTAGAACAAAATTTGGGGGTAGAGCCTGGATCCAGGGGCCAGATCCAGGCACTGGGAAGGGGCCACATAAAAACTTGCCACGGGTCGTATTTACCCCCCGGGCCTGAGGTTTCCTACCCCTGCTGTAAGGTAACTCATTTATGTATGAGAGCAAAACCGAGTCCTACACATTTTTTGAAGCAGGCTGAGCTTTTTCTTCCCGGGCATACCTTTATCTGCATAAATTCGCTCAAGGGCTGCTATGAAACTTAACATCAGTATGACAGTATTGGCAGTCCAACAGCTCCAAACGCGGTTTAGTGATGTATACCAGATCCGGAGAACAAGTAGAAGAATTTTTCCTAGAATGAATCCCCAGATCCTGTAGTACCTGCAAGTACACAGTTAGTTCTTAAGTATATTGCATGACTGAATTTGCAAGAGTTCTACCCTTTTAATATATTAGTTCCGGCCCCTGAATCAGTTCTGCCCTTTTAGTATATTTTTTAGCATTTTAATTAATTTAAAATTGTATATTATTTTTATTTATTTTATTTTATTTATAAATTTCTACCCAGCCCCTCCTGCCATGCAGCTCGGGGCAGCTTACAACATTAAAACATACAATAAAAATTTTTAAAAATTTAAATTTCACATCATATTTAAAATATTAAAACAGGGCAAAAAAAAACCCAGTATAAATATAAATAGGTGGGGGAACTAAAACATTCCCCCTACCCCTCCCTCCCAAAGGCCTGGGCGAACAGCCAGGTCTTACAACTACGCCGGAATGTTAATAGGCTAGGAGCCAAGCAAGCTTCCTCCGGAAGGGAGTTCCAAAGCTGCGGCCCTACCACCGAGAATGCCCTCTCCATCGTGGCCCCCCGCTTAACACGGGGGACCTCCAGGAAGGCACCCCCGGCGTACCGCAGGAGCCGCTCTGGGGCGCAAAGGGTGAGGCGGTCCCTAAGGGATTATGTGTTTGTTTTCGTATTATTATTGCTGATTATATTTTTTGTGAGCTGCCCCGAGCTGCTTTGTGAGCAGGAGGGTGTGGGGTAGAAAAATATTGAATAAATAAATAAATAAATAAATAAATAGTGGAGTCCCTCCACCCTCAAATAAGGTTCTATACTATTAGGACTTAGCTTCCATACAAATGCCACATTAAATTTAAAGCATTTCTCAGGTCAGCCTATAAATTAAGAACAGTCACCATCATAGTAGCATTATAAACCTGATCAGTACCTTTGCAAGCTGCTTCCTGACCACCATGTGACTGTTTGAACCACCAATGAGGAGGAAACACCTGCAGCCAAGATCAATAGCCGAAGAAATGCATTTGGGGCCTGGAACGAAGCTAGGCTTCCTGCGAACAAGAACACACAGTTATCCAGCTTCAGATTATACGGTGTGCGTACAATGGACAGGTATTCTGGCTTCAATAGCAAAATTCCCTTTAACTTCAACTGAGCCAAGATCTCACCCCTGTGATTTTAACTCAGAACCGCAAGACCTGAAGAAGGGAAGATGAATGATAAGAGAGGCAAAAATGTTCATTCCTCCACCATTTCTGATTCCTATAAATTGCTGGCTTCTGAGACTACATTGTACAAAAGAAATGACAAAAGAAATTATATAAATAAAAATAATTGTGTTAGCTGGAAGGCTGAAATCCCTCTATAAATTTCATTAGTTTAATTCTTTCAATACTATACCTGAATAATAGATACTCCTAAAACAAATCTGTTAGAAATTTAAATAAACAGAACACTTTATTTTACAGTCAACATATAATTATTCTTGCAAGGTGTAACATTTATTTAAATTTTTATCCCGCCCGTCCCTCAAAAAGGCTCAGTGTGGCTTACAAAATAAAACGTAACATACAAAAACATATAAAAGACAGAAACATTAAAAACAAAAACAAAAAACTTAGCCCGCGCACAACCCCCCACAAAACCCACACAATACCACTTCCCCATTCCCCACATCCAACCCCCTCTCACACCTCTACCCCAAACCTACACATCAAGCCTCCCCCATCCCCACCTGCCAAATGCCTTTTCGAACAGAAAAGACTTACACCACCTCTGGAAGAAGCTCAGGCCCAGGCTCAAACGAACCTCCAGGGGAAGGGAGTTCCACAGCACTTGGGCAGCAACCAAGAATCCCTCCCCGAGAGACCTTGTTGTATGAAGAAGACTAATAGATGGTAACCCCAGGGAGGTGCTCTTGGCTGATCGCAGGGGCCGCAGTGGGGCATGGAAGGACAGGCTCTTGGCTGATCGCAGGGGCCGCAGTGGGGCATGGAAGGACAGGCAGTCTTTCAGATATGTGGAGCCCAGACTGTTTCAGACTTTGAAGGTCAAAACCAGCACCATGAATTGTGCCCCAAAAGCTGTAGGGTACCAGTGCAGACTCTGGAGCACCAGTGTAATGTGCTCCCGATGCCTTGTCCCCAAAAGAAGGCAAGCCACCACATTCTGAACCAGCTGCAGCTTCCAAACAGTCATTGAGGGCAGCCCCATGGAGAGCACGTTACAGAAGTCTAGCCTCGAAGTGATGAAAGCATGGATGACAGTGGCCAGATCTGAATCAGAAAGAAAAGATCACAGCCTCCTCACCAGATAGAGTTGGTGAAAAGCGCTCCTGGCCACCGCTGCAACCTGACATCAAAGGGTCCAGGAACACTCATGGTGGCCGTGAACTCCTGCTCTGCCCCTGAAAGGTAAGCCTCAGTGTGTATATTGAAATCACCTCAAGACAATAAGTCTGGGTGATTTCAACACCACCTCCAAGACCAGCTCGGCTAGAGCAGGTAGGAAATCAGCTGTGCAGTGGGGTGGTTGGTACGCCAAGAGAATTCCCAATCTATCCCAAGTCAAATCCAACACAAGGTGGGCACATTCCGTATCAAACGAGTTAGGCACCAGATACCTCCGAAAGGTCAAGTTGTCTTTACAGATCACAGCCACTCTGCTCCCCACCCCCTGGCCACTCTCCTCCACCCCCCACCCCCATTTTAGATCTTTCCCTTTGCAAATGCTACAGAAGACGTTTCCTTTAACAGTGAACTGTTAAAATCTGTCACCTGACTGAATGCAAACTTGCTACCAAGTGGGTAAGTTATTCTTCTTCTTTATCATTTACATAACACTTTTAGGGTTCAAAGCATTTAACAATCCCCTTATCTAGTTCACCTTCACAACAACCCTGCAAGGTAGGTCATTATTATTTCCATTTTACAGACAGGGAACTGAGGCCGAGAGATAGTTACTTGTTCAAGGTACAAGGACTTATCCATTAGGCTACACCGTGGCTACTATTATTTCTCTTTAAGTTTCTTTCCAGCATCTTCAGACAATGCCATAATCTCCTGGGATATTTCTTATATTTCATTTAAAAGTTTGAGAGAAAAAAGGGGAGTCCAGGTCCGTCTACTCCACTTAAATTTCAATACAGATGGAAATGTCTGGTCTCTCATCTAGATGTTGACTGTTTAATGGAAATAATTTAAATGAGTGAAAATTAAGGGAACCATAAGGATTACTTACCAATCGTAATCAGTCTTAGCAGGGCTAGGACGTATTTGTTGTTAGCCAACCTCCAGAAAGGATTAATCATTAAGAATACTGGGGACAGGAAAGCAGCAGCCAGCGCTTCCACGCCAGTGAGCTCCAATATTTGTAGAGGAAAATAATAGATCATGGGTGCAAGGGCATGGTAGAGAGACCAGGAAACGTAACCTGAAATAAAAGAGGAAAAAACCATACATCACATATCTTCCTCTAACATAGCTTATTTGGCATCACCTGAAAATGACTACTTAAAGCAGAGGGAGACAAAGCACTTCAGATGAACCATAGATTAAACTGAATTGATTCAGAAGAAAGAGCTGTCTTCTTTCTTCATTATAAGCAACTCTCTGCTTCCTAAGCTGTCTGTACCCTGCATAACAGACTGGCGTCAGACAGACCGCTGCTCATCAGCCAATGATTTTAACCCTTTGTTTTGTCCAATAAACTTAGATTGTAATATTTCTTTTGTTCAGGCTACTCCTACTGTCATTGTAACAGGTGTTAGCTTGTTGACTGAGCAAAAGTAAATGACTGGGTTAGTGAAGAGTGCATTTGCTTATATGTTTGCAAAGGCCTGCTGGGACTGTAGGACGGATGCACTCATGTTAAGCATGACTGTAGCACTCATGTTAAGTAGATATTAATCAATCCAAGGTGGGCAGGTTGCAGCTCAAAAGCCTCTTGGCCAGTTAAAGTATGGTTCTCAGCCAGGGCTGGTCCTGGGCTCCAAACTACCATAATGTGTCCTGTGTCTTAATCTTACGAGCTGAATCGCAACTGCTCCTCAGAATCTCAGCAGCCAGGAGTGGAGAGCATGCTCATGCAAGTGTAGTGACCCTTGGCCATATAAAGATTTTGGTGCATGGCTCTTGAGGTTGGGAACTTTGCCTGCCCTCGATATATATATATGGCCAAAACTGAACTCCTTGTCTTCTCCCCAAAGCTGCCTTCTTCCTCTTCCTTCTCAATTTCCATTGACAGGGAGGGTCACCACTCAACCTGTTCCTCAAGCGCATAGCCTGGGATTCATCTTTGACTCCACCCAGTCCCTCTCCATCAAACCGCAAATCAAATCCATTGCTAAATTCTGTCACTAAGGACAGGATGCACAACATCACTAAGATTCATCCTTTCCTTACTGTCTCCACAGCTAAAACACTAGTCCATGCTCTGGTTCTCTCTCACTTTGACTATAGCAACCTCCTTCTCCCTGGCCTTCCCCACTTTCACCTTGCCCCCCTCTCATCTATTCAAAACTCTGCTGCTAAGGTTGTCTACCTTAGGTCAGGGCATGGTCCTGAACCCACAGTCTCAGGGTCTGACTGTTAATTGCTGTTCCTGCTGCATCACTACCTGGCATACGTTGGAGTTGTTGCTCCCCTACCCTTGTGTGTGCTCTCTTTCTCTCTCTCTGGTTCTTCCTTCACCTGGCTTAACCTGTTGACACACCTGCCAGCTTCCTCATTGGCTCCCAGCCTTATTTAAGGCCTGCTGGGAGCTATAGGATGTTAGCAGAGTTTCTGTTATTACTCACTCTTGTTGGTTGTTATTCTGACCCACACCCGTAGTGCCTTCTCCACTCAGGTTGTCTCTCTCCTCCTCATTATTAGTTTGCTTAGTTGTGTTCCCTTTCCCTTATTTAGCTTGCTCTTCCTTTCTTCCTCTGTATTAAAGGTATTTCCTCTCCCTTGGTCCCCCTGTCTCCCTTGTTTGCTACTCTGCATGTTTGCCTCCCTTTATAGTTTGTTGTAGTTCTTGCTTCCCTTGTAGTTGTCACTGGTATCTTGCTGGATATGCTGTCTCCCCTGCTCCCATTAGCACACCTATCCCCCATTGGTGTAGCTCTGGTCTGTAGTGCCTTGTTGTGTTCCCTCTCCCATCTATGCTCATAGTACCTTGTTCTAGTATCTTGTTCACTTTCACAATTCCTTGACCTTTGTCTAATTCTATGTTCAGTGCTTTCTTCCCCTCAATTGCTTCCCTAGACTTCTCATAATTCCTCCTGCAATGTCTTGATACCTCTTTGTAACTTACCATAGTTCCTTGTTGTGTGTTTTGTCTCTATTTGATTCAGAGTCTTGCTTGTGTTGTATCCCCTTACAGAGCTTTCCTGACCATCCTTGTAGTCACCTTAGCCCTCCTCCCTTTTGACATCACCTGCTTGCTGTAGGTGTGCTGTCTTTTCCTTCCTAAAGCACTTGTATCTTTGTATGCTTCTTAGATCCTGCCCTCCTATCTTGTTGTCCTTACTATCTAGTTTTTCCTTGCCTTACTAACTCCTGGCTCCCCAACCCTTCCTCATTTCATCTAGTCCTTGCTTTGTCCTGTTACCCCTTGTTGGCTTCTATATCTTCTGCTCTCAGTTCTGTTCCTTCATCTCTTTTCTGCAGGGCTGGCCTTAGAAACTGTGGGGCCTAGGATGAAGACACTATGTGGGGGCCCCGTTAGCTCTCCCCATGGCCCCACCCACTTTCCACAGCTCTGCCCACTTTCCCACACCCACACAACTAGTCTCACTTCTCACACATACACACTCATTCTGTTGATATATGCAACATCCATAAGTTAGTTACTGTATTGAGAACAGTAAATGACTATAGAGCCACCAGATGGCACTGCTAAGTTTGTGTACATGGAAGGGAGATGGGGTTTTACAGTTGACTTCCTTTGTGTAACCACTCCTTCTTCCCTTCTCTCTCATTGTCTCAGTTTCCATTTTGTCTTACTACTAGTTAGATGCATGTAACTAAGGGTCTGTGCCTGAGAAAGCTTAAGTAAAGTTCTGTTTTAAACCTTCAGCTGCATTTGTCCTTACTGGTTGCAAATCAGTTATTACTCTGCAACAGGTTATGGGCCCAGACCTCTTCAGAACAGCCCAGAACAACTCTAAAGACTGGAAGTGAGCTGAAAGGAAAAGAGGCCCAAAGGAAACTCCCAGAGGAGGCCTGCTAACTGTAAGTGAGCAGAAGAACCAGAATCCCAATCTGAGGCTCCCCTCAAGCATGGCCAGCAGCTCTGAATTAGAGTGTTCAGTCTGCAAGCTGAATAACACAAACTACCAATTATGGAAATTCAAAGTAGAAATGCTCCTATCTAAAGATGACCAGTGGGAGGTGATCACCACAAACAGACCTGCAGAAAACCCTGAGGAGTGGGACAGGAAGAACAGACAGGCAACGGCAACCATAAGCCTGCTAGTAGAAGATGAGGAGGGGAAAAGATTAACTGATTTTACAATTTACCTTGTCCCTCCTTATTTTCTGTCACTTGATTGCTATAGTCTAAAATAAATTCAACTCTATTTGAAATAAACTGGTGTCTACAGTGAATTCCTGTGAGAGAAATCTAGAGTTCATGAAATCTTTCCCTCTAAAGCTTTTGATTAAGGAGCAAATCCCATATTTTGCAGGGGGCTTAGGGTGGAATAGGGTTTCCCCATGTTTGGATGGACAGGGGTTTCCCCCCCTCCAGGCTGTGGGTGAGGCACTGCAGTTGCAGGTGGACATGGGCTGAAAACAGAAGCCCCAAACCTCCCCCCCAAAAAAATATTGTTGCCCTAGGCAGGTGCCTATGTTACCTGCCCCTAAGTCTGGCCCTGCTCCCTCCCTCCTGAAAACCTACCTCTTCTGTCAGGCCTTCCGTAGCTCCGCATCCCATTAGTTTCCCTTCCTGATTTTCCCAACATCACCATCCCCTATGTAACTAAGCTAAGCATATAATGCTAACAGAGATTAAACAGACTACTAAAACAGGGGACATAATAATAATGGGTTACTTCAACTACCCCAGTATTGACGGGGTGAATGCCACCTCGGGGCGGGATGTGGAGGTAAAATTTCTGGATGCCATAAATGACTGTGTTTTAGAGCACTTGGTTCCAGAACCAACGAAGGGAGGAGCTACTTTAGATCTAGTCCTAAGTGACACACAGGAACTAGTGTAAGGGGTAACTGTGGCTGAGCCACTAGGCAATAGCAATCATAATATAATCATAGGGTGTTTTCAGATGTTATGGGGCCGCTTGGCCCCATACCGAAAACACCGAATCCATCCCCCGGCGGGGTGACCCCATCACGCCATTTCAGACGTGCTGGGGCATCCCAACGGGGAATCTGGGAGGGGGCGGGGCCGCGCGGCGCAACGTCCGGCCGCACGGCCCTGCCCCCTCCACGCTCCCCACCGCCCACCTTCTGGGGAGACGGGCGGGCAGCGGGGCCAATGCGGCCGCAGCGTCCGGCCAAATTTGCCACGGCCCGGGATCCC
>QEPC01013002.1:4955868-4967363 GCA_003113815.1 Sphenodon punctatus | reverse complement strand
CGCACCCACTGCAGCCTGTTTGAAAAGGGCCAATGTCTCTCCCATTCCCAAGGGTAACATCTGACATACGTTTATCACCAGTGGCTGATGATGAGAATTTCCACACATTCAGTCTTGCTGCCATACTAAAGGGCCCTTAGGTGAAGTCCTTAGTAGGAGGGGGGTGGGGGTGGGTTGACAGTTGTTTGGTTTTAGTTAGGGAAGGCCTGTGGGGGGAGGTTATGTTTTGGGGGGAGGGAGGGAGTTAGGAATGTTTTTATTTTTATTTGGAGGATTATTAGGCTTTTTCTCCTGCCCTTGTGAGAGGGGGGCCGGAGAGAGGGGGGCCGGAGAGGGGCTGGGCTTTTTCCTCAGTGTGAGGGGGGGAGAAGTTCCTTGAGGGGGTATTATCTCTCTCCCAGTGAGAGCAGGGGAGATGAGGAATTTTGGGAGGGGGGGCATCTCCCTTGCCATCTGGGTGAAATAGCTGGGAGGGAGGAAGTCCAGCTGGGGAGAGAACCAAGGCCATTGGGGTTTTGATGGGGGGGAGGTATGGTCCCTCTGCGAGGGGAGCAAGACCTGTGAGATGGGGCAGGTGCTTGTTGCCAGTCCCTCTCACGTCCCCTCAAGTGGGTGACGAGGTGGTTCATGATCAGAGGGCCCCCGGATTGAACAGCATGCTGCTGAATGCGAGGTCAGTGATCAATAAATCTACCACTCTCCAGGAGTTAATCCTGAATCATGGCGCCAACTTTGTGTGTATTACAACCATTAACATCAATTTTTATCTAGAGTTTCCTTCAGCTCAGGATTAACACGTTTAGGAGCTCTGGAGTGGGACTTTCCACAATATCCAAAACCTGTTATAATCTTTTCTTCACTAGGGAGGTAATCTTTCACCTTATTTACACTCGTTAAGGTTTCCTTCAGCCAATGTCTTGATATTCAATAAAACTTCCTTCAGCTCCTTCTATTTTTTTCATTTTATGCAAAGAGACCACTGCTGGGGTTGGGAGGCAGGCCCACCCTTCTCTCCTAACCTCCCAGTCCTGGGACACAGAGCAGGATTGTTCCTGCATTACCATCCCATCAATACAGTTATTAACATATATCTAGTTCCCAGGGCTTTCATTTGCATTATTTAGACTTCCTGCAGCCTTTTACACTACCATACCAGTTTTGGCCATGGTTCCCCTCCCCCTCCAGAAGAGGGTAGCCCCTTCTAAGCCCTCTGGCTTTTCTAGTCAGTTAGCAGGCTTTGCTCTAGCCTGTTCTCATTAGCCACTTACTAACCAAGTTAGTCTTTAGGATCTGCAGCCTCTGCTAATTAACCACTTGCAACCTTGTTAAACTCACTCCAGCTTCATGCAGTCTGAGTGGGTGTGGGTATTTAACTATACATTTTTTCCAAATCCCACTCTAGTGCTTTCCAATTTACTTCTTCTGAAGGAGGTTTCATACTTTCCAAGGGAGTTACTATTTTCTCCTTCCTTTGCTTAGAGTCTTTATTCCAATTTTCTCCCTGGGTGCTATGTATTTTCTTTACTTTGGCCCTGTCCATATCTACTCCCTTGGCTACCACCAGTCTTAGTGCCCGTTCCTTCTGAACTTTCTCAGGTTGCACCTTAAACACACCTGTTTCCTTACTGTCCTCTTCTTGGGGCTTACTTACTGTCAGTAAGCACTCAATTTTCTCTAGCACCACACTTTCTAAGGCCCAATCAGGGCCGGCCCCAGGGTTTGTGAGGCCACATGCGAAGTCTTGGTGTGGAGCCTAATTTGCATAATTAGACCCACCTGATTATGCAAATATGTACATTTACATAAAATTTACTCCCTCTAGACAGGAAGGATTTCCATTCTCCACCACTCCGAGCAGCCATGGAGAAGCATGCCCCCCCCCCCAAGTTTGGCACCCCTTGGCTGGCTGCCTTACCTGGTGCTCAGCCTAGTGGCCATAGTCAAGCATGGCCTCCCAATGTTTCCCCTGCTCCCCCACCTCCCCAGCTGAGCATCTACCACCAGTGGTTCCACTGCAGGGGCAGCCGAGCGGGCAGTGAGGCAGGCACAGAGAGACTGACTGCGTCCACTGCCTTACTGGGGGGGTGGGGGGGGGTGAGCTTAGCCAGTCTGGTCTCCAGGGCCTGTTGTTTCTTGCTGGTGGTGCCACCACACATGTGGTGTGACCGGTCCAGAGGTGCTGCTATCAAACACACAAGACACCCAAAATGCAGCCAGCCTATTAAGCACATTATGCCATGAATATATATATATATATATAAACCAGTTCAGTTGTGCCCCCATAATCAATTCACACTGCCCCCACCCCATAACCAGTTCATTTGCATCCCACCCCCCATATAATCAATTCACGCTGCCCCCCACCCATAATCATTTCATTTGCACCCCCGCGGCAGCATGAATTGATTATATGGGGGGCACAAATGAACTGGTTATGGGGTGGGAGTTTAAAGACAGCATTCTTGTTAGCAATAACTTCATTAAGAAGAGTTAGTGAAATAGCAGCCATAATAATGTCAGAACCATATTTGCAGATTTTCTAAGATAGAATAGATATTGCTTTACATCCTAACTTCCTACCTAAGATAGTAGAAGTAAGACAGTTGTGAGAATGTGGCCCTTTTTTCACAGGCCTCTCCCAGTCATGAACACGCAGATTTCTGTGTGTTCATGGGTGGGGGAGCCCCGTGTGAACGATGCAGCACAAGCTCCCACTGTGAGTGGGGGGGCTTCACGCCTGCCTAACATACATCCCCACTCACCCCTCACTCATCCCCATGCACAGAACAACCGGGGGAAATGGTGGCTGTTATGCCGTTGGTGCGGATGAGTGGGGGGTGAGTGAGGATGCATATGTAGCCATGTGCATGCCCCGCCCACACACCAGCAAACCCACGGACCCCCCACCCAGCAGACTCATGTAAAAACAGCCTGTGAGGAGCCACTCAAAGAAGAACAGTAGGTTGTTGCCTCATAAACAAGGTTCTTCGAGATGGCTGTGAACACTCTCACGCCACCCACCCTTCCAGCCCTGTATGGAATTTTCTTATATTCCTAGAAAGGGTTGGAAGGAACTGAAATTCTGAGGGGGAAAGAGTGCTTTTTATACTAGAGGAGTTCAAGACCATCACGTGGTCTATTATTTGAATAGGGTGAGCATGCACAACCCAGTTGTGAGAATGTTAGACGCCATCTTGAAGAACCTTCTTTACAAGGCAACAACCTTGAGATCACACATAGAAAGGAGTTGTTTGTAAACAAACAGCTTTATCCGATGCTACTGCAGCACTACTAGCAGGCAGAGGCAGCATTTCCCCCGGTTGTTCTGTGCATGGGGATGAGTGAGGGGTGAGTGGGGATGTATGTTAGGCAGGCGTGAAGCCCCCCCACTCACAGTGGGAGCTTGTGCTGCATCGTTCACACGGGGCTCCCCCACCCATGAACACACAGAAATCTGCGTGTTCATGACTGGGAGAGGCCTGTGAAAAAAGGGCCACATTCTCACAACTGTCTTACTTCTACTATCTTAGGTAGGAAGTTAGGATGTAAAGCAATATCTATTCTATCTTAGAAAATCTGCAAATATGGTTCTGACATTATTATGGCTGCTATTTCACTAACTCTTCTTAATGAAGTTATNGTGCAGCCGTACATGTGGCACATGCCTGGGGCTGGCCCTGGGTCCAATCTGTTCTTTCCCAGGTTATTCCTCTAGACCCATTTTTGGGCTTCATTGCCTTCTCTACTTCATCAGTAATATCTTTATAAGCAGTTCCTAGGCTCAAAGATTCAGCTCCCTTTAGCTGTTCTTTTTTGTCTTTATCTCCCAAGGCATTCTCTCCTCTACCATTAACCCTTCTGCTTCCTCCTCACTGCTTGACTCCAAGGCTTCATATTCCTCTATAATCCCCTTATTCCTTATCTCTGCCTCAGCATCCTCTAGTCTCTATACCAGTCTATCTCCTCTTTTAACTTTTTAACCCCCTTCTTCATATTTTCACTTTCTTGTATTATTTCTTTCATGCAGCTTGTCATTATTGCCATTCCTTTACTTAAGGCCTGTATTTGCTTCTTAACCAGATCAGTCTGGATTTCTTGCTCTACTTTTTCCTGGTCAGGGAAATCCTTAGCTCTATCTTGCACTATTTTCCTCCATTTCTCCAGGGCTTCCAATGTCAAGCCTGTCTGAGTAATTTTATTATCTTTTTTCCTTTCTCTCTGACTTTGGGGCTTTTTCCTACCTGGGCAGTTTCACGTCAGATGCTCTTCTTTGTTAGGGAGATCCTTCTCCCTACTGGCTCCTGCACCCCTTTTTCCCAGCCTGTTCCTTCACAGCTACCCAAACTACAGTCTTGCTCCTTTTTTATAGTCTTTTGGCTCTTTCTTTCAGGGCTCTTCCTTTGCAGGTGTGTTGGGCTATTGCAAGTCCAACACCTTCCTCTATATCCCACAGTGGGGCAATACCTCCATTCATAACCGTCTTGCCCACATGCATAACACAGTCTCAAGGGTCTCTTTCTCTGGAAACTCCATTCAGTTAGGGAGGGGAACCACCTGTATAAGTGTCCCTGCTGTCCACAACAAACAACAACATTGTCTCGGGGCTCCCCATTTGGGGCCACCTCAGTACTTGTTCTCCCATGCTGTCCATCTTTGCCAGGATGTCCTCCAAGCTCATGGGGTACATTGCTCATACTGCCCACTGCTTTGCTGTCAAAGCTTAAGCTCTACAAAGCCCCACAAGCTCATGAGTTGCTGTCATCTTGGATGCTCTCCTCTAATAGTCATTTCATCTCTTTGACTCTGGCATAGGTGCAGTCTTCCAACTGCCATTCTGTCTCCTGGAATCCACATATTTGTCTATGTGGGCAAACCTCCTGGCTCTAGCCCTGCTTGAGCCACCATCCTTGGGCAAGCTCCTGACACAGTCCTCACTTGCTTTATTCCAGCTGGATGTAATCCTCCTCTAGGCACAATCCTCTTCAACACTTTATGCTCCAGGACCTACCACCTTTGGGGAACACTGACATGACAACCAGCAAGGTGTGCCTGCATTCTCCACCAGATTTGTAGCAGGGTCCCACTTAATTGTGGGTGAGTGTATGCAGAATCAGGCCCAGAGTAGTCACTTTAGGGAGTTAGCATATAGTTTATTTACATATAGTCTTCAGGTCAGGCACCACACGTCTTGCCAGTAAGCAAGCATAAAGTCCATCACATAAGAGTAGCCTAGCTTCACACAGTCCACGGGGTAGTTGTCCATTGACTTACTCCTGCTGTCAGGCTTCTCATTCAAGTCCAGGTCTCCTTCCTACAGGCAGCCTCTCAGGAGATGTGTCCTCCACAATGGTCAGGAGCAGACTGCTCCTTAATTGGCTACTGGTAGCCATGCCCCGCACACATCAACTTCGTGTTGGTGGCCATTTTGGGAGTTCTTCATGACAGGAGCCATCTTGTGGCACAGCCCTGCCACACGTCCATACAGCCTATAATATATTGAAGAAATATAATGCTAAGAAACAGCCAGTTTATGTAGCTTTTATTCACCTGCAGGGAGAGTTTGACACCATTGATAGGTCTAAACTGTGGCAGAAGTTAGACTTGCTGGGCATGGATCCCCCATTGTTGAGACTAATCTGAGCCTATTACTTGGATACCAAGACATCGATTAGATATGTCCCACAGGGAGAGCGCACAACCTTTTTTTCTATGACTAGGGGAGTGAAACAGGGGTGTGTGATTGCTCCCATATTTTTTAGCCTTTACACCAATGACCTTGCTAGAATGTTGAAAAATCCATCTCACCACCATCCAAAGACCATTGGTGGCGATCTGTTTTTGTTATTCTACGCAGATGATATGACTTTATTGTCTTTGTCACCAATTGGCCTACAGAGAATGTTAAATTCCTTAGAATTATATGCAAAGGATAATTCTCTGATTATAAATGTCCCTAAACCCAAAACAATGTCTTTTGGGACAACTAAGGGATACAGATGGGCAATAGGAAAAGAAAAACTAGCAACGGTTATATCATATACCTATCTGGGAATAACTTTTGACGCAACACTCACATGGAGATTACATCTGACCAGGGCTAGGTTGAAGGCTGAGCAGGCTGCAGGTGGAATTTTGAAATTTTGGGGGAATTGTGGCAAATGAACTTGCCTTGAAGCTTTGAGAGTGGCAGATGTCAAATTAGATGCTACTCTTTTATATGGAGCAGAGCTGTGGGGGGCTGGTAAAATTGTTGAGGTAGCTCAGTCTGCCTTTCTGAAAAAGCTCATGGGGATTCAAATTTCTACCCCTAGAGCACTGGTAAGACAAGAACTAGGGTTACTAAATGTGGCTGTCAAGGCTAGGCAGCAAGTTTTTTCATAGTGGCTAAAGTTTAGGACCCTTTCCCCAAATCGTATACCTAAGAGGATATTCCTGGAAATGGAAGCAAACTTAAGAGCAAGATATTCCTGGGCCCAAGATATAAGACTGGAATTGTCAAAAATTGGTCTTGGGTATATGGGGAAATTTTTTGACCGCATTCCAATTATGGGTGATATAAGGAGCAGATTTTAGTCCGCCTGAAGGATATAGCCTTGCAGGAGGACAAAGCTAGGGTGACCAAGTTAACACACATGCCCTTAAATCAATATAGATTTGTATCAACTATGCCAGCCCTTTACCTACAGATCCCTCAACACCATTTAAGATTAGCAATAATACGCATGAGATTTTTCTCAGTTGGAATCTAGTGTTCAGGAGGGAAGTTGGCGGAAAATTCCTTTAGCTCAAAGGATATGTCCATGCACACAGAAGAAGGTGGAGGATACCCCGCATCTTTTGTGGGAATGTTCCCTGTATACCGTTGAAAGAACAAGATGGCTGACCCCGTGGGTAAACAGGGACAAATTATCCTCACATGAGGGGATGGTACAACTCTTCTTGGAACTGACACTGAAGTCTGTATACCATCTTGCAAAGTACTTGTGTGCAGCTCAGATAAAAAGGAAAATGCAGGCCAACAAGAAATAACTATAAATTAAAGTCTCGGATTATTTTATTTATAATATGGTATCTCATGTTTGTAAGAGATGGAGAAGTTAGATATCCAATGGTAAGAAGGATGGGATTACTTCTATAGGAAGTCAGGGGAGTCTAAAACTGAGGCTTTATTGAAGATTTAAATGATAAAAATGATGATAAGTGCAAACTGGGTTGTGTTGAACTCTGATTGGCAAAATTTTCTTGCAGTTGACTTGATTGAAGATATATGTTTCAAAGTTTATTACGAATTATGTACAATTTTATACTAAGTCTTATATGTTTTTAATGAGATTGTAGTATTTTCTTTTGTATGTGAAATTTGACCTATATGGGTCGTAAATAAATATCTAATCTAATCTATAATAAAAGCCTGCAATAAATGCCACTCAGGCCTGTAAAACAGTAGCCGTCATAAACATTTATCTCCTCACATTTAGTAGAACATTAGTGAGACAGACAGTGGGAAGCTGTTTTTTGTAAAATGGGCACTTCAAAACTATACAACAGATTTTCAAAAACTAAAAACATCAAATCAAATAATCTTTATTGGCATGACCAAAATCATTGCCTATAATACAGTTATACAAAAAAAATTGTTAACAAAATTCATTAATACAAAATACTAAAAAGATATCAATAAGAAAAGAAAACAAACTGGTTTGGAACCCATTGTGCTCAAACGAACATTACCAGTTTGTCAAAAGACATCGGCTACCCTCCAAAATTAGACCTGAAGTTATTTAAACAGAATAGTTATATATATTTATTTCATTCTTGTACTGGCCTTAGCCACATTAAATCAGTTCCGGCCACACTTGAATGTTCTAACACTGCTCGATTTCTTAATACTGCTCCAGAAACTATGTCTCCATGTGCAAAAATAAGTCACATGGGAAGAAAATGCCATTATACCTCCAAAATTAAAATGTCTAACTTTATTATTTTTCATTTGATTTCCCTGACATTTGGACAAATTCTGCCCCTCACTGAACTGACCTTCCCTCCCAAATTTCACAGTGATAGAAAAAATAAACCTGATTTTATATGAATAGAATGTTTGTGATTTTAACACAGCCACCTTAACTATAGAGCCGCTCCTGGGTTCTATAATAATTACCAAGACAAAAAACCTTCAGTTTAAGAAGCTCGTTAAGGCAGCATTACAAGTTATACTCAAACGCTAACATGACTGTAAATTGTATGTTAAGGCAATTTTATTAAAGAGCAGACCAATTTATAAATTTTTCTTTTCTCAGTCATTAATAATTAAAAAATGACAACTGAAATTAAGCTGCATATGTGTGGTATAAGGACTGAATAATACTTATACGTGATGAGGAATGTATACAGTTTAATTTCAGTTAAGTCATAATTAGGAAACTGGCAGCCGCAATGCTATCCTCATAATACAATATTTGCTGTTAGGCTGACCTAGCAGTTTAGCCAGAGAGCATCACAGCTGAGGATCTCCACTTTAAAGTACCAAGCTCAGGACTTATTCAAACAAAGCTGACAAACTCCCCTGCAGCAGGGTAAAACACCCTGGGGTAAGTTCTACTAGAGTTCGCACAGTCTTCTGCATTTGAGAGTAACTTTAATCTTGGAAAGCAGGCATCAAGAACTGTAGTCTCAAGAACTGTGGCATGAAGAACTTGTGTGGTGCACCCAAGTAAGGAGTGTGCCATATGACCACACTGGTGGTCTAGAGGAACAATACCACCCAGTCTTTGCTAGCCACCAAGGTCACTGTTTGAGACACTGAACCTGCACCCTGATTGGCTCCAGTGAACCTGCATCATGATTGGCTCAAAACCCATCTTACCCTTATATAACTTTTTGGGGCAGCCACAGGCCTTTGTTCAGAGCAACAAGTCTGACATCTGGCAGCTGCTTTCTGGACCCTTGCCTTAAAATACCTTCCTCCCTTGTTGTCTGCCTACCCTTCCTCCCATGCTGATGCTCTGGTTTCCAACCTGGCTCCAGCTACTGACTTGGTGTAGCGGGGGGGGGGGGGGGGGGGGGGGGGAGAGGTCAGTAGCTGGAGTCAGGTTGGAAGCCAGCTAGACCACACAGGGTGCTGGGGTGTTGTCACTCAGGGGAATTAGCTCTCCCCCTGCTACACCGTGTTCACCTAGAGCGTCGGCAGAACCCCCTCCTTCCAGGCAGGGGGTACCCTCTCAGGATACAACACAATCCAGAGGGTCTTAGTCATAGTCCTTTATTTGGACACTGCCCGTGTCCAGTGTACCTGGGGCTGCCGGCTCGTCCGCCTCCACCCTACAGGTCCAGGTCCATCTCTCTTTTATTCCGTAGCACACAGTAGCAACCCAACCACAAGTCCCCAAAGTCCATCCTGCCAGGCCTTACACCCCAGGCTCTGTCCAAGCCTTCCCCCAGGCAAGAGGCTCTCTCCTGGACATAGCCTCTCCACAATACCTGGGTCCTGCTGGTTCTCCAGTCTTTCAGCACACTGGAGAGCATAAACTAGGAAGGCTTTCAGGGAGATGTTGCTCCTTTGCCTCCCTGTTAGAGACTGAGTTCTTCCTTACTCAGCCTTCCTCTTATACAGGCAGAGTGGGTGTGGCCAGGCTTTCACTCCTCTCAGCCTTAACGGGCCACCAACCCTGCCCACTCTGTCTCAGGGGTTTTTCAGCCTGTTCACTCCACAGGCTCTTCCCCAGCTATGGATTTGGCCCTGCCACACCCCTGGGCATGTTAAGCCCTCTTGCTGACCCACATAGCCCCCCTTCTTAAAGGGGCAGCAGCCCCGCAGGACTGTTCCCTGCTACACCTCGATTCCTGATTCAGCTCATTTCCTGGCTTATGATCTTCCCGCTCAACCCTGCATGTTCCTGTCCCTGTGTGCAGCCCAACCCTCTCTCCTTGACAGCACCTTACATTGATCCTCATGGTTATTGTCCTGGCTCAGTCCAGACCATCACCCCTCCTATGCCTCACTTGCCTGCCCTCTGGCCAGGCCCTAATAGCAGGAAAGATTTACCCTGATGTAAATGCAAAGGAGTTTATCCTTAGGGTAACTTGCAAATGACTCCATGGTAGGTAGAATGTGCTGTGACCTCAGTGTCTCCCCACCTCCTCTCTCAGGAAACAGAGGAAGGGTTGTAGCCAGAAAAGTCAGGGGTGGAAGAAGAATGAGGTGGTGGTTGAACCTAGGATTTTAGTTGTACATGCCTAGTTAGCTTTGTGCAAACAAGATGAAGAAACTTTTACTAAGAAAAAAGATATCTAGTACTAATGTTTAATAATAAAGAACAACATTGGATAAAAACACAACTGAGGGACAGGGAGAACGGGGAATGTGCAACCAGCTGTCCCTGCACCAGTGCTGCGCCCAGTGGCCTGCCTCTCGCCATGACAGGCAGCCATGGTGGCCAATGACAGGCAGTCATGGCTGCCTGTCATGATGGAGCTGGCCCAGAAACAAACATGCAGCTCTGGGGCTGCCCACTTTGGCCCGATTGGGCAGACCCTAGTCCGGGCTGTGATTCTGGAAGTCTCCATGGGTAGGAGGTCACCAGGAGTGACTAGAATGGGGGGGGGGCAGGTGATCTCTGGGAGTGATTAAATGAGTTGAATTAATGGAGTTGGGTGGAATGACATGTAAGAGGCCAGAGGGGGTGGCTGGCATGACCAGGAACTAGGTGGAATTATGGGTACAATGATACCAGGAATGGCTGAAAGGATGGGAGGCCGGGTGGAACAACAATACAATGACACTTGGAGCAACTGAAATGACAGGGAGCTGGGTGGAATGATGGGTGAGAGGATCCAGCCCCCTGCACTGTCTTTCCATTTCCTGTCTGTGGCTTCTTCACTTTTCCCCTCCTGGTGAAAGAATAGAGGAGAGAGAGACTGTATGGAGTTAGGTGTTGGGACAGAATTCCTTTAGGCACATAACTGACAAAGATCAGGGCTTCAAGGGAAATGCTCCAATGAGGAGGGGTCTACAAAGCAATCTTCCGAGAAGATCTGAGCATGCTCGAGGAGTGAGAGGCAGCAAACCCAGAGAGCTCCTGACCAGCACTAGAACTCTCCCCTGCAAACACCCGGTAAGTGTGAGCCCCCCCCAACTAAACAACATGTCGAGGCAGGGGAAACCCCCCCCCACACACAAAAACAAGTGAGAAAGGGACCCTAAGGGGTTTCTGCAAAGCAAAGCAGAGCCCTGAAAATGAGAAGGCAGCAACAGGAGGCGCAGACAAAATGGCAGGCTCAGGGGAACAGAGGGCCCTAAATGAGCTTCCCCAGGAGGAAGGAGGAGAGTTGCAGCCGGTGCTGGACCTGATTACAGAGCTCAGAAATGAGCTAAAAGCAGACATGCAGAAAGCAAGTCTACACAGAGACAAACTCTTCAGTAAAATAAGCAAGGTCCAGCAGGTAACTGAAGAAACAAATGCTAAAATAGAAAGCATTACTAAAAATGTACAGGCCCT
>QEPC01013002.1:4931930-4955768 GCA_003113815.1 Sphenodon punctatus | reverse complement strand
TGGCTGCCTCCGGCGGCCCTCCTGTTGTCCGTCGGCATGCCGGCGGGGGCGGGGCCTTGGGACACGTGGCCTCCTCCTCTCTCCCTGGGGGCGTGGAGCTGCGGGGTCTGGCGTTCGGCCGTGTCCTGTCCCGTGCGCCGCGGCGGAGCCCTCCTGGGTCCCGCCGCTGGCGCCGGCCCCATCTCCTCAGGCCCCAGGGCCTGACAATGCTAATGCTAATAATAATAATAATAATAATAATGTAAGCAGTACAGTCTCACTTATTGTGTTCCCTTACAATTTAGGCTCCATGCACCTACACTTTGCTTTTGTCTTTCAGCCCCAATCCTCTTCCTCTGAAAGGACTTGGGACCAGATGCACTTCAGCTGCTGCAGTTTGGGGCAACACTGAAGCTGGAGAGAGAGCAGCTTAAGATGCACTTGAGCTGCTGCAGTTTGGAGCAACATTGAATCTGGAGAGCCGCTTTCCCCATATGTAGTCATCTGGGCTGGGGAGAACAGGAGGAATGTGGATAGCAGAACCTACTGCCAGTTTGCATCCAGATTATAACAATTGTGGTCAGACTCAGTTAAATGTTTGGATTAGAAACATTAGAGAGGCATGGCTAACCTTTCTGTTTTCTGCCATGGTGATGTCCCTCGTCTGTAAGATTGAGGCTGTGTTGTGGTTGGGTAATATTGGAGCAGTACTCGTTCACAAAGATTTGTTAAGGTAGTACAGACCGCACTGATATTAACATGTTGAAGAGTCTTGGAGCAAGAGGCCAGGTGGAGGTGTCTGAAATGCAGATCTAGAAGGTTTGTTATACAGTTGAAGTGCAAACACAATGAGTGTTTTTAGACAGGCACCTCATTACTTTGGCATCTATGCAGCCCTTCAACATGCATGATGGGTGGGGAGGCACTTGTCTAAAAACATCCAAAGATGCATCTTTACCATGGTTTCAGGCCAGGAGGTTTCAGGGAGCAAAGGAGAAGTGGTGTAGGAGTGCCTGAGATAGGCACTGTCCACAATTATTGCTCAAGAGTAACCACTTTAGTTTTGTTTTGTTTTTTACTAGAAAAGCAGAGATCTTCTGAGGTGAGAATGTGCTAAATTGTACAATGGTACACTAAAAAAGTGACAAGAAAGGACATTCCAAAATAAACAGCTATACTGAGTCCAAGGGATGATTTTTGTGAATACTGAGCAAGGGAAAGTAATAAATGAAGCAGAGTTAGAGCAGAAGCTGGGGAATCTGACTGCAAGCAGCAGTATTAACATGAGTTCTCTCGCACAAACAGTACAGTAGAGTATCCCATTTGTGACATGAGGTCAATATTCACCTTCCTTTAATCACCTGTGCAATGAGCAAATGCACTTAAGCTGCTGCCCGAGAAAAGAGCTATAAATGAAGGAGGAATTCTGGCCACAGTGAAGACAGAGATCAACCATCTAATATTGGGACAGGGAGAAACTTGCTGTTCCCAGCTTCAATGTTGCCCCCAACCTGCAGAGGAAAAGATTGGGGCTGAAAGACCAAGGCAAAGCACGGGTGCATGAAACCTAAGTTGTAAGAGAGCACAATATGTGAGACCGTACAACGTCTTTACTGCTAACGTGGTGTGTAAGTTAAGGCAGGAGCCTTAACTTACCTTACAATTTCCATACTTTCTGGAGCATGACTGAATTTGTAAGAGCCTTAAGTTGTTTTTTTTTAATTTAAGAATTATTTATTACTTATATAACAACTGAAACGTGCCTGGTGTTGAACAGCTGCGATAAGAGACAGGTCCCTGACCTGAAGGGCCGGTTTTACAATCTAAAATGGATTAGGGAAGGGACAACAAGGGGGAGGGGCACAAGACAGGGACACATTCATGAATCTGAGAAGTTGCAGGTGCATGCAGAAAAAGTGCCTAAATATCCTAGTTTTGATTAAAAGGCTGAGTTGGCGTTTCAGTTAGCTAGCTACAGGGGATAAACGTGGGCAATATTGATGTACTGAATGAACCTGCAAAAACGAAAGACTCTACAACCAGCAACTGTACTTGGTGCAATAAAAAATATCACTTTACTACTTTGTCTCTATTGCCGATATTTGGGACCAACACGGGAAACCCAAACTTTCTCTAGTCTATTTGACCAGCTACTGACCAGCAGGTGGCAGTGAAGCATAAGCGTAACTGCCTTTTTAAAATGGAAATATAACACAACTAAAGATTATTCAATAAACTGCACTCTCATCAATCGCCTTAAGTTCCAAACACTTGGAAGGGTTAGTAGGAGTTATGACAATAATAATACATTTGCTGTAGCTGACAGTTAAATTTAAATACTTTGTGATAAAGATCTGCATTAGTCTGGTAGCTAGTTTGAGACGTAAGTGAACAAAAAATAAATTATAATAGTTGATGTTTGTATGCTGGGGGCAGAGACTGCTTTCTCATGAGACAAAATGTGCACCATTTTCCTCTGGGAAAAACTCCAGGAGGCAAATCAGCCCAAGAAAAAGCAGCCATACCAGAAAACCAGTGCATCCTAGTGGATAAGGTGTTGGATTTGGCTATGAAAAACAAGGGGCCTTTTCACGCGCGCACCCCCACCCCAGCACACGTGTGCGGGGGGGGAGGACGGATGCCCATGCGAACACTGCAGCAGGTGCAGGGGGGATGGGTAGGCACCCGTAGGAATGGCGCCCATGGTGGGTAGGGGTGCGTGTGTGCTCCCTTGCTCCACCCATCTCCATCCACCATCCACGCACGGAGCAACAGGCTCCAATGCCAGTTGGTCCATGCGTAGAGATGGGGGTGCACCCGTGGGGATGGGCGCAAACCCACCTCCACCCATCGTGGGCGCACACCTGTCCCCCCACCCACCATGGCCCATTTGAAAAGGGCCAAGGGTACAAATCCCATCTTAGTCATAAGCTCATTTTGTGGCCTTGGGCAAGTCATTGTCTCTCAGCCTCAGTTCCCATCTGTAAGAACTGTAAGGGTGAACTAAGGGTACTTTCAGATGATACGGGGCCCTTTGGCCCCGTACCGGCACCACCGGCTTCGTTCCCCGCCGGGGTCACCCCGTAACGGCACAACAGACGTGCCGGGGGGATCCCGGCGGGGAAAGTGGGAGGGGCCGGGGCCGCATGGCGCAATGTGCGGCCGCACGGCCCCGCCCCCTCCACGCACCCCGCCGCCCGCCCTCCGAGGAGACGGGCGGGCGGCGGGGCCAATGCGGCCACCGCGTCCGGCCAATCGTGCCACGGCCCGGGATCCCGCCGGGGATCCCGGGCCGTGGCACGTGGCCAGACATTACTTTTACTTGGCCACGGCCCAGGGTCCATTTGACCACGCTTCCCGGGACCTTCCCCCGGCTAGCCCGGGAAGCGTGGTTCAAACGAACCCCATGTGCTGATTGACCGTGGCTAACATCTGGCGTGCTGTAAACAGACGTACGGGACACGGTGACCACAGGTGGGTATTCACCGTGGTTCACCGTGTCAACGTCACGTCTGAAAATACCCAATGTAAGGAGTGTAGAACACTGAAAATATAAGTAATGATAATATGTCCCTAGATTCTGTTGTAATAAAGTATTGCTGTTTGAGCCCACCTTCTATATTCCAAGGGTAGAGCTACCCCAGAATCAATGGTAGCATGTAAATGCTCCATGGGAAAATACCCCAGAGTAATGTTATTGTACAGAGTGAATATATAATTTTTGTAGTGTTAGAGAGGACCTCAAGGCCAAAGGCCATCTAGTCCAACCGCTTGCTCTAAAGGCAGACTATCCTGTGGCTACAGCCTTGAAAATATCCAAGGAAGAAAATTCCACAGCTTCCCTTGGCAATGGAATTGGACTACAGTTCTCACAGGAAGCTTCCCCCACCCCCAATATTTAACCAAAATCTACATTGCTGCAATTTAAGACCATTGTTCTACTTTCTGTGACAGCGAAGAATACATGTTCGCCATTATTTTTGTGGCATCTTTTTAGATATTTGAAAACTGCCCATGTCCCTCTATAGCCTTCTTTTCTCTAGGCTGGAACAAGTCATTAATGAAATGGGGCTGGGTCCAGGACAGATCCCTGTGACATGCCACTCAGTACCTCAATGCCAATTTCATACCTTTCCATTAATTATTACCTGTTGAGTGTGAGTTTTCAGTCAATTGTCAACTCACCTTGCCCACATTTTGAATCTTTCTTGTGAGTATATTTATTTATTTATTATTTTAAAAATCTGTTACCCTGCCCCTCCTCCCATAGGCAGCTCGGGGTGACTTACAATCATTAAAAACAATTAAAATAAAATTAAAAGGAGGGGGGAAATAATCCCACCCCCCACTACCCATCTCCCCCACCAAATGCCTGACAGAACAGCCAGGTCTTACAACTTCTCTGAAAGGCGGGAAGATCCGGGGCCAACCAGGCCTCTACCAGAAGGGAGTTCCACAGCTGTGGTGCAGCCACCAAGAATGCCCTCCCCTACGTGGCCCCCCGAAAAACTCAGGGGACCTCGAGCAGGGCATCCCCGGATGACCGTAGGGGCCAATCCAGGACCCGGGGAGTGAGGCAATCTCACAGATAGGCAGGGCCCAGGCCGTTTAGGACTTTATAGGCCAAGACCAACACCTTGAATCGAGCTCGGAAAACCACCACCAGTCAGTGCAGCGAACTGAGCACTGGTGTAATATGCTCCCGGCGGCCCAGTCCTACTAAGAGACGGGCCGCCACATTCTGCACCAGCTGCAATTTCCAGTCCGTCACCATGGGTAGCTGTTAGGGTCCCGGCCCGGCCACAGGGAGTCCTGGCTGGGTCACAGCAGGTGGCACCGCAACAGGCGCAGCTGGTTGCTGGGCAACAGGGATGCCAACAGCGGCGTGCAGCACAGCCCTGGGAGCAGCACCAACACCTTCAGGACCCACGCGGCATTGCTCCACCGGCCTCCCCAGTTGCCAGTAGGGATGTGCGAACGCAGTTCGAATGTTCGGAGTTCAGGCCGAACTCGGCCTGTTCAGACGACTGAACCGAACGTCCGAACTGAACATTAGAATGGCCGAACAGTTCGGAAAAGTTCGGATGAGTTTGGATGAGTTCGGGGACGGGAAAAACGTGACTTTGGGTGGGGAAAACGTGTCTGGAAGGGGGAGGCAGCTGAGGACCAGACTTCCTGGCACCAGGGGTGGAGACCAGGGGTGGTTTCAGGGCCAAATGATACCAATACAAAAAAAAATAATTCAATTTTGGTATCGGTATCGATAGTGCTATTTTTGGATGTTCGGCTGAGTTCAACCAAACTGAACTCCACCAAAACGAACAACCAAACCTGAACTCGGGTTTTTAACTGAACGACCAAATGTCCGAACATCCTGTCGAGGAATATTTTATACTCACAAACTGCTGTTGGTGAAAACTGTCAGAGTTTCTTTATTCATCTCAAAGCGCAGAGAGAGAGCGCAGAACTGAACCCATGCAAGGATACAGACTGGTCTGCTGCATTGCAGATTACATAGGTATTTTATAGGTTACAATTCAAGCAGAAAGATGCAAGCATGTTACTTAAAGCAACGTTATACAAAGGTAAAAGGTTACAACAATTGTTTACATACTCAGCAACATATTTTCAAAACAATATAAGCTAGACTGTTTATAAAGTGAGGTGTCTAAACAAAGCCAATTAACTAACACATCTGCAAGGCCGTTGTTTGCTATCTGCTGTAGGAAAGAACAGCGCGGCCTTCCTCTGTTCAATTGTTTATCATATATGGAGCGGTTTTCCAGAACTTGGAGTGTGAAACAAAACCCAAACTAGTCTAATGCTGACATTTATCTAGCAGGCTAAGCTCACTTCAGCAAAGAATGTTTTTTACCCGGCATTCATCTGTCTTCCATTTTACTCTGGCTGTTTGTAGCTTAATTCCATAGGGTCCCTTATAAAAATTCCTCCACAATCCCTTCCTTTTTTTTATTTAAACCCTTACGGACATTAAGCCTTTACTTTTTGCTTGCTGAACTTGGAAGACTACATGCATGTTATAAACTTAGGTATTTTGCTTTTGGTTCAGGCCTTGTGATAGTTGTTTCACAGTGCTAGTTAAGCAACATTTAAAATTAATTGAATACACAAAAATAAGCCAAACAAAACAACAAAAACAAGCAAAACAATATAAAATTTTGGAGCCAAATTCTCCAAGCTAGGCCCAAAGGGTTCATCGATCTGTTTGATGCAACTGGGCTTTTACTTGTTCAGTTTGAGCAGTTTAATCTAAATAAAGCCAAAATTGTCTGGGATGTAAACACAACATTTTCCCAATCAAAGCGGATACACCCTCTTGCAGGCTGGGATAAAGTCTGGGGCTATGCTTGTTTGTTATCACCCATTTCATTAACTATGTTCTTAAAAGTTAGGGATGTTGCACTAGCCACAGTTTTTAATATCCCTGTTATTTGTTTTATTTCCAGCAGAAGAGAGGGCAACTCCAATTCCAGGTATGGTGATACCTTAATATTTTGGGGCCTAAGTGATCTCCCTTCTGTTTCTTAGTTTGCCCTGGGGAAGGGTAGGTAGGAATCTTACGTTAGGGGCAATAGCTCCAACAAAACAAGATTCCTTCCACCAGGAGTCAACTTTTTATAGGCCTTGTTTTTACAAATGAAACAATGTTCAATCAGGGCGATGTGTTCAGTCATATAGGGCAAGGAGGATTGCATAATGTGAAGTCCATAATAACTGGAGTTCAGGGGGTAGGGGAAATAGCCACGGAAGGAGCTTTCACTCAAAGCCACTCAGCGGAATCCATGGTGTATGTGTAGTTGCACGTGCTATATTCTACTTTGATCCCTTCCTTTTGTGCATATTTTTTCCACATAGACCTATTAGACTGAAAACAATATTTTTTCTGCACTTTCTTGGCCAGGTGAATGTCAAGAAGGATTATTGTAGCCTATATTAGCCCATGTTGGTTCTGTGTCTGGAAATGGAGTGGTTACCTTTTGCACTATTCAAAAGCATTTAACACTGCAGGAACAAAATATCTTTTAAAGCATAAGGGTAAATGGACCCAAATTTAACATTTAAACACACACAAAACATTACAGCTATTTAATTCATAACAAAAACATTAAAAACATTAATACTGTACACTAGGCATTTATTATTAGTGTGTATGTGTTTGTGCATTAGCATGTCAGTGTGCAAAGTTCTTTTGTTTTCTTGGGCAAGGCAAACACAACAGTGGTGGCAATGGTGATGATGCAGACCTGTAAGAAAACAAAGAGCTGGATCCAGTAGAAAAAACACCTAAAAGTATATTTCTTTTTCAATAAGGTAAAATCACCTAAAAGTCTTTTCCTTTTTCACTAAGGTGGTAGTGGTGACATATTTGCTCTCTTGGTTTGTAGTTGCAAATTCTTTTTTCGTGTAGGTGACAGGGAAGAGGTTACTAGCACATTACCCTGCCTCTCTGACCTTATTTTTACAGGTGCAGAGGTCCTTTTGCAATGGGAAGTGTGATCCAGGGTGAAGGTGCCTGGAAGTTAGTGTCTGTAATGTCTGTGTTGGTTGCAAAAGTACTTGGAAAAGGACTCACCCATGCAGCTTGAAGGCTGTTATTTCTTTGGTGGCTTTCAATGGGGACCTCGTCACCGGGCTGCAGGTCGAGGCAGGCCTCACGAGGTTCCAGAGAAAGGGCTTCTTGGATCTATGAACAAAAGTCTTGACACACTTCATTAGTGCTTGGCATTAAGACAGCACAGTTTTATCAGTCAAATTGATGATCATTTCAATTGTGGTGGTATAGGTTTATGGGCCTTCCCATCAGGGTTTATAATGAGGTGCTATACCAGTCTTTTGATGCAAGATGATTTCATGAGCAGAAGGGTTAAAAGCAAAGTTTCTTAACCAATTGAGGTTTGTTTTCCAAAATCGCATTTTATTTTTTTACTGCTTTTTGCAAACTGAAAATGGTCTGAGCAGCAAAAGATTTTGCTGGATTCTCAGGACCTTGCCAGCCCCCTCAGGTTGGAAAATGAGCACACTCACCATTGCTACCAGGCAAAGGAATTCTAAACCATGGGATAAAATTCTTTGGGAAAAAAATTTATGTTTTGAAGAAAAACTTGTGCACACGAATATTAGTGTTTGTTTACCTCTAGGACACAGACACACAAGAACCAATGCACAGTTAACTAGACACATCTAAATACTATTTAAAATGCAAGCCTAAACAAATGGGGTAAGCCTGAAAATTTTGCCAGGCCCCACCAACAAATTAAAACAAGATATTTAATTAGGCAGTCTAGCCATAATTCAAAAGCAAGGCATGAGACCTGAACTCAGTTCATATAATTTGTGGCATTCAGGCATTAGGGATCAGCTTAAACAAACTGAAGGACCCCAAAATTTTAACAGTGATCAATTATTTTTTCTTCAATTTTTCTGTAAGTATTATTTTCAATTACTATTTTTTCTTATACCTAGACCCCCCCACCCCCCTTTTTGCTCAAGTGAACCACAGCATGAGGCACACGAGAAAAAATAGAGGAAAAGCATTTGGAAAAAGTACAACAAATACTCTGGATCAACATTTTGGCCCACTACCATAGGAGGGTGTGAAAAGCATGCACCCCCAGAGTGGTACCGTACCAGTTGCATACTAGGCAACCAGTAAGTGTACTTGGTGTTTTTGGCATAAGCTCTGAACATGAAATTGCCACTGGGCTTTTCTGTGGTAATTGCAAGCAGTAAAACAGGGATTACAATGTTATTTGGGCACTAAGGGGTTAATTCAGTTGCAATGGTTTAGACATGTACATACCAAATTGAATTAAGTTGAGACACCTCCGACACATAGCATTCAAAAGGTCTTGGCTGCTGCCTTTAATCAAAGCAAACTCTGTTCTTTGCTGGCGGCAAGACAACTGCTTTTTTTCCCTCCGCTCCCCTCAAGATATCCTCCCGAGCTATCCAAGAAGATATGGTTGTGGGGGGAAGGTGTCTCATTGTGGGCACTGGAATGCAATATGATTCTTTAGTGCTGCTTCCTTTTTTTTCCCATTAACTTTTCATGTGAACACCAAATCATTAAAACTGTTATAAATAATACTTTTAGTTTTGTTTTGGTCTCATAGCCAGTGGCCGCTTTTTTCCAAACATCTTGCCATGCTGTTAAAATCAGTAATCAGTTAATTTAAAGGGAACCGCATTCTTGATTATGGGGAAGGGGCTGCTCCGCCACCCAACCAACTTCCCACTAAACTAGCAAAAGCAAAAACAAAACTTTTAGTTTTAAAGTGAGCTGCTTTGGCTATTTCTTTAATTCTTTCTGTTTATTAACTTTTAATTGATTACAGTTGTAAAGGGCTTCTATTGCAACAACACTAATTAGACTAAAAAACTAATTAGACTAATTTAACCTAATTATCTAAAACACATTTTTTCAATGCAGACAATATTAAACCAAAGCTTTTCAGTTTTACTTTACTAAGACTTTCTGTTATTTTGACACACACATTAATTTTCTGGTTCTGTTTCTGCACGGGGCAGACACACTAACATTCCGTCTGTCCATCTTATCGACATGCTGTTTTCCACCTAACACAAATCATTGGAAACTCTCTTTCAAGAATACTTAATTAAATCTGCTTTGCAGAAGGCAGGGTGAGCTGTTAAAATCATGAGTCTGTTTTGGCCCTTTTTTCCTCATTTGCAAGGCACTTTATTCTAAATAGGAGGGCAGTTTGTAAGGGTCATTGGTCTTTCTTTGTTGGCAATCTGAGCACTTGATCCCATCATAACCAATTTTAATTGCTCCATGTGCCATGATATTTTGCAGTACCAAACATACAGGGTGGTGGTTTAGCCATGCTGGTAGCCGAATGTAATTAGTCAGCATGGCTCTTGCAGCCAAGTTTTGCAGTGTTCATACTTTTGGATCTGGATTACTTATTTTCGGATATTTATGGGTCATTGCTTTTTTAGCCCCTGCCAATTGCTTCAGTATGTAATTATCGGCATCAACATTCCCTTCTTTTTTAAGGGCCCACATTATGTTAGTCTTTGTTTGCTGGGCCAAATGTACAAATCCAGGGATCACACCATGAGACAGGAACCAATAGTTATATATGAAAACCTGTGTCCAAGGGTCATCTGATCTTTGTCTGCGATCCTCCTCCCAAGAGACCATGTGGGCCTCTATATAAAATGTCTTCATTGGTCTGGGTAACCCCGGATCCAACCACTGATAGATCCACCAGTCTCTTGGTCTAAGTAATTTTTTTCTTCCAAACCTATTGGAACATCCAATACCCACTTGAACATTGGCCCTGGGGATATGATTTCAAAATCACGATTTATTTTTCACTGTTTTGTACAAGTGCCACCTCTGGACAGGACATATAGGTGTATAGATTGTAAATCCAGAAAGGCTGCAGAGGGACCCAAAAAGGGAGCTATGCATCTATTCCTGCCACGTTTCAGTATTATGTCCGTATCCATGGTGCAATTCCAGGTGACCAATTTTAAAATAGGCAACAATAGTCTTTGACTTTTTTGATCAATGGATGTTCTTCTAATTTTAGTTGTAAATCTGTTAATGACAACCATCAATATTTTACCTTCAGTACTTAAAATGCACTCAGGTTTTACTACTTAACTCTTTTTAAAATTCTCAGAATTAGAAACAACTGATTTAAATTTGTTCAGACTCTGTCTAGGGCGTGTTTATCAGGCCTGGACTCTGTAATTAATATGAGAGGTACACAGTTCAAAATGACAGCAGCTGTCTGTCAGATCCAACTGTGCAAAAGCCATACAAGCATTCCTTCAAATTATGTACTTTCAACTCTTGGCACAGGAAATACTTCTGTATAGCAGCATACATGGTACACAAACATGCACAACCATCAACAAACACACAGAAAGGCAATTGTAATTGCAGTACATCATTCCGCCCCAACTGTGCACTTGAAGGAACGGAATAATCAGGATTTTAATTTTCTCCTGGTTTGCTTAACATTACCTTCCTTTGTACATGAACAAACTCACAACCATACAACACAACTTTACATAGCCAACAGTCATGCCATCAGCACAGGGCACACTTAAATTCACATTAAACTATAAGAGTACTGAAAAGTACAAAATCAAAAGAAAATGGAGCAAACAACAAAATCAATAAATCTAAATTTTGAGCAACACAGTAAACAGGCACCTCCAAGTGTTTTAGGACAAAAATAGGGGTACCAGTATCTGGACCAATATCCTTCTTTGCATCGAAAACTTTTAGGCAGATGCCCTTAAGAAGTCAACTTAATTTTTACATATCTTGCAGTTTTGACCTGCTTCACTCACTTTGCTATGAATTCTTAACACACAATTAAAATACAAAGGACCAAATTGGCTTACTGCAAAATGAAAGGAATTACAGCTTTTCAAGCTGCCCCAAGATAAAGCAGAGAAAAAAATCTGATGGTGTCTGGACAGAAACCGGTAACCTGCACAAGAGAAAGAGGTGGAAGAGCAAAATACTCGGTCCAATAGGCCACATTGGACTGGACATCTGCTTTCCAACATTCCAGTTGGCCACAATAGTGGTACTATTCCCATTCCCGTTTTCCTCTTTCCCCCACAGCAATGTTTTCTGATCAGGCTAAGGTAGCAGCATGCTTTTTTTAAAAATTGAGTTACTGGCGGTTCTTAACATTTTTTATTTAATTGGGCTACACACCTGTGGAATCTTAAACAAAGTTATTCACATGATGGAAACCAATTAAAACTACTGCAACCTAAAACAGGACTAAAACAGCTGAGCTCACTTCAGGAGTCCCTGAACAAAAGCAGCAGCAACAGCCTGGGGTGCATTCTGAGCAGCCTCAGTTATTTCTAAATGTCTGTCAAACACAACTCACAACCTGTCCATATAGTTTGCTGGCCGCTCATCCTTCAGTTGTTTGCAATTATTAATCTTAATCCAGTCTGTTTTTTGGGGGGGTCAAACCTTTAAAATAGAATCTACCAGTGAAGCACGAGCTGCTGTCAGTTCCTGAGCTGTAGGCACTGCTGCTGGCCAATTGCTCGCTGTGAATAATCTTTGGCGCAGCTCAGGAGGGAGCGGATCTCAGTAACTGATTTAAATAAGCCCAATTAGGTTCATAACAGTCTATGATAGTTTGAAGCTCATCCTTGAACTTTTGTGGTTCCTCTCTAATGTTAGAAAATTCTTTCACCAAATTTTTCAGATCTGTGGGTGACCAAGGAACATGGACTTGTCCCAATTTTTTATTTGATCCCCCCGGGACCTACCGGAATGGGGCAAGGAAAACTTCTTTATCTTGAGCAGCTCTAGTACGGCCTTCAATGGGACGAAAAACAGCCAAGCCCATGGTAGAACTAACAGCATCAGAACTCAGTGAAGTGCCCGCCTGCACCTGCAAGGGAGCTGACGCTGCTGAAAATGATCCGAGTACAGACCTAGATGCACTGGCTCTGCCTATGCTATCAGGGAGGGGAACTGCCTGCACAGATGCTGACAAAGGCAGCAACTGTGCACCCTGAGCTCCCCGGGGCTGCTGCAGGTGTGGCACCCCAGCATTGTTAGGATCTGGTGGTAAAGATGCAGGGCTGCAAAAATCCACTTCAAAAGTATCCTCATCAGTGCCCTCAGGCAAGCAAAATTGAAAATACAAAGATGCTGCTGGAGTACCAGGTATGCAGACCAGATCAGGTTTGAGAGCACTACTTAACTGCTTTAGGTGAGTTTTTAATTTGTCCCGAGAGTCTAAAAGAGACCTAACCTCAAATTCATGCTTACGTTTGGAAGCTTCAGTATACCAATCTACACATGCAGACCATTGAGTCCAGTGTACTTTACATCCTTTTAACCTTAGGACTCCATGGAGATGAGCAATTTTCTCTAAATTAAAAGAGCCAAATAGAGGGAACTGCAGTTCAAACTGATCTCGAGTATACTTGTTCCACACATCTAAACATTTACAAACATTTTTTCCATAAATTATGTACATAAACCAAGCTGGGCTTCCTTTCGGCAGGGAGGAGAGCTCCTTGAGCCCACCGTTCCCCATATTTTCCAATCACACAGGGCTCTCACACAGGGACAAATCAACTTCAATGCTTTCAACTACAGGGAGCAAAGTCTGACAACACAATTCACAGCAGTTTGCACTCATTAACATTCCTTTCTTCACACAAACTCCAACTCTGTCACTCCCACAAGCACGAGAGGGGAATAAATTTTCACTCACACTACCAAGTCACAGGATTCCACAGAGGTGCACATCCGCAAAATTACCCACCCCACCAGGCAGGTAATTAGCCCCATTCAGGGCAGCTATCCCAATTCAAGGTAGCCTTGCTATGCAACACTCAGCTTAGTCCTAGACACAGCCAGTGGTTACATACAGGGAAACACATTCACATCACATAAAATACTCTACATGGCAGGATTTCCAATCCCCACATGGCAGGATTGTACATATGCATTTAGAAACCCCCTCTCCTGGCAGGATTCCCAACCCCAATGGATTTTGCATATGTATTTTAGAATCCCCACTCAGCAGGATTCTGTGGATCCACTGAGCTTTTACTGACTAGTCTTCTGCAACTACTCTATTTACTTACTATATACACTGACAAGAATTTCTGACAGTTCTGACCACCTAGTTCCAGAAGGCGTCTGCCCAATCGACTGATTCCCAGAGTCTACAGGCAGACCCTCACCCACACCTTCATAGGGGTTTCAAAAGGCCCCTTTCCTTATCTGGAGCCTGAAGGTGGGAGAGAGATGGTCCGCAGCCCCCCCTGGAACCAGCCGGGCTAAGAGCCTTTCCAACCAATGCACCAAACTGTCGAGGAATATTTTATACTCACAAACTACTGTTGGTGAAAACTGTCAGAGTTTCTTTATTCATCTCAAAGCGCAAAGAGAGAGAGAGCAGAACTGAACCCATGCAAGGATACAGACTGGTCTGCTGGATTGCAGATTACATAGGTATTTTATAGGTTACAATTCAAGCAGAAAGATACAAGCATGTTACTTAAAGCAACGTTATACAAAGGTAAAAGGTTACAGCAATTGTTTACATACTCAGCAACATATTTTCAAAACAATATAAGCTAGACTGTTTATAAAGTGAGGTGTCTAAACAAAGCCAATTAACTTCATTGAGAACAGGAATGGCAAAATTTGCACAGAAACCACAATCACCTGCCAGATCTGTTAAATTCTCAACAGGGTCTGGCTCCTCCAGTGGCTCTTCGGCTTTCTGTGTGAAAGGGGTCAATTGGAGAGGGCATTCTCGGTGGCCGGGCCGCATCTTTGGAACTCGGTTCCGGAGGAAGCTCGCCTGGCCCCAAGCCTTTTGATATTCTGGTGAAGATGTAAAGGGGGGAGGGATTTTTAGCTCCCCTACCCGATTTTGAGTTGTTATTTATTATATATCTATGATATTAGCCCTGTTTTAATATTTTATTATTATTGTTATAAATTTTTTTATTGTTTTTATTGTATTTTATCTGTTGGAAGCCGCCCCGGGCTGCTTTGCAGGAGGGGCGGGGTATAAATTTATTAAATAAATAAACAAACAAACACATCTGCAAGGCCATTGTTTGCTATCTGCTGTAGGAAAGAACAGCGCGGCCTTCCTCTGTTCAATTCTTTACCATATATGGAGCTGTTTTCCAGAACTTGGAGTGTGAAACAAAACCCAAACTAGTCTAATGCTGACATTTATCTAGCAGGCTAAGCTCACTTCAGCAAAGAATGGTTTTTACCCGGCATTCATCTCTCTTACATTTTACTCTGGCTATTTGTAGCTTAATTCCATAGGGTCCCTTATAAAAATTCCTCCACAATCCGAACCACATTCTGTTCGCACATCCCTAGTTGCTTGGCAACCGGGGATGCAGTGCATGCTTGCGGCATCAGGGGAGGCAGGGCCTGGAAGGGCAGCACCCAGGCACACCTGAGAGCATGACAAATGCCTATAAAGGTACTGGCAGGAGGTTTCCTCCCTCCCAGTAGTCGAATTGAGAGGCTGGCCCCTTGTGTGTTCTGGTGAACCTTGGAGATACCCTGTGGATCCTACGTTTGTGATAGCTGGTGTTTGGCCTGAGTGTGTGTGTGTGTGTGTGTGTGTGTGTGTGTGTGTGTGTGAGTGGGTGAGTATGGGATGAGAGTGCAGAGCGAGTGGGTGACTCTGGTGCATGGGTGTGAAGGAGCTTGTGGGTGAGTGGTGGTGACCCCAGCCTGTCCCTTCCCCCCGGACATGCTTGGTAGCGTGCATGCGTGTGTGTGGGTTCCCCCCTACCCTCCCGTCTCCTGGTCTTGATCCCTGCTTGGGACCCCCACAGCTCTCACACACACACTGGGACCTCAAGAATATCCCATCCCCGCCTTCCTGGTGTCCCCACCTGTGGGTTCCCGATGAACAAGCGTGAGTATACGATTCTCCTCTTTCCTTCTCCCCCTTTGGACCCAAGGAACACTGCCCTCTCCACCCTGTGATGATCCAGGTTGCTCCCAGGGTCTGGGAGAAAGCCCACACATGATCCTGAGGGCAATTATCTTCCAGCAAGGGCCCCCTCCATACAGAGCAGGCGCAGTGAACCTCTGTCTGCTCCCAGCACCCTTACCCTTCCGCAGAGGCATCACTAAGGGTGGGCTGACTGGGCTGGAGCCCTGGATCTTTTCCCTGGAGCCCTGGATCGCAGGCAGACTGTGCAGTATTGAAACTGACTAGGCTAGTCAATATCAATACTTACTTACTGTGCATGTCTCAGGCGCCCGCCAGGGCCACTGCGTGCCTCTCTAGCTGCCCAGCATGTGTGCGTGACTCCCCCAGCTGCTCTCTGCTCTGCCTAAAGCAAAGCATTTGGCAATCAGAGATAAGGGTTGAGGTGGGTGGGTTTCTGGCCAAGGGTGTTTTTTTTGTAATCCTGAGATTTTTTTAAAAAATTATTATTATATTATTTTTAAAAAATAATTATGGTAAGCCACACTGAGCCTTCGGGGAAGGGTGGGGTATAAATTTAAATAAATAAATAAATAACTGTTGGAAATAGAGTGAGAGAGTCCCCCTTGCCCTGCCCCTTCTGGCATGACCCTGCATCTTTTGGGGTTAACTCCTCAGGAAAAAGGTGGCAATCCTCTGTGGGACTCAAAATCTAGCTACAGCAATTCCTAAACTAATAAGGATCAAAAGAATAGGAAGATTCTTTGCTAGCAGGAGTTGGTTTCCTTTGGATTGGAAATCACTCAGGGTGTTTTTAAACGAGCACCTCCCCCAACACCCACCCATCGCGCATGTTGCAGGGCCGCATTGGTGTCCTATGCAACCCTGCAACATGCAGGATGGGTGGGTAATGGATGTGGAGGCACTTGTCTAAAACACACTTTCTGTCATTAAGACCCTACGCTTCTGATGACTGAGCTACAACACATGCTACAAGCTACAAACTTACTCTGTTTCTGATTCATTCTGAACCTGATGATGTCATAGTAGATGAGACTCCAACTACTGATAGATACATCCCTATATCAATATGTAAGATTTCAGTTAAGTCTATATTGTAATTTAATATTAGTCATCTGCTTGTTAATGACTTATTAGGGTCCTGCCTGCTGTTTAAATCTTATATTCTGTAGAGTTGTGATTATATTCACAAGATAAGGTCTTTTTCATCTGAAATACCTAATAGAGGTCTCTACTGTGAAATTCTGTTATGCACAATGGAGTTTAACTGGTATTTATTTAAATATTTTTTTCAAGATGATAACAACCATAACTGATCTGTCTTGAAACCTCTCATGTTAATATTTCATCAGTGACCTTCCTACAGATTTTTGTACACTTTTATTGCACATGCATTTTGCAGTTATTATGCAGTAGGTATTACAACCTTATATAGTCAACAACACATACCTAACTGCATGAATTGTAGATTTTTGTTGTTCTTCTTCTGCTGCTGCAAGGGGTTTGACAAAGGTTGCTACCTTTCCTGAAAAGTTGATACAGAGATTGGGGTCATGCCAGAAGGGATGGAGCAAAGACTCTCCCACCCCAATTCAGATGTGGCTATGCCTCCTTTGGGGCATCAAGTCCTTAACTCAGTCTCCGTTTTCAATTTCATTCATGGACTGAAGAACTGAAGCAGGTCTTTTTGCAGTTATTACATGGCAACGCAGTATCTGAAATATGTAACAAGAGCTTTACCCAGGTCCAGGGGCGACTGGTGGGTTTTGAGTTTGGAGGGACAGTAAGGCCGGCTGGCCTGCCGGCAGCAAAGCCACCAGCGGGCAGAGCCAGGGCAATGGTGGGCGGAGCCTGGGAAACGGTGGCATTGCATAACCCAGCAGCAAGGCGTTCCCAGGGTTAACACTGGATGGTCATTACATTACTTAATGCTGCTGGGATGCTGGTGTGTGACACACTGCCACTGGGGAATAGAGAACCCTTTTACTGGGGTCCTATATGCTCTCTTTCCCACCGGGTCCAAATTAACCATAGTAGGTAAAAAAAAATAGATCACGTTGACATCGCCTACCTTTATCCTGAACCCTCGATTTTCATGGCATCTTTGGCCACCTGCAGTCTTCTGAAGGTGTAGGCTTTGGGACAAGCCTTCCTTCTGGCTTGGAGAACTTGGGAAAACTGAGTTAGCTCCCTGTTCTGCGATAAGCCAAATCAGAAGAGAATGAAAGGGAAGAGGAAGACAGGACAGGGGAGAAATAGGAGGGTAAGGGCTTGGTTTTGGAGCACAAGAAGAGGAAAGGGGAAGAGATGGGTTCAGTGGGGGACAGGGGAAAAGGGTTTCCTTGTTGTCTGCAGCCTTCTCTTCTGCCATGCTCCTACCTACTTTCTCCTCTGTTCACAAGGAAAGCAAGGCGAGGTGTGGAATCATGTCAGATCTCAGACAAACTGGATAGAAAAAAGAAGCAAATTAATGTAGATGTTTGTATTTTGAATGACATTTTTAATTTTGCTTCTTTGTGGACCTCTCCCCCAAAGAAGAGGCCCAGGACCCTCCCAATCCCTATGCCATCACTTACCATTATCCTGAACACTCTTCATTTTCATGTTGTCCTTGGCTGCCGATAGTTTTCTAGGGTAGGGTCCCAGTCCATTCACTGTTCAGGTCCCACAGCTGGTCTTGTTGGTCATAGACACAGTGTGACTTCAGGTTTCATTGAACCTATAGAAGCCCTGTAACTCCTAAAGTCAAACACCGCATCTGGAAGCACAGTGGTGGTGGGCCCAGTTGGTGTAGAGGCCCCTATGGCTGTGGTTCTGGAGCCCACATGATTTGTTGGGGGTGCCCTAAGAGTTTAGGGTGTCCCCCAGCCGCAGGCATGCCCCTGCCCCCAAGGAAAGGTTCTATCCTCTCCTAATGGGTGAAAACAGACATGACGCTAACCACCCTTTAACCACCCTTGGTGGTTATTTATGCATGTTGCAGGGCTGCACAGGGCACCAATACAGCCCTGCAACATGCATAAATAACCACCAAGGGTAGTTAAAGGGTGGTTAGCGCCATGTCTGTTTTCACCCAATAAATGCCCACCATACCTCTCCTTGGGGGCAGGGGCAGGCCAGTTACTCTTAATAACTAACTACATCTACACTACATTAGCACTAACAATTTTAAAGAACTCTAAACAGTGTTTAACTATTTATCCCTTTTGTCCTATGGACTTTGTGGCTCTGTGTCCCTACCCCGGCCGCGGGCATGCCCCTGCCCCCACGGAGAGGTTCCACACTCTCCCAATGAATGCCCACTGTACCTCTCCTTGGGGGCAGGGGCAGAGCCAGGCTGGTGACACAGAGTGAGCAACGAAGTGCTAGTGCATACCTCTAAACTAAATCTACTTCCAAACTACATTAGGACCAATCGTTTTCTAATTTCTAACACATTTCTAAACTACTTCTAAACTAAATTAGGACCAACAACTCTAAAGAACTCTCACTAGTGTTAAACTGTTAAAACTGTTCACAGTTTAACTGTAACTTAAGACCTAAATTTTTTACTCAATTTTTAAAACTTAAGAAGGAAACATACTTATCTTTACCATGGGATGTCCTCTGCTGGCTCTCATCCTCGCATCCTCGTACTCGCTGCTGCCAGAAATGCCTCCCTCCACCTTGTGTGCCATCGCTGTCACGCGGTGCCCTTTGAGTGCTGGGTTCATTCATGGTGGTGGTTCTGCAGCACAATTGGTCTTCCTCTCTGTGCTCTGTCCTTGAAGCAGTCCGGGAAGCATTACTAGCGGTTGCTTGCAGCATCCATGTTAGCATGGGTTTCCCCAATCAGGACAAAGACCATGCAGGCTGGAGCATGATGGATGCAGCACAGGTCTTCTCATTGTGTGGGTCTCCCCTCCTTCTAGTCTTCATGCAATGGAAAGTCCAGATCATCACCTCTTTACTTGGGTGCAGCGTCCACATTGGCATGGGTCTCCCTAATCAGGACAAAGACCATGCAGGCTGGGGCGTGATGGATGCAGCACAGGTCTTCTGATTGTGCGGGCCACTGTCCAGATTAGATCATCTTCAGGTCTGTTCAGTGCCTGTACTGGAAATTTGCTCGCCGTTCCTTACATTGTGCAAACAGATCTATTGTTTTGTTGTTGAAGTCTGGAATGTCCCTGACCATGGCTTGCTCAATAGACAGCATTGCTAGAGCATTCAGACAGTCCTCTGTCATGGTACTTCTCAGAAAGGTTTTAATTCTTTTTAGAGCTGAGAAGCTTCGTTCCGCTTCAACAGTTGTGAGAGGCATTGTCATGACAATCTTCAGCAGTTTAACCACCTCTGAGAAAGATTTGTCCAAGTTGTCCTCGGTCAACACAGCAAGTAGCGCAGAGGCATCTTTGGCAGAATGGAATTCTGACCGGTCATACAAAGTCCCAAGCTCACTCCTCAGTCGGTCTCACTCCAGCATTGGGTAGACTTGCGTTGCCGCATTAAAGACTTGGATGGGAAAGTGTGCACTGTGCCTTTGAAACAAAGTTCCCTGCACCAAAGCTGCACTCTCTAGATGTTTCGTGAATTGAAATCTGTCACATGCATGTGAGATTATAATATCACACACTTCCACAGCGATCTGCTCTAGCGTATCCATGCTAGGCGCACTTCTGTGCATCCGAGCATTCTCCGGCAGCTCTGAGCACAGAGTTCCAATGGAGTCCCTTACTTTATCGATGGCTCTTATGAAGTCAGTAGTATATCTCTGAATACCAACAGAGCCAATGTTTCCTTTTTGGAGCTCCTTGTAAAGTATATGCACATGTGGCATGATTCTGTGGAACAAGGACAAGAAGTAGAGGAACTCCCCGTCAGATTCCAACATGGTCATGTATGACCTGGCCTCGATACCAGCCTTGGCATCACAACTATCTAGTTGTATTTGTTCAAAGCACTCGACCAGGTCCTCTCTGTGCTCATAGATGACCTTGACTGTCCACACACTGAAGTTCCAGCGTGTTTTTGCTACTTTGGGGAGCCTTCTCTTCACCACCGCATCCAGAACTTCAGTCCTTTTTGGAAGAGAGCTGAAGAAAGCAGGGATACCAGACAGACTTTGGAAGAAAATCCTTACTTGTCTTATTTGGGATACGACTTGCTGCACAATAAGGTTCAGCTGATGGGCGAAACAGTGAACAAAGTGTGCGTTTGGGTACACATCCCGTATCTTCCTCTGGACTCTACCATGCTCTCCACGCATCATGCTCACTCCATCGTAGCTCTGAGCTATAAGTTTTTCTTTGTCAGAGTCCCTTGGGAGAGCAGCACTGAGGTTTTCAAGCAAGGACTCAGTGATTGTTTCTGCACCGCAGTCTGTCAAGTGTGTGAAGCTGAAAAAATGTTCCACGGTTGAACCTCTGCCATCGATGTAGCAGAAAATCATGACAGACTGACAGGCGGTTGAGACATCTGTGGTGTCATCAACTTCGATAGACACAAAATCTGCATTTTTTATTTCGGTTATTATGTGGTCTCGAGCAATTTGCAGCATGCAGTCCAGGAGTTCGTTCTGCACGGTTTTCAAAGTCCCCTTGAAGACAGTTGCAGTCTTCAAATGTTGCTGTAGCATACTGTCAGCTGTGGCAAGTAGATCTATCGCACCTCGAAAAACCCCTGAATTGACAGATCCCTCGCTTTCGTCATGTCCACGTAGCTCCAATTCATGTACACCACAGAACTTTATGCAGTCTCTTATCCTGAAGAGGATGTATCTATTTCGATCAACATCCTCATTGTGTTTCCTTAGAGCCACACGGTACCCTTCGTTGAGTCTCTCAGCAATGTTTGTTTTTTCCAACTGTGACAGGTTTAGGCAGCTGTCAAGGTGGCTTTTACAATAATTGTGCTTCTTTGCCTTCTCAGACAGGTGCTTAATGTCCTTGACACCCATCTTTGTCCATGCTGCATCACCACCAAACAGCAGGCAAGGAAAACAGAACAACGACTTCCTGGAAACACTGCCACATAGCCACCAGAACTTCTCGTACCAGGATGTGTGGAACCGGCGTGTATAGCCTTTCCCTCTGTCCTGTGCAGCTTGTTCAATTTGCAGTTCTGGACGGTGAGGTCCCATGTCTTTGATATGCAGTTTCTCTTCATAAATCAGTGTGGTGAATGGCTTTGCGAGAAGAGCATCCACGGTATTCATTTTTGAAGTGTTACCTCTGAGGGGGAAAAAAGGGAAAAGATGGGGATTTGGCACTAGCAGCACTCTTTCAAAGATATTAACATTCCTCCCCAACCTTTCCTTTTGTCCCTCACCTTAAAATGTTGTCTTAATGTGTAAAGAAAAAAACTAGTTAATTTCACATATGCAAACGGATCCTTTCTATGTAATCCACTGTCCCATGCAAAAGTTAACCGAGACAGTAAAAAAACACAATTTAATGCTTTATTTAGAAACCTTTCTTGTAATATTTACCCTACACTTGGTCTTTTTAGGGACAAGAGGAAACCACCTAAGACAATCAATTCGAGCCTTCATTAACTTACATAGTGTGCATACAGTGCTACAGTCTTCAAATGTGTTGACTAATGCTTTCTCAGAGTGCTTGAAAGAAACGTAACTGTCCCACTCTTGATAGATGGACTCCATCTACGTCATACGTTCTGATGTCTCGAGAACCTATGCCAGATTTAGTAGCCCTCCTTTCCTGATGCAGAAAAGCATCCACTAGTCTGTTCACATTTCTCATCGATTTCCTCAACCGACGAAGTGCAGCAGAATCAGTCGAGCTTGGCTTGCGTTCCTATTGACTGCTCTTTCAATTAAATCTGACACCAAGATGTTGCTCCTTGGAAAGGAGCCAATGATACGACGCAGATCACGTCTCATGGCAATCGCCAACTCTACACCGGTGAGGTCGCCCATATCATTTCCATAACAGTGGATCACGATTCCCGTTGGAGGTGGAACATCACATCTCCTCTGAATCCTATCCAACGTTGAAATTTCATGCCTCCTCTTTCAAACCACCAGATGTCATAATTCTGGTTGCCTGAGGAAAAGCTAAGCCCCTCTTCATGGACAAACTGCTCCAAACGGCGAATGTAGGAATCGCCAATGAGCCAGATAACTTCTGCCATAGTTTGGATCAGGATTCAAAGACAATGAAAGTGCAATCCGCAAGAGTAGCAGAGACACGAGAGATAGACACAGGGGAGGGGTCTGTCCTCTAACTCCAAGGTACTGCAGAAAAATGGTACATAATTGGAGGTGTTACAGTACTAAACCAGGCCGCTCCAGACCACCATTCCTAGTAACCACACCCCCAAATGCCAGCATTTTCAAAAGAACCTGAAATGAGATGACTTAACAGTTGCATCTGTGGATTTCAAAACCCCAGCTTTATCACAAGCATCACATTTCCAGCTTTCTGAAAACACCTGAGATCACAGGACTAAACAGCAATTGTAATAGCCACACACCACCAAATACGTGTCCAAGCAGATATAAAACAGATATAAAATAGATACCAGTCACAAAACCATATAAAACAGGTAAAATCCAGATCAAACAGAAATAAAGCAGATAAAACCAGATAAACCAGATACAAATCAGATAAAAGGTATACAACCAGATAGAAACCAGATAAAACAGATATAAAACAGATATTCCCACTATCTACACCTCCAAATGCATGTCCAAGCACGCAGCAGGCCTGCTTTTAACAGTTTTGAACCTTTGGGGAATCCATTTCAAGCACAGCAGGCCCCTCCAGGTCAGCATTCCTACTACCTACACCTCCAAATGCGTGTCCAAGCACACAGCAGGCCCTTTTTAAAACATCTGGTCCCTTTCGGGGCACCATTGCAAGCAAAACAGGCTCCTCCATTCCCACCAAAGGAGCCAGCCCCAGCACACCAGCACCATTCATCTCCAAGTTAGAGAACGCCTGCCAAAACACACAGACCCTTTCTCTTTCTTTAAAGGTAGGCTGCCATCAGGGCCTAAATGTAATAAAGAAAATTGCCACCAAAGGAGCCAGGCCCCTCCAGCATACCAGCATCCCTAGTAGCTAGCTCCAACAAAATGCCTACCCCCAAGCACACAAGCCCCTCCTCCAGTCCACCCCCATTGCTCAGCCAGACTCCCCATGTGTCCCCCCAATCCCCTCCCCCATGTCTCTCAGTGCACCCAACCCCAATTAGGGTTGTCATAGATGCAGTGGAACCAATGCAGTCCTGCAACCTGTATAGATCATATCTGCCTTCTAAACGTTTGCATCTGGCAGCCCTACCCTCCCATACTCCATGCTCAGCCAGTTCCCCCACAGCTGGCAGCACAACAATCATATTCTCTCCATCAACGTCCAGC
>QEPC01013002.1:4864626-4890518 GCA_003113815.1 Sphenodon punctatus | reverse complement strand
TCCCCCTCTCACCGGGATGCCGAGCCACCCCCTCCCCACCAACCCTCCCAGTGCTCCCCCCGCTCTCACCAAGGGGAGTCACTGGGTCCACCACCCTTTTTACCCCCCCTACCTACAACCCCCACCCTACCGCCCTAGCCCTGTACAGAAAAAAAGCCCACAGAAAACAACAATCGCCCCCCTGCCACCCCCTGCAACCCCAAAGTGCCCCAAAGTGCCACGCCCTTTGGGCGCGGCCTGCAGCTCAGCCACTGTCCCCGGGGCTTTAAGCCCCCAGCTACTTCCGGAAGGGGGGGAGGGGACAGGTCAGCCCATGTGGCTAGCCTCTGCGTTCCCGCCCTCTCCCCCAAGCTCACTGTCAGATGTTTTCTCTTCCCCTGCAGGTCCCCAGCGAGCGGCAGCGGTGTCAGCGGCGGCAGCAGCAGCAGAGCGCAGGGTGCCCCCCCGCAACAGCAGCGAGGCAGGTGAGTGTCTAATCCCCCTGCAGGCTCCTCAAAATATTCCTTTATGGATTCTTCTATTGTTTCTCTAGTCTCCTTGTCTTTAATTAAGGTTTTGTTCATTTTCCATGTTTTTGGGCCCCATTGCTTCTGGGTATTCAATGCTATTGTTATGATGGCATAATGGTCTGCTATCACGTTTGGGCATATCTGTGAATGTATGCATTTGTTTATAATTTGCATGTCCATCCAGACATGATCAATCCTAGTGTATGTTTTATGTACCTGTGAATAAAAGGTATATTCTCTAGCTGTAGGATTTCAGTACCGCCATGCATCTACCCAGTTGTTATCTCTTAATCTCTTGTATATTTCTGTCTGCCACTTCTTTAACCTTATATTATTTGAGTGGTCCTTACTTGTAAGTATTGTGTTAAAGTCTCCCTGTATTATAACTGCTCCATATGTATGGTGTGCAACTTTCTCACACGCCTCTTGTAAAAATTCCCCCATTGCTTCATTAGGTGCATATATATTCACTAGCGATACCTTTCCCCTTCCAGAATCCCATTTACCATAAGGAATCTTCCTTTCTTGTCTGCTATTGTCTTTTTATGTTCAAAGTTTCTATCCCCGTTTACTCCAATCATTACCCCCGCTTTTTTCTTTTTGGCACATGCTGCATATATATATTTATATATTTTTGATTGAAATCTGAAGATATCCCCCTGCAGCAGGTGTGTTTCCTGCAGAAAAAAAACGTCTACCCCTTTTTCCATAATCATATTTTTAACTCTTCGCCTCTTAATCGGGGCATTTAATCCCTTTACGTTCCAAGTTAAAAATCTTACGTTAGCCATGGTCCACTATTCTTATTCTTTTCAGTCTTCCTCCCGCATACTTTTCTTTTTTACCTTCTAGCATTCTAATATTCCTTCCCCGGCTAACCCCCCACCCCTCCCCAACTTTCCTGTCAACTGGACATCTTATAATTCTTTTGCTCATTTCCTGTCTACTAGGGGTGGGAAACCGGTAGAATCCGGTATCCGATAATGCCGGTATCGGGCGTACCGGCATTATCGGATTCGGCCCGGTAATCCGGACCCGGATTTCGGGGTACCGGTTTTTTTACATTGCAGCCATTTAAAAATGGCTGCAATGTAAAAAAAATTAAAGCCCCAGCTAAAAAGTTTTTTTAAAAAAAACCCTCCCCGAGTCCAGGCTGCGCGGGTGGAAGGGGGGACACCCCCCACCCACCCTGCCCAGCCTGGCTTTTTGTTTAAAAAAAGAGTAAGCGCGACCCCGAGGCGAGGCGAGCCCACCCCCCAGCACCAGCGGCCGCGGCGTCCCCGCAGCCGCCGGTAAGTATGACCCTGACCCGATCCCTGGGGGGGGTGTTTAACACCCCCACCCCCTCCAGGGATCACCCCTACTAAAGGCTCAGTGCGCTTGCCGCTCTTACCTTTGGGAGCTCCGGCGGCGGCGGGCGGTCCGGCGGCCTCAGCGCCGGCTGTGGCTGCCGGCGTCAGGACGCTGTAGGCCTTCCGGGGAACTTCCGGGTTTCACCGGAAGGCCTAGAGCGTCCTGACGCCGGCAGCCACAGCCGGCGCTGAGGCCGCCGGACCGCCCGCCGCCGCCGGAGCTCCCAAAGGTAAGAGCGGCAAGCGCACTGAGCCTTTAGTAGGGGTGATCCCTGGAGGGGGTGGGGGTGTTAAACCCCCCCCCCAGGGATCGGGTCAGGGTCATACTTACCGGCGGCTGCGGGGACGCCGCGGCCGCTGGTGCTGGGGGGTGGGCTCGCCTCGCCTCGGGGTCGCGCTTACTCTTTTTTTAAACAAAAAGCCAGGCTGGGCAGGGTGGGTGGGGGGTGTCCCCCCTTCCACCCGCGCAGCCTGGGAGTGGGAGGGGGAGGGAATTTAATTTATTTCATTGGTTTCAATGGGGACACAGCGCCCCATTGAAACCAATGAAATAAATCCGGTACCGGTATACCGGATTTAAACCGGGAATCCGGTTTTCGGGGAACCGGTAAATCCGGTAACCGGTAATGGGCCCGGGGTCCCACCACTACTGTCTACCTCTCTTTTTATTTTTGTTTCTTTGCTCTTCCCTATGCCCTCTTCCTTTATCCCTTCTTTTATTTTCCCTTTTTCTCTCCTGTCCCTTCTAGGAGAACTTAGTAGCCGTGATCTTATCATCATCTCTCTCTTTTCTTTCCCTTTAATCTATATTGTGCTCTGTTGCTCGCCAAGTGATCACTATTCGGGGGGGTTTCATCTCCTCCTCCCCTTTCCCCCCCCTTCTTTATCTCTTTTTCCCCTCCCTTTGTTTCACATATTACCCTTCATTTCTGTTTGGTGAATTCAAAGTTCCAGCTCCAGTTTTTGTCTCATTTCTCACCCCCCCCCCCGGTCCTTTCTGTGTCTGTTCAGTCTTGCTCCTCCATTGTTTTTCTTTGGGGTCTGTTATTATATAGGAAGGTCTCTAGGTCTTCTGGGTCTGTGAACATTTTTCTCTTCGCTCTGTGCGTTACCACCAGCTTCGCAGGAGGCCAAAGTTGTGGGTCCATTCCTTCCTCTTTCAGCGTTCCCATATTCTTTATCCAGTTCCTCCTTTTTCGCATGGTCTCTTGAGCATAATCTGGAAAAATCTTTATCTTTGTGTTATTAAATTCCAGCTCTGTTCTCTTCTGCCTGGCCATTTGTAATATGTTTTCTTTGTCTTGAAAGTACGTTAGTTTAAATATTATAATTCGTGCAGGCTCTGTTTCATTTCGGGGGGGGGGGGCGCCCTGTCCTGTGGGCTCTGTCTATTTTAGGCTTATGGAGCCTTGGTGTTTCTGGGAAGATGGCTTCCAGAATCTTCCATATTAAGTTCACCATGCCCTCAGTTTCCATGCCTTCTTTTACCCCAGCAATCCTTAAATTGGAGCTTCTTGATCTATTTTCTAGATCCTCCAATTTTTCTGAGATCCAGTCTATCTGTTTGTGCGTGTTATCAGCCAAATCTGCCATTTTAACAGCTTGATCCTCTGCTTCTGAAATCCTAGTCTCCACTGCATCCACTCTTTTTGTGATGGCCTCGTTTTTTCCCCTTCCTGCTTCAATTTCTTTTTTCATTATGGCCATATCAGTAAAGAGTTTCTCTCTATCTTTCTCCGCTTTTTAAAAATCTTTTTGTATGTCTTTTAACATGCAGAGCACTTCATCGTTATTTTGCTCTGACTCCGGGGGATCCGTTTGCGTGACGCGCGCAGCCATTTTCTCCTCCCCTCTTCCCTCCAGCTCACTGTGCTGGGGCTTCTGGAGGCAAAAATCCTTAATGCCCCCTTTATTGGGCCCTTTCTGCTCCCCCTTTCTCTTACCCGGCATGTGGGTCAGCACGTTTCATTGGCTGGGGTGAGTTTTTTTATTGTTATTGTCACCGTTCGGGAGGTTTCTTTTGCACTTTGGCGGAGCTCGAGCTCCCCGCGACTAGCTCTGTCGTCGCATGCGCAGTTCTCCTCGTCGGGAGCTGCCCATTTGAACCACTCTTCACACCCCACAGCCACGCCACTCAGTGGCCACGGACCCCCCTCCCTGCCTTGCTCGTTTAAAAACACCCTATATTTGGACCTCTTCAATTCATCCCTGTCTTGCCCACCATCATCCCTATGCTCCCTCCAACCAGCTTTGCTGCTTTTAGATTTCTCAGTTGCATCCTCATGGCAGGAGGAATGGGCCTTGTCAGTAGTAACAAATCGCATTTGTATTTAAATTCTGCTACTCACCAACCAGGAACTGATCTTCCATGACATGTAGGTCCTCATAAACTATTTGCACACTGGAAAGCGTGTTGCAAACAAACGCAAATAGGACCATTAGGGCAGTCCACCCTACATCTGCAGCTAAGTGCAGACATTGGGTGTTTTCAGATGACATGCCACCTCACGTGGCCACCCAGGAGCCACAGGGCCGACCAGCCGTCTGAATGTGTTGCGGCCAGATGCATGCTCCTGTGAGCCATGGAGCACCTACTCATGGTCACACACAAAGGACTGAAGGAAAATCCGGAGTGCTCCATGTGAGGTAAGCCAAATAGAACCATGGCAACAGGCAGCCACGGACGGAGCCCCTGCCTGTATGAATGGCAGATGCCAGCTACGCCAGCAAATAGGTCCGTCGCTCACAGGCACTCTGGGCAAGGGAAGCAGCCTCTGCAAGTCCCAAGAACTGGCTGGGAGCACTGGGGAGCCCGGGTTCCCCAGTGCTCGTGCCCAGAACGTGTCACTTGCAAAGAACAGCCTGGAACACTTCCCCCTCCCCCATGGTCTGTATCAGGGGAAGTGCAAGGCGGTTGCCTCTATGGTCGTGGCAGGCACGCTGAGATCCGCCCATCTGAATCCCTCCCCACACACACCACCTGTGTGGGTGCTCTGCAGCAGTGCCACTCAGCAGCCACAACCTCCCATTGTCTTGCTCATTTGAAAACACATTGACTCACGTTGTTGAACCTGTCCCCTCACTAGACTGGCCGGGGGTCCGAGACATTTCAGCTCTGTGAATGATGCTGCTGTGACCGCGTATGGCTCGTTATGCATTTGCTAAATAAGTAGCACTACAATTTCCCTGAGCCTTTCTTTTAAACTTCCCCCTGGGCTGTCACGTCTATTAGCTGGAGCTGTCTGGTAGGGCAAGCACAGAATGCTTTATTAGTGGCACAGATGTGTTTAGGGGCTTTGGCTTCCATTCCCATAACTACAGGGACATGTTGTACAACCTTCTTTTAACCTTAGTCACAACCACTGGCTGCTTGTCAGAGTCCTTTGAGCTTAAACAAGGTTACACACACAAGATGCAACGTACATTTTCTAGCAAATTGGCTCCACTGTCCAGCCAACTTTAGTATTCGTTCTGTTGCTACACAGAAAAAATGTACTTCCTGTCTCTAGGAGCAATTTTAAACAATGTCTTTCACCTACAAGCAATAATACATTTTATCAGCAGGATTTTTCTTTTAAGATAGGCCTTCTGTGCCAAGTGTCATCTGATTCAGTTGAAATGTAACCAGTTCCTGCCATGTTCGTGTGAGGAAATAGGATGATAATCCTTCTCTAAGAGAGACCTCTAGGATTTAGCTGACAGCTAGGATTTAACCCAGCATGCAGTACAGGCAGTCCAGTGAAGACCTCATTATACAACATGATCCTCCATTCTGGCTACATTATTAGTTTCATCATACATCTGATGTGTCATCAAAGACGCAATTCCAGTTCATCATCCACATGCAATTCTGCTCTTTGGAACAATGGGAGGCACTTGTGGTAGTTGTGGTTGAACACACCTCCCCTCTCCCCAGTATGCCAGTCCTTACAATGGTGGTGTAACCAGGCAATGCTTAGGGTGAAAACAGACATGACGCTAACCACCCTTTAAACACCCTTGGTGGTTATTTATGTATGTTGCAGGGCTGTATTGGTGCCCTATGCAGCCCTGAAACATGCATAAATGACCAGCAAGGGTGGTTAAAGGGTGGTTAGCGTCATGTCTGTTTTCACCCTTAGACTCACTGAATCTGGCAGATTTAGCCCAGTAAATTTCATCAGCAGAAGCTGGTGGTTAGTTGTGGATTCAGCACCTTTGCTATCAGTTCTTTATAAGGACATGATCAATAATAATCCTAGTGAACCCATTTGGGCTGCACCAACTTATGTTGTGAATTTTCAGGTGCTGGAAGAGCAAGTCCGAAAGTCTCATATAACTGGTGGTGGTGGAAATTCTACTATCCATTACCAGTTAATGTTTTTCTATTCAACAGCAAACATCCCAACCATGTTTGACCATGCATCCTACCTGAGCATTAAAATTCTTCAGGGCAGCAATGGCATCTTTTCTTGGGATTTCACCAGAGGCTTTGTATGTCACTGTGGCAGCGTACAGGCCCATAAAAGCCCTAGAGCAGGATGGGAGGAAATTCCTGGCAAAGGCACTGCACAGACAGCTGGAGGATTCCCTTAAGGGTCAGGTCAAAGCTGGGGCCAGGAGAACAAGCCTGTATCTCTCCAGAAACTCAAGCTAAGCCAAGGCAATGTGATTGCTGATAGGCAGCTTGGAATGAGAAATGGTACTGCAGAGAGCAACTCCTTCAGCTCTTTGTCTGCATCACTGAGCAGCTTAGCTCCAAAAGCAGCCAGGGAATGAAATGGAAATAGAAAAGGTGCCAGAAAGTTAAGGAATATCATTGACTCTCCTCAAAGCCCTCTACAAAACCTCACTCCACACACTTGAATGTTTAGTTCATACTTAGCACAAATCTAATGATTTGAAGTGGACACAATGCATTGTGCGTGGCTTAATGTAGAGTGTAATTAATATAACTATACTATCAAAACAGTGTTGCCAGCCCTCTTTATTTTCTTGCTAGTTTTACAAAATGAGACACTTATAAGTGGGTGAGAATCTCTGCTTTCATCTTAAAAAGTAAACCACAGTTGCAAAGTTTTACACTTCAGACCTCAGGAATGAAAAGCTTGAAACAGGACCAGTGTATCACCTAAAAGCTTAAAAGTAAACAAAAAGACATAATTATTATGATTACTCTTAAATCTCTTGGTTTAAATCATTATTACTGTGCAGTGTCAGCATCTGAGACTATTTATACAGTTTCACTATAGACATACGGTGCAAGCCTCCATCTCTTTAGAGTTAGTGGGAACTGAGCCATTGCCAGTGTCAGTATCTGAGACTATTTATACAGTTCCACTATAGACATACGGTGCAAGCCTCCATCTCTTTAGAGTTAGTGGGAACTGAGCCATTGACTTCAATGGATGCCATTGACTTAAATGGATGACTTCAATGGATGCAGCCACACCTGTGCTTTTGAAGCGGGGCTTGGTCACCAGTTTTGGATAAAACACACTCCATCAGTTCAAGGCAAGGACTCAGTAGAACTCCCACTGATTTAGTCTTTGCGCTATGCTGGCATCCTAAACTTGATTGATAAACTCTTTATGAACCTGGGGGAAGTGCAGCTCACTGTAAAATGCAGAAATCGCTGTCGTTTTTGCTACTGACCAAGAAGGCTGCTGTAGAGAGGAAGGGGCAGCAGACAGAGCAACAGCTGTGGCATAGCAATATTTTGGTGAGCCTGGGCTCAGATTCCAATTATGGTCCCTCCCCCTCCCGGGGGCACCCTACTAAGTAGCAACCCTCCCAAAGCTCCCGGGCAGCCTCGCCCTTCCCCAACAAAGGTTGTGGCGGCAGCAGCAGCCCTCAAGGTCTCGCACTCCGCACTGAACTGCAGAGGAGCAGCTCGGAGGCCTGCGAGAGAACAAACGGAGTCTGGCCCCGCCTGCGGCCGCCCTCCCCAGCCACTCAGCCTGCCTCCCCCGCGCTGGGCTCTGATCAACCAACCTCCTCCATCTTGCTAGAACCCCTCCTCTGAGCGAGCTCCTCTCTACTAGCCCAGCGCCTTCACCGTCGGACTAGCCCGAGGGTAAGCGCACTCGAGGAAGTCGCGGAGCCGGGGCTGGCAAGAGGAGAAGTGGAAAGCGAGGCCGGAGGGAAGGGAGCAGGCGCCGTAGGGCTGGGCAGAGGCAGAGGCAGAGCAAGAGCAGAGAGGGACGAGCCCCAGGGGGCACGGGAGCGGGGGAGACTGCGTGCTGAGGCGAGGCTAGAGGCAGTGGTTTCGCTCCGCTTGTGGCTAACTTGCGTGCGCTTCTGCAACTCGCTTCTCAAGCTGCCATTCAGTCTCTTTTCAATGCTAATCGCTTTGGTCTAACGCTCCACCCCAAATCACGTTACTTTTTCAGGGTCTTTGACTTATAATTGTTCAACTCGTGGAGCTGGCAATCGTGAGAACGTAATGACTGCTGCACCAGCTGAAGGGACACTTCAGACACCGCAGTCAACGGAGCAGGTAAGGCCGGTGGGGGGCTCTTGCATTCTGGATAGTTTTAGATTTAGCCATATGTTTTGTGCTGTTATCCCCCGTTAATGCAGTGCTACCGGTTGGACTTATTTCAAGGACCTGGCTAGGCTTTGTGATAAAAGGTGAAAACAGACATGACGCTAACCACCCTTTAACCACCCTTGGTGGTCATTTATGCATGTTTCAGGGCTTCATAGGGCACCAATACAGCCCTGCAACATGCATAAATAACCACCAAGGGTGGTTAGCGTCATGTCTGTTTTCACCCAAAGATCCTCCTGATCTAGTGACCTGCTACTTGATTGCAGATCACCACACTCCAGTGGCTGCACTTCCACAGTTCTGCAGCTGGATAACCGGGGTACTTGGTTTCACTTTAATAAGCCATAACCATCTGATTAAAAAAGGGTTTGCTGCCTCCACAGTGCCTACCAAAAGTGACAACGCATCAGAACACGTGGGGTGGCCTTTGAACCAAATATTTCCTGTATGATAGAATTGAAATGCTTGAAGATATCAGCTCGAATTAATTGGCAGTGATATTTTACAGTGTCACTGGGCTTGCACAATTATTGCAGAGGGCAGAATTTGGCCCTATGTTAAGTTTTTACATTGTACTAGGTGATAAGAGCAGTGGTTAATGAATCCTATGGCAAGAACACCTTACTTGGGATGGCTAATGTTTGGCCGATACTTCCACCTGGTGCCCAGAAGCCTGTAGCATGTGTGGTGTGGGAGATTAATTCAAAACAAAATCTCCAGTTCCCTACTCATGGAATTAATAACATTGAAGTTTGAACTTTTTACTTTCTACACTAGATTTTAAACCTGCTGCATAGTCTCTGTATATAGATTTTTTAAAAACAGAAATATATACTTAAAGGAAATGATCACTTCATTTTGATAACCAATCAAGTCCATAAGCATGGTACTTAAGGTAGGACAGTGTGTTGTTTTAAATGAGCAAGGCTTAAGGAGGGGGTCTGTGGCCGCTGAGTGGCACCGTTACGAAGCACCCATGCATGTGGAATGAGTGGGGAGGGATTCTAACAGGCAGCTCCCTGGGTGGCCATTGCCACAGCCACGCAGGCTGCCTCCACACACTCCCGCCACCACAACTTACACAAACAGCCGTTCCTTCTCCCCCCCCCCCTTTGCCAACATCTCCAACCCCAGTCCCATCCAACTGCTCACCCTCTGCCATTACATACAGCCACAAACACCATGGAAACAAGAAGCCGCAGCAGCCTGTACCCCTTCGTGCGGAGGAGCCCCAGGCAACAACGGGGGGGGGGGCATTTTATTTATTTATTTTCATAGATTTTTACCCCACCCCTCCTGCCATGCAGCTCGGGGCAGCTTCCAAAACGTGGGGGAAGCCAAAAACGTGGGAGAAGCATGCAGGAAGCTGCTGTTCAAACTGCTTTCTGCCATGGTGCTGTCTCTTCTCTTGTGCATAGCGAGGGGGGTTTGCTGTGCTTTGAGCCACCATGGTGTTGTATTTCATGTGCGTGTCCTTTAAGAGTTCCCCCAAAAGCTCCTGGCAGGGCTGTGGGCAGGAGTCTGGCATAGGTGGGCATCCTGGTTCATATGGGCAGAAGATGCATTGTTGCCTGTCCCCACACACTCTTTTGGCTTGCCCCACACGGCGCACTCCAGAATTATTGGTAGTGCCCTGTGCGTAGCCATGAATGGGTGCTGCATGGCTCATGGGAGCGCGCATCCCCACACACCACCTTCAAACAAGCAGTTGGATGTGTGGCCATGCATGGTAGCATCTTGTTTAAAAACACCCAGCATAATCCTGAAGCTGTTTAGTGTAAGTGGCAGCCCTCTCTCTGTCTGATGTGACCTGCAACCTCATAAACGTATCCTTGTCTCTGCTGATGTTCCACTCTCCCTTGGGTCTCTCCCCCCCTTGTCTCTCTTAGGCCCTTTTTACATGGTTAGCACCCATGCATGAACACTCAGGGTGTTAATGTGTGGGTGAGTCTCATGTAAATCCCGCTGAGGCTGGGGGGTGGGGGGAGGAGACGCTCACGTGCACATGCATGTACACCCATTCCCACTCATCCCCCACGAATGGAGCAACTGGTGAAAACAGCAGTAGCTCCATGCATGGAGATGGGTGTGCGCCTGTCTACATCCTCCATCCACCCACTGCACACGGCCCGCGGCGCACACGACCCCCCCCCCCCCCCCCACACACACCACGGCCTGTTTAAAAAGGGCCTTGGATTGTAAGCCTCTTGGGATAACTACTGATTGTACAGTGCCGGGTTCTTGGGTGAGGTTCAACTCTTTCCCCTCAGCCATGCTCAAGGGGTGGCTTAAGGGAAAATCCTATCATAACCATTTGTGCCCATGTAATTTGAGGAGGGTTTATATATTATTTATTTTTATTAAAACATTTGCTATCCTGCCCCTCCTGCCAAAGGCAGCTCGGGGCAGCTTACAATATATAAAAATACACAAACAACAAACCTAAAACATCTATAAAGGGGGAAGAGGAGAAAAAGGGGGGAAACCTCTCCCCCCCCCCAGGCTGAATCTATAACTCATATTTTATTATATTGTGAATTTTATTCAGAGTCAATGGCATCTGATTTCCCCCATTATCAATAAGTATGTGGGTACATATTATGTTCAGATCCTCTTGGCTGATAAGCATCCAGCCACCACTACATTAGTGGTGGTTAAATTATTGAGAGCAGCAATAAAGAAGCGGAACGTTATGGTTAACTCTTAATAAGTGGAGTTATATTTTCTCGGCAATGGTTCCTGTATGGTTTGTTTATTTTGTTTTGGAAATTGATATTGGATTTATTTTGTAAAGGCCTACTGGCTATACAAGAAATTAATTCATTTAGTGCCAGGTACACCACTGGTGCTATATAAATCATAATAATGTGAATCCCACTCACTTCAGTAGAAGTTTTATTACTAATTGGTTACAGTTTGAGGATCAAGGTTCATAATTGCTATTCTAAATACACTTCCAATGGGGTTCACTTGGCACAAATGCATTAAGGATCACCACCATAAACAGCAAAGGCACCACATTTTTCACTTGGAGATTTTGTTTTTTTGTATTTCTACCTGATGCACATTTTTGCTTTTGAAACTTTAAAAAAAAATATAGATATAATAGAAATTAATCTGTAATGTGATTATGAAATATATCACTGGCTTTTATAATACATTGAGTTTTATGGCTAAGGTACATGACTGGGTTCATGTTCACAGTATCTAGAAAAGCCAGGATTCTTTGTACTCTGTGCAAAGGTCTGCTCAGTGCACAGCACATGTTGAGGAGCAGTCAGGAAGCTGGGTACAGGCACTTAATTGCTATTGGCTGTGGTCCCTGCACAAGGGAGAGCAGCCTGTGACTGCTTAAGTTTGCTCAGGCTGGAGATGACCTCACACGAGAAGCTAGGACTGTAATTTACTCACAAGTTAACTGCACGTTTGAGTACACTATTCTGCATTCATCCTGTAAGTTATGTTTTGAGTGCTTGCGGATTACCGGGCTCTGAAATCCTCCTCTTACAGTGATGGGTGTTATGGTTGCACGAAATTGGGAACATTGAACAACCTGTCATTATTACAATCGTGGGATAGCATGCACGGAATCCAGTAAATCAGCAGGACGGATCTGTGGTTCATTCCCAGCTAGTTCATTACAGATGACTTGTTAATTTCATCTAGCTCTGACGCTGGCTTATGGATTTCAATCCCTCTCTGAGGTCATTTGGGTAGTAGGTGAAGGGCAGAAGGGTAGTAGGTGAAGGGCAGTAGGTGAAGGGCAGAATTGTGCAAAATTTGCATTTGTGAGAAAAGTAGATCCTGCAATTAGTGACAGCAGTGTAAAACGTACAAAGAAAAAAATTGTGGTAGACACATCTCCTGAGAAGGGTACCCAGAAAATAAATTGCATGGTTTTAAGACCACAGGAAGATCTCAGGAACAAGAAAATCACAGGAGACCTCATTGTGTGTGAAAGCAGCCTAACTAGTTTAATCCAGATTCTACCTTCGTGTACCACAAGTACAGTAAATATTTATGCAACAGGTATTTTGATATGGAATGTACAGTTTACAGTCACCACTTTAACTGATACTAGAACGAAGTTTCATGTACCATTCTGCAGTATGCTGTGGCACTTGACTGGTTTAATTTCAAAGGCCAGACTCGAGCAAAACTCCCACGAACTTCAGTGGAATTGGAAAGCAACACTTTCACAATACTTAGAAGTTTAGAATCTTTGTGACCAGTCAATTAGTGTGTCTCATTGCTTTGATCACAAAATCCTATACTAGCAAGGCTCAGATGTGTGATACAATGTTTAATTTTATAAATAAATTTTTAAAAAATGAATTGCTGAGTCCCAAGCCTGCCCCATAAGCCATGCCTCCTGGCCCAAAGCTTGTCAGAGCAGGGAACTGCACCCTAGATTGCAGCTAACAACCCAGCCATTGGACCACCTTGGTTCTCTAAAGCTGAATATAAAACATGAATTCATGTGATTTAATCTATATAACGACCAGCTCGGGGAACAGGGAAGGAAAGTCATTAATGAAAACCAAAATCCAGGGTTTTCTTGGTCTTTCTTTCCAACCCTTTAATGACCAATATTGGTGTTTTCCTGGTCGTCGTTGGGAACGTTTCCTAGAGCTCTGCCCCCCACTCCCCGCTTTGCATTTAATTGCTGAGGCTGAGCCCTGGCAAACCCCTCCCCCCAAATTAAGCCCTGGTACTGGTAGCAATACCACATACAAGCCCTTCTTGCAACCTTCCACCTTTATGTTCCAGTATATAAGTTTTTCTCAAGAGAAGAAATCTCAGCCATTATTGGAAAACATAAAGGCTGTGTTTAGATGAGCATTAATATGAATACGAACATTAATCTGAATCAAGTAGCTCTTAATGCAAATTAAGTTGTGTCAACACTTCAGTCCAAATTAATTACTCTGGATTCAAATTCTGGAAACCTAATTTTTGAGGATTTATTTTAATGCAGATTAAACTCAGTGCAAATTAGTGATCATGTAAACAGTTAATCTGGACTGAGTCCCAGGTGTCAGAGTGCTGAAGATAGACATGTCTTTCCTCTAGCCATCTATATCTCTGTGGTATCCCGCAGTTTTTCCAATAGTCACTGCTTGGCATGCCAAATTCAAAATCCACCACACCAAGGTGATGACCCCTCCATTTTGCAAGGTGACTGCTGTATCCATTGCTGTCACTATACAGAAACCAGAGCAGAAGGGGGATGGTGAAATCTGGTTGTACTGTACCATGGGATTGCGCAGTCTTCGGGTACTTTCAGACATGCACCGTAACACCACTTTAACATTTCTTACGCATGTTGCAGGGCTGCATAGGGTACCAATCCAGTCCTGCAACATGCATAAGAAATGTTAAAGCGGTGTTAAGGTGCATGTCTGAAAGTACCCTTACTTGTGACTCCTAATCCAGATTAACTATCCCACTGCAAATCAGGATTAATTCTTCCTGATTAAAAATGATTGTGTCATGTAAACAGTTACTCCTGAATGATAACCCCAAATTAATGGCTCTAGGTTAAAAGATAGTTCAGATTAACTGTGATAATGTCAAAACAGCTAGAGCATAACTGCAGCAACATCAGCTCGAGCCTGTAGAGAACACGAAACAGTTTGTAAAGCAGGAAGTGCCACATTTATCTCGATGAGATAAAGCCCAATAATTAAATCATGTCACATTTAATCATGATATTGCTTATTTTGGTGTCATGAACGGTTGGGCTTCAGAGTATACCACCTAATCAATAGAACCCAAACCCCAAAAGCCTAGTAGAGCTTGTCAGGGCATCAAGACCCTACTGGAGAAAAGCAGATAAACATATTTCCAACTCACTGAGGAGAAATATGGCCCATTGGAGCACATTTTTAAACATTTAAACATAGGTAAAATAATGCATTATTTTATCATATCAATAGAAGGGCCTTGGTAGAATATTATTCTTTTTTCCTGCCATTTAAATTTTCTGTCAGCTTTCTAAAATAAGTTAAGTGAAATATTTAGTATCTGTAGCAGACCTCATTTTAAAACCTGCAGAACATTTTGTATGTTCTCTCATTGTATGTTCTCTCATCGTAACCAAGCCAAGTACGTGCACTTGAGACCTCGCATCTTCATGAATGTTAGACCCCTTGTCTCTCCCTCTGTTCCCCTTCCTAAGTCTCTCCCCCAGCTCCTGTCTCTCAGATTGTAAGCCCTAGGGGCAGGGACCGTGTCTATTTTATTACTTTGTAAAGTGCCAGGTACACTGCTGGCGCTATATAAATGTTTGTTAATAATAATAATTCATGTTTGCACTTGTCGAAGTGACAACAAAATATCTAACTAAACTAAAGGGAGAGGCTTCTGATTGTTTTCTTTTGTATTACTTATAAAGGGAAAATATCTTCTCTGCTCTTTACGTGTATTAGTAATTTTTTTTAACGTATCCTAGGTTGTCATAATGGAAAGCTGAAATAAGCAAGCTGACAAGAGTTTTGTTTTTCAGAGTCCACTTCATTGTCCTCTCTCCAGCACGGATAATAAAAAAATAGCAGCGATCAGAAAACAGTGCAGAGAGGAAAGTTTCTGGTACAGAGGTAGGTAACAAATTTATTCTTGATATCAGCTGCAAATCCTAATTGGGATATTGTTAGCTAACCTGTTTCCTTTACCAGTCGCTGTCATCCTTTTACGTTTGCTTGATGGAGATTATTGGCCTCGTATTGTCACCTTTTCCATTGTAGTAAGATAACCACTTAAAATCAATTGAACTACTTAAACAGAGTAAAATATATCCTAAAGTAAGGCATTATTCACCTGTTGCCCTTAAGGGCAGAATACCTATGGTAGGTAGCATTCACTAATTCATCTCCTTGAGAAGGAGGAGTTTAATAGTAATTTCTACTCATGGGCTATATTGTCTTCTGCAAATGCTTGTAGGAACCGACTGTTCTGCAGACGGAATGTGTGGTAGCTAACCACATAATTTGAGTACTCAGTATTTGCTTACTAGCAACCCTCTGGTATTAATTATGTGAAGAAACCCTCAATGATGGAAGAATCAGGCCCTTCATTGTTAATTATTAGCCATTATTATTGTTAGCTGGCAATTAGTTGCTGTTTTTTAAAACTCTTATTAAATATCACCATGGGGAGGTTTTCAGTTTTTACACCCACACTTATTTTTTATTTGTTAAAGAAATTGAGCTTTTTGCTTAGCTTCACCATGGGGGGGCAAACACTGCATGGCTAATGTAAAGCCCTCCATCAGACAATCCCAAGCATGAAATACTGGCTCTGTAGTCAATTGGAAAGCTTCTGTTGTAACCTAAAAAATTACTTTCTGGAGGGGAAAGACAGAGATCTGAGAAACTTCTAGGGATTTCACTACTTGATCATAATAGCTTTCAAGGTCAGCTTAATTTCAGTTTTTGGTGCCTTGTTGGAATGTTTTAGGGTAGGCACGGGGGACCTTTTTCTTCCTGTGGACCACTTTGAAAATTAGTACAAATTCCATGGGTCAGACAGAAATTGGAGGGTGGCAGTAATAGAATGCACAAGGGGTACACTAGGGATGGGCAGAGGAGGAGAGGGGCCACAGCATGCCCTCATCTCGGTTTCCTTCTCCTGAACTCACTCTTTCAGTGTTGGAGGTTAGGAACTGGATCCATGGATCAGAGCCAGTAACTAGAAAAAGAGGCCAAATGAAAAATGGTCACAGCCCACAAACCAGAGTTTCTTCTCCCCCGTTCTAGGCTTTATGCAAGAGCTGCTAACTTTTAAAATTTTATTTTTCAGCTCTTCCCCTGTCTCTGGGTGGTATGCTTGTCACTCAAGGGTTAGTCTTTAATGGTAAGTGTGATTTTTAAAATTATTATTATTATTAGGTACCTGGTTCTTTACAGTCAGCAATTCTAGACAAGTCCCTGCCCCAGTGGCCTTACAATCTAAGATAAGGGAGCGGAGGGGAATAGAGGGAAAAAGAGGAATACATCCAAGTAGTTAAGATGCAGGTGCTGCACATGCTTAGCTTAGTTACAGGGGAGGAGAACCTCAGAAAGCAGGGCAGAGGCTAAGGGGATGAGGAGCTAGCAAAAGCCTGATATAAGAGGTAGGGTTTAGGAGAATTTGAAGATGGGGAGCGAGGGAGCAGAATGAACGTATTTGGGGAGAGAGTTCCAGGCACAGGAGGCAGCAAGGGAGAAGGAGCAAGTATGTTTCGAGGAGCAAGGGAGTCATGAGCAGGGTAGCAGAGGAGGAACATAGCTCTGGGACAGGAGTGTAAGTGGGAAACTAACACAGAGATAGAAGAGGGCCAGGCAGTGAAGAGCCTTGAAGGTAAAGACAAAGGTAAACTCAATGCTATGTGCCTAGGGAACTGGCTGGATAGTAACCCCAGCCCGTTGAGGAGGAGAGAGAAGAGGGTCTTTGGGGAAAGAGGAGAAGTTTAGTTTTGGACATACTGAGTTTGAGTTGGCGGCGAGCCATCCGGGCAGAAATACCTGAGAGCTAGTGCTGCGAGACTGGCTGGAGGGGGGTGGGGAAAGAGTTGGGGGTGAAGAGGTAGAGTTGAGTGTCATCAGCGTGCAGGTAATGCCAGCCACCATGGAGGTTCAATGAGCTTGTCCAGGGACAGAGAGTAAAGAGAAAAAAGAAGCAGGCTGAGGACAGAGCCTTGGGGAACTCCTACGGAGAGGGGAAGGGATGTGGAGGAAGTACCCGTGAAAGGCACATTGAAGGAGTGGCCAGAGAGATAAGAGAACTAGTCAAGGACTGAGCCCTGGACACCAAGGGAGTTGGAGGAGGAGGGCATGGTCAACAGTGTCCAAGGCAGCAGAGAGATCAAGCAGGACATGAATGGAGTGGAGGTAATTGGATTTAGCTGAGAAGGTGGTTGGTGATTTTCAAGAGCTGTCTCAGAAGAGTAGAGAGGATGGAAGCCAGATTGAAGGGGGTCAAGGGAAAAATTGGAGGAGAGGAAGCCAAGACAATGGGTATAGATAGCATGTTCCAGGAATTTGGACGCAAACAGGAGGAGAGAGATGGGGCAGTAGTTGGAGGGATCAAGAGTGGGCTTCTTAAGGATAGGGGAGACAGTGGCATGCTTGAAAACAGAGGAAAAGGAAACTGAGGGAAAGATTGAAGATTTGTATTAGAGAGGGCAAGACAGTGGGGGCAATAGAGGTCAGAAGGGGATAGGCTCAAGGGAGCAGGTAGAGAGGTGACCTCATCAAGAGAAGTTGGCAAGAAGAAGGATAGAAGAGAGGCAGTAGGTGGCAAAGGGGGGTGGGAGGAGGAAAGGAGATAAAACATCAATCTTGTCATTGAAAAAATAAGGGAAGAGAGGGAAGGAGGAGGGGGAATGTAGCAAAAAAGGCCAAGTTCTAAAGAGAGTCTGCAGAAGCTCCTTCTCGATTGTAATGGTGGCTGCAGCAGGAAAGTGCAAGGGTAGATGGGATCTCAGTGGAAAGCTCAAGGGAAAAATCTCTTTGCAGTAGTTGGGCAGCCATGCTGGTGTCAACAGTAACTGACTTTGCAAGGTAAACATTGACAGAGTCCCACAAAATAAACAGAATTGCGGGGGATTTTGGTTGAGGGTTTGTCTGTTTTTACCATGTCTTCTCCATACTCAAGGGCTGCAAGACAGTGACCCATCCTCTCTTACTGAAGAGGATGACCGTGGAGCCCTCTGGAGAGAGCGAACACCACCCAGAATACAAGCCAAAAAAAGAGACCATTAATGAGTGGTGAGGGTCACACACACTCCGCTCCCCTAAGGAAGCAAATCAATTTAGACACCTGGGCTCAAATTCCCCAGTGGGCAGTACAAAGAATTTTTCTCTCAAGGACATCACACTGATAAGCTGCATTGAGTATTTTCAGAAAGCGTTGGCATGAGGACCATTTTTTTCCACCAAGTCAAACATACTTACCAAGGATTCTATAGTGGTCTCTCCTGGAAACAATTTGTGAGCTTGTTGGAGAGCATTTTTTGTTATGGGATGATAGAAAATTTTTTAAAGTGCGTAAGGTTGTATAACTATTACGTTGTCTTTTAGGAACGCTTGCCTCAAATCCAAGGTTTGGAGCCCTTCCTAAAATGGCAGGTAAGTCAGAAGCTGACTGTAATATGGGGGAAGTGCCTTAATTACAATAGAATGCCAATTTTCCAGCTTTGCAGTACATGGGCCTTGCTTTCTAATGAATTGATAGTGTGCACAATCCTCTACTGTTAAAAGTCCAATGGGAGCTGGTAGAAGATTGTGCTTTGCCTCTTTGTTCTATTGACCATTTTATCTAAATTCCTTTTTGCTTGACCATACCAAGTCATTGGGATCCTTTTATATTAACACACCAATTTAAAACCTGCTTAATGCATACCTCTACAATAAGGCAAACAATTTAATTTGCTGTGTATTTATTACATGTGCAACCCTTATCTTTGTTTCATCAATTTCTCCTTGTCTGCACATCTCAAGCACTTTCTTGCTTTCTGCCACTTCTTAAAGGAAAATGTTAACTTCACAAAACTTGTTCGAGTTTTATCTTGTTCCCATTCTTGTCCCTCAAAACTTTCCTTTGGTAAAATGCATACAGAACACAGCCCTCTGATGCAAGTTAGGCAGGTGGGGAGCGGAGACCCACCAATTAGCTGTACATTTGTGCATAGCTTTTTTGTGCTAAAACACCATGTTTGTATTACTCGTCCTCACTCCCCTCTTTTTTTTATCCAGAAATTATCATTAGTGTTTTTGTGCTCCCTCAGCAAGGTGCTGAGGATTTGGGGCCAACCCAACAAAGCACTTAAGTACAAGCTAAATACTAAGCCTGGTAATAGTTCCAGTGAAGTCAAAACGTGCAACCTATTTTTAAATGAACAAATGATAGTGTCCTGAATAACTGTTTTTGTTTTGTTCTTGTTAAACAGTTGCCAGTGTCCTTGGATTTGCCATTGGGACGATGTCATACATAAGAACCTGTCAGAAAAAGTTTGACGATATTGGTGTTAAGCCATTTGGTCCAGGACGTAGATGGTTTGTTATTGTTCCCTGACAACTTAGTTATTACAAAAAGAATTTAGAAAGCAGAGACTACAGATATTGAAGCCTTACACTTAAAATTATGGGACACTTGAAAACATCTTAGTATAATTGTTATTCAGACAGTGTGGTTGCCATGTTGGTCTCAAGTGACAGAGAAAGTGGTTCATAAGGTATCTTTTATTGGACCAACTGCAAGTGGAAATAAGCAAGCTTTCGAGCCACACACAGCCCTTCCTCAGGAATGTAGTACTACATACCTGATGAAGGGCTCTGTGGCCTGAAAACTTGCTTATTTCCACCAACAATAGTTGGTCTAGTAAAAGAGATCATTTAAACCACTTTGTGCCTCTGTAATTGTTATTGCAGACTTGGTAATTAGTTTAAAACTGAATTCAGAGTCTGAAAAATTGAAATAATCCTCTTCTGGTGGAGAGGCTGTGAAGTCAGTGTCATGGCTACATCCACGATTTCAGTCTGACATTGAAAAGCTTACTTTACATCTTGAGAAATATGCAAGGAAAAGTTTGGAACAAAGCTTACTTTTCTAAGTTGTATATTCAGTGTAGACCAGTATTTTTTTTTAAATAAGTACTCACCTAAAGAAGAAAACAAATTTCCACAAAACCTTTCATCATGGATATCTGTAAATTTCTTGGCAGAGGTGCTAAGTGTATCTTGACTACAAATTTTATGTAGGGGGATAGTCCAGGAAGTAATAGCTCAGAATCCCTTGACATTTCTTGCTTGCGCACTTCTGGATCAGGGAGGCATTTTAGAACTTTATCATGATACAGATCATTCCAGCAGCAATTTTTGAAAATAGTGAAGATGACTCGTACAGATATGCCAACGAAGTGAGCAATGCTATAATTTGATAATGCAGCGACATTGCTGCCTCAGTAGCAGTATAGATAGGACCATGTTGTTTTGAGGGAGCTTGATAAGATAGACTTTGGACACAGATAGCAGGGCAGGGGGATTCACCTTTCCAGGCAAATGGTCTGTCATCATTGTGTGCTCACAAAGGATGTGGGGTGGTATGAGATGTACCTTCCGGCTAAGTCAAAATTAAAGGGATGTGGGGTTGGGAGTATTGTGTATTTCTTTAACATCCATGCCAGCTTTGGGCACATACATACCCATGAGAAGTTAACATAAGAAGTGCCATACTGAGTCAGACCAATGGTGCATCTAGCCCAGCATCCTGTCTCCGACAGTGGCCAATCACAGTGGATTGGGAGAAGCACCCAGCAGGTCACAATGGGGGATTGGGAGAAGCACCCAGCAGGTCACAATGGTTTTCCCCCAGCTCCTGTCTGGCTAATAGTTGCTAATGGACCTATCTTCCAGAAATGTGTCCAAACTGCTTTTAAACTCAGCTATAGTACTGCCCTTACCACAGCCTCTGGAAGTAGATTCCACAACCCAATTATACCCAGAGTGAAAAATATTTGTTTTAAACTTGCCACCCATGAGTTTCATGGAGTGTCCCCTAGTTCTAGTACTAGCTGAGAGGGTAAATAACTGTTCCTTCTTTATTAGTTCTACACCACTCATGATTTTATAGACCTGTGTCATATTTCCTCTCAGTCGTCTCTTCTCCAAGCTGAAGAGCCCCAACCTAACAAGCTTCTCCTCATACTGAGTTATTGCTGTTGTCTTCTTGTAATATGTGAAGTTTCATGTTTGAATGAACCTGGCAAGAAGTCGTTTACTATTTCTAAGATCAATTTATAATAGTCTCTTTTGTATTAGTTTTTTCTATAGTAATTGTTGCCCTGTTTGGAAGCCATGGTATATTGGTATACTGCTATTGGTAAAAATAGGAGATAAGGGCCAGGCACTGTTTAACACTAGTTGAGAGGAGGAAAGCAAACTTCTAGTTTCAACCCCCCCTTTGCCCCTGAAGACCTGAAAAGTAAAGGGTGAAAGGGAAAGAAGTCACTTATTTTATTTCCTTCACCTGCCTCAACTATATTGCCTTCTAATAACTTCACCCTTCATGTTCCCATTTGGTTAAGAAACCCCCCCCCACCCCCCCAAAACCCAGCCATCTTGGGCTACAAGTTCCTTACTGGAAAGAACAACTAATACAATAACTTTGCCTCTTTCTTGGTACCTGGTATTAACTGAGCTTTTCAATGAAGACTTTGTAGAACTGGAGACTGTCTGGAAGACATCAAGAGTTTTGTCCAGGGAGATCCTCCTGGACGGCCAATAAAAACTGTAGGGTTAGATCTCCGCCACTACCAGTAGGAGGCAGATTTCTTGATTTTTCCTGGCGCATGCTCAGTGGAGAACTAGCCCCTAAGCTCAGTTGTCTGCCTTCACACTGGTAGGAAGCAGGCTAGCAGTCTCAGGATGAAACTTAGAGGCAGCTTGAGATATTTTTTTTTCTTTTTTGGAGAACACTAATCTAGCCTCCAGGTGCCAGGGAGAGAGGAATTCTCTTACTTGTTAACCCCCCTTCCTCTATAGGAAAGGAAAGGGGGACTTTAACTTGGGTGCCCCTTCTCCAGGGGCCCCCCCGGCAGAACAAGCACAGCAGTACTCTAAGGGTGCTCTCTGTTGGTTCTCTGGGACCCCTCCCCTATTAGAACCTCCCTCAGACTCAGGAGAGGCATCAGCTCACCCCCTGCCTGCAGGCTGCTCAGAAAAGTGGTGGGAGGAAAATAGAAACTGAAAGGCTGGCAGGCAGCCCTAGGTGGCTCTCAACGATGTGGCTGCTGAAACAGCACCCAGAGCGGCAGGGTTCCAGGACACCAGGAGTGCCCTAATCCCTCTCGCAATGGCCACAATGAGGAGGCGTGCCCAGGAGGCAGCAGCTGATGCAGCAACAAACCAGGCAGCTTCAATAGCAAACGTAAGTCCCGTGTGCCCAATTCCTGGCTGCAGATTCCATACGGAGGTACCGTGGGAGCTCCTCCAAGAACTCAAACGCTACAGCGCAAGAGGGCCCCTACAAGGGTCATTCCCGAGGCACGGGCAAGGCGAACTCCCCACAGTAAAGAAGACATGCAAGGCTCTCAGACCCCTGAACCTCCTCCCCCTTCTTATCCGGAGCAGCCTCTGAGGAGATCCAGTCCCTTCGTTTCCTCCTTTTCTGAAGGGAAAGAAGTCACAGTCAGGGAAAAGAAAAAGAGGAAAAAGCACCAGCCGGAAGAAGGGGCTTCCAAAACCCAGGATTCAGAGGATCAGCAGGCGTCTGAAGAGGAAGAAAACCAATCCTCCCTAGAGGAGGGAGAAATAGAGGAGCCAGTAATTGAGGCCTCCTCAGACCCGGACAGGGAGTTCTTTAACAAATACAGGGACCAGATCTTTGAACCAGGGATAAAAGCCCTGAAAGAAAGAAAGACAAACGCGATTCCTCTGAGTCTTCAGAGGATGAGGCAGAGCGAGTGTACATTCCGAAACCTAGATCCAAGGACAGGGGTTTGGTCCTGGATAAGGCTTGTTGGGGGGCGGGGGAATATTTAAAAGACATACCAGCTCCCCAGTAGATTGCACAAGATGAACAAAACTCTATTTGCTCGCTAAGAGCAAAGAAACCCTCCTAGTCACTGCTAAAGTGGAGGCTGCTGCAGCATTTCTGGCCAGAAATTCTGTCTCCCCCTCCTCCCCCACTGAGGGTGAAGGCTACCCCCAGGGACCCCATTGACGGGAATAAAGAGTAGCCTTAAGAGGAGTTTTGAGGAAGTTGCCTCTATCATTAAAATGCCCACCATAACCTCCTACTTTTCAAGAGCCCTCATGACATGGGTTAAGTGTACGAGGGATCCTTATGTCTTGATGAAAATGACAAGGATTCTTTCCACCAAAATTCAGTTGGCCTATGCCTGCATAGCAGATTTCTCCACTGACATTTATGCTGGGCATAGAGTGGAACAGCCAATCTGGCAGCCCGCTGCCACCTGTGGCTTGGGTCCTGGAAAGGGGACAACACCCTCCTCGTAGGGGGGGCCCTTTCCAAGGGGCCAAACTCTTCGGGTTCTGCATGGAAAAGGTTCTGGCTGATGCCTCAGATAAATAAAAATAATAATTTAAAAAACTTGCAAAGTTTTTGCATTTCAAGGAAACCTTTTTGTCCCTTCAGTACAGGCTTCTCACCAGCAGGTGGCATCCAACGCCCTTTCTATCCCACAGAGGAAACCAACACCACACCGCAATGGCAAGCAGAAATACACAGGCTCAGATCCATCTGAGCCATAGAATCAGTACCACACAACAAAAGGAGGTCCGGACTTTACCCCATCCTGTTCCTCTTTCCCTGAAGTACACAGACAGTGGCTCAGGTTCACGTATGCGCAACAGCACTGGCAATACAGTGGCCTCGCCACCTCGCCCAGAACATTTACAAAAGTCCTGATCCCCCATCGCAAATCTGTGGAAGGAGGGTATCCGAATCCACCCATACCTCAACGTCATCTTCATCCACTCACCATCCAAAGAGGCGGTGGCGGACGTACACAGGACCATGGCTTCATAATCAACATGAAGAGTCACTTTACACTCTCACAGTGCCTGGAACACCTAAGGGTGATCTTAGACACCAACATCTACAAGGATTTCTCTCAACAGAACAGTAAGAAAAACACACACTGATCAGGCAAGTCACGGCGAGCCGCAAGTCCAGATTGAAAATCACTCGCCAGCCTCCTGGGTGCCATGATCTCCTGCACTGGGCCAGATTTCACGCCAGACTGCTGCAGTGCTTCCTTCGTCCCTGGCAGGACCATCTGGCGCAAGGCAAAAACCCATGGATCACAGCGCCACAGGTGTTGAAAGATTATTTCCACTGGTGGACAATGAAGAACCGCTTTCTCTCAGGTGTCCCGCTCTCAGATTCCTACAGCATGACCATAATGACAGACGCAAGCCTCCTAGGCTGGGGAGCTCACTCCCCAGGCAAGGCAAGTGACTCACGTAGGAACGAAAGCACCATATCAACTGGCTGGAGTTGTGGGCAATCTATCTAGCTCTGAGACGCCTAGCTCCTCTGCTCCAAGGAAAACAAGTCCTTCCCTTGTCTACACTGACAACACAGTAGCGAAGGCATAAATCAACCATCAAGGGGGCTCTCACTCCAAATCTCTGCATCAACAGGCAACAGTTCTCATCAGGTGGACAAAGGACAACCTGAACTCCCTGACAGTGGTCCACATCAAAGGAAAGATTAACATTCAGGCAGATTGGCTAAGCAGAGAAAAGAGCAACTTGGGAGTAGACCCTCAGCTCGAAAGTATTCAAGACCATAGTGGAGACCCTCGGACAGCTGGTAATGGGCCTGTTCACATTAGCAGCCGATACAAAGACCATCCGCTTAATCTCCTGATTCCCAGATCACTGGGAGGTAGTGTTGAATGCCGTGAATCTGTCTTGGCCTCCAGGACTTATGTACACCTTCCCACCATTTCCTCTCGTAGGCAGGACTGTAGCAAAGACCAAGGAGGAATGGGCTACCACCATACTGGTCGCCCCCTACTGGCAGAGATGGCCCTGGTTTGCGGACATTCAGGATCTGAGCTCCGAACCGCCTCTCTGGCTTTCAGAGCTTCCTGACATAGGGGCCTCTCCTTTGACAACCCTGAAACTAACAGCATGGAAAGTGAGCAAAGAGTGTTAAGGAAGCTAGGCTACAAGTCATGGACACTATGCTACAGTCCAGGCAGCCAGCCACAAAACACATAGGCCAATGAACCTTTGCCAAATAGCATAGGAGCAAGGGCATTAGGTCATCCAGGACTCCCATTAGGGTGATCCTAGACTTTCTGCTAGAGGGTTGGATAAGGGGTTAAAGCCCAACATGCCACAAATACAAGTGGCAACTGAACAGTGTTCTCTGCAGAGTCAGGGGCCGGAGGGTAGCTAGGCACCCCGATATCATTAGTGTTTGAAGGCAGAGATAGTCCTCTCTCTCCCCCGGTAGCTCACCAATTCCCCTCATGGAATCTGATCTTGAGGGCCCTAACAAAGATCCCTTTTGAACCTGTGAGTTCTCGCTCTGTTTGTCCCTCAAACTCACCTTCCTCATAGGCAGCACCTCGGCCCGGAGAGTTTCTGAACTTCACGCCTTATCCATGGATCCCTTCTTTTGCTCCTTTAAGGAGTCTTCAGTTGTCCTTAGGCGAGATCCAGCCTTTTACCCCAAGGTGGATTCTTGTTTGCGCAGAGAGCAAGATGTGGTCCTTCCTTCCTTTTTTGTCCCAAGCCAACTCACCCGTAGGAACAAGTCTGGCACAAGTCTGGCACCAAAGGGTGTGGCACTTTTCGGGGCACTTTGGGGGGCTGCAGGGGGGGTATTGTTTGTTTTGTGTGGGCTTTGTTCATTTTTCAGGGCTAGGGTGGTAGGGTGGGGGTTGTAGGTAAGGGGGGGTAAAAAAGGGGGGTGGACCCAGGGACTTCCCCTGGTGAGAGCGGGGGGAGTACTGGGAGGTTTGGAGGGGAGGGGGTGGCT
>QEPC01013002.1:4800518-4864021 GCA_003113815.1 Sphenodon punctatus | reverse complement strand
GGGGCCACGATGGAGCGAGCATTCTCGGTGGTGGGACCGCGGCTGTGGAACTCCCTTCCGGAGGAAGCTCGCCTGGCCCCAAGCCTTTTAACATTTCGGCGGAACTGTAAGACCTGGCTGTTTGCTCAGGCCTTTGGGAGGGAGGGTGGGGAGGGACGATTTTAGTTCCCCACCCATTTATTTATTATTTTATATGTCTAGCCCTGTTTTATATGTTATATTTTATATTTAATATTTGACGGTTTTAAAATGAATTTTAATGTTTTTACTGATTTATTGTTGGAAGCCGCCCCGAGCTGCGTTGCAGGAGGGGGCGGGGTATAAATTTGGAAAATAAAAAATATAATAAATAAGTTAGACGTGAGGACACTGGAAGTGTATCTAGACAAAACGGCCCTCTTCAGAAAGTCGCCCGACCTTTTTGTTACTTATAGCTCTCAGAGAAAAGGAATGAGGGCATCCAAAGTTGTATGTGCGCACTGGATGACTCTTTGCATCATAGAGGATTACAAAGCAGAGGGCAAGTCACCACCTCAAGGGGTCTTTGCTCATTCCCTGAGAGGGGTGGTGACTACCCAAACTCTTTAGAAATTCATCCCCCTACAGGGGAATCTGTTGTGCAGCAACCTGGTCTTCAGTGCACACTTTTACTAGGCACTATAAGATTCCGCTGCACAAATCAGCCTATGCAACTTTTGGGAGAAGACTGCTCCAGGCTGTGCTGTAAGGGGTCCTCAAGACCCTCTCTAGTCAGACTTCTCTCTCCTTCCCCTCCTATTTCAGTACTGGGACACAACTATGGAATGTCCCTACAGTTTTTACTGGCCGTCCAGGAGGAACTCCTGAGAGAAAGGAAAATTGGGTTCTTACCTCATGAATTTTCCTTCTACAGGAGATTCTCTTGGATGGTCAGTCCCACCCAGAGTGAAAGGTAACTGAGGTCCCTGGAACATCGACAGTTTAGTGTCCGCGGATGTCCTGGGGTCACACCCCATTGGTAGTGACAGCTGAGAGTTTAAAATTGATGTACACACCTTTTTTCCAGCTTTTTCTAGGTAAATAAATTTTTCCAGTTCGACAGGTTTAAGCAGTATGAAGTTAAGGCTTGAAGACACTGGAGCTTAGGGGCTAGATTCCCCACTGAGCATGCTGTAGGAAAAATCAGGAAGTCTGCCTCCTACTGGTAGTGGTGGGGATTTAACCCTACAGTTTTTACTGGCCATCTGGGAGGATCACCCATAGAAGGAAAATTCACATAGGAAAATTACCTTCTCCTATAGGCTTGATTAATAATTTCTAATTTGTATTTCTTGTTAGAAGACATTTTCTTTAATAATGCTTACTGAAATGCTGTACTTTTTATCATGTTTAAAGAACATCAATGCTCTTGAACACTATTTTCCTCCTGATAGGCACTGTCCTCATACCTGCAAGGAATGCGAAGCAAAATTTGCATCTAAGGAAGAAAAACCAGAGCCTTCTGTTTCTTAAACTCAGGTACACATTTGTGGAGCTCTTGTATGCTTTTAATAATATTTATTTTGAACAGTGTTCGGTTAAACTCATTGTACAGTATAAATCACCAGGATTTAATGGGATGAAGTTTCAGACTGGGAAGGCATTTCTCGTTGTGATCCTTTGAGGATTTTCAGTTTATGTATGTTTTAATATTCCTGTTTCTGAGGAGTTTGCAAGTAGGCTGTAAAGCTTTCTATAGAAGCTATACTTTATGCACCAAGATTCAACTGGGTTATCTGGCTAATAACAGAGAAAGCAAAATATTAGATTTCTGATTTTTAAAACACAAACACTTCTGAACTTATTTTTGTCACGTTTCACATCCATCTGAAATACTGAGGTTTTAAACTAGAGATAATTTTTCAATATATTAAAGTGTAGCAAAGAATTTGGTGAGATATCGTAGAAACTCCTAGTCAAAAACATACAAATATGTGGGGGGTTTAGTCAATAGGAGGTATTTGCACTGAAATAACTTACCTAATTGCCTTTGTAGGAACCTTTGTAGGTAGCTGTAATTAGAGCATCCTACTGGAGCATTAAGAGATCAAGAAAGATACTATATTTTTAACAGAATACACAAAGTAGTATTTGCCATCCATGTCTGTGAAAACATGTACTAATTGAGTTCATCAATTAATATTGCTTTTTTCATTTCTCATGGAAGAAGGGTATATAACCATTCTAATTACATGCCACACGAGCTGTGAAGGCCCGATTCCTGTGCAGCCTGGAGGCATATAAGAGTAGCTGCTGAACTGGGGAGCTGGGCAGAGGGTTGCGGGGAAGCCAGTTGAGCGTTGCCACTCAGAGCTGCCGCCATGGCAGGCAGAGGCACTGGCCACATGAGTGGGCGCCTGGGCCTGCCCACATTCCTTCCCCCAACCCGACCTTAATCCCATCCCTGCCCATGGGCAACAGCACTTGCTGTGCAGGGGGGCAAAAGGGGCCAGGGCAGGAGCTCACCACACAGCAGAAGGCTACTCTGCGACGTGTCCTTGGCATTTTTCTGATGAACTGTTGCGGAGAAACCAGCTGCAGACCCTGTCCCTGAGCAGGTGACATCTGGCAACCACCGGGCACACAAGCCATTGCATCTCGTTGCCCAGTTTCCCAGAGTGGGTTACAGCTAATAAGGCATCGATCATCTGTGATCTCATTTTAGGATGCGGCCGCCCGTCTCATCTGCATTAGAGAGGCCTGGCTGGCTGAGGCATCTGGCCCAATTTTGTCCCAGATGGTGCCAGTTGGGTACTTGGTGCAGCATCAGTTTAGGATCGGGGGCCAGGGAAGCGGAGTGGCTTTAATCTGTAAAGACACCTTGACCTTTTGAAGGTATCTGGTGCCTAACCCACCCAATATGGAGTGTGCCTGCCTCATGTTAGATTTGGTGGGGGATAGATTAGGGATTCTGCTGGTGTACCAACCACTCTGCTACACAGCCGACTCCTGGACTGTTCTAGCTGAGCTGGTCACTGAGGTGGTGTTGGAATTGTCCAGACTTTATTGCCTTGGGTGATTTCAACACACACACTGAGGCCAGCTGTTAAGGGGCGGTGCAAGAGTTCATGGCCACCATGAGCCTATCCCAGGGAATAGCCGGACACGCGTTGGACTTGATGATTTGCACCAGCCTGGAAATGGGGGTTATGACGATCGGAGATGTGGTAATGACATGTGTCACGGCCAGATTACCTTCTAAAAGGCACAGATCCCTGCCCTCATCGGGGTGGTGTACCTATTAGGATGGTCTGCCCTCCGAGACTAACGGATCCAATTGGTTTCCACAACTCTTTGGGGGATTTGTCTACTGACCTTAGTGGCTACTCTGTCAATGACCTAGTCATTTTGTAGAATGACATCTTGACCATGGCCATCAACCAACCCTTTGGGAAGGTAGAGTGTTAGATGTTCTTATAACTGTGATTATCCAGCCCCTGCTTAAGAACTCATCTCTAACCTTCCCTTTTAGGGAAGGTTTTTGAATGGGTGGTTGCCCGACAGCTCCATGTTCATATCCATATCGGATTCTCACCCTGGGTATGGCACAGAGACTGTGCTTGTGGCCTTGATCAAGGACCTGTACCTGGAGAGTGACATGGGGAATTTTGCCCTGTTGATCTTGTTAGATTTTTCAGCGGCCTATGTTAGTTGATCATGCAGTGGTGTTGACACAACTTCGGGATCTGGTAGAGGTGCACGGGACTTCTCTTGAGTGGTTCCACTCTTTCCTGTTGGGGAGCGCCCCGAGAGTGGTGATGGGCAATTGCTTGTTGTCGTCTTGGCAATGCAGGGTTCCATTCAGTCTCCCAAATTGTTCAACGTATATATGAGGCTGCTGGGTGAGGTAATTGAGGTTTGGGATGAAGTGCCATCAGTACACTGACGACACCCAGCTTTACCTCTTTTTCATCCAACACAGGCCCTGCAGTCCCACTGCTTACCTGTTGTCTGGCTGCAGTTGGAGACTGGATGAGGTGGGCAAACTGAAGCTGAATCCAGATAAGACCGAGGTGATGATGGTTGGCCGGTCTTGTGACCTGGTGAGGATTGGAACTCCTCTTATAGATGGAGTCTGGCCCCCACTGCGGAATCAAGTTTGAGGCCTTTGAGTGCTTCTGGACCTCTTGCTGGCCTGGATTTCCAGGTTGCAGCAGTGACCAGAAACGCTTTTCACCAACTCAGTCTTGCGATGGGGCTGCAGTCTTTTCTTTCCGATTCAAATCTGGCCACTGTCTATGATGTCATCACCTTGAGGCTCGATTACTGCAATGTGCTCTATGTGGCTGTTTGAAGCTGCAGCAGGTGCAGTATGTAGCAGATCGCCTCCTTTTGGGGGTGAGGTGCTGCAAACACATTACACCAGTGCTCCATAGCCTGCGCTGCCTTCCTATACCTTTCCAGGCTAAATTCAATGTACTGTTTTTGACCTTTAAAGCCCTGAACAGTTTGGGCCTTGCATATCTAAGAGACTGCCTGTCCTTCCATGCCCCACTGCCGCTCCTGTGATTGGCCACCTTGCTGTGGGCACCATCAGTTAGTCTTGTTCATATGATGAGGGCTCACTGGAGGGCATTCTCAGTTGCTGTCCCAGTGCTATGGAACTTCTTCCCCCCATAGATTCGTTTGAGCACCTTCTGGAGACCTCTCTCTTTGTAAAGGCATTTGGTGGGTAGGGATAGGGGATGGCGGTTTTGGTGAGTAGGATGAGGTAGGGTTGCAAGGGGGGTTGGACTGGAGGGGGGAGGAAAGGTGGTGTGGGGGGCTGTTTGATTGTTGGGGGGGGGGCTGGTTTGTATTTGACTGGTTTTATATATGTGGTTAGTCACCCTGAGAATTCCAGGAAAGGGCGGGATAAAAATGTAAAATAAATAAAATAAGGCTACCCAAAGTGTGGTAACCTGCCCACAGCAACTATGCGGCTGCACTCAGAGACCTCACCCGAGAGAGTTGTTGCTTCAGTGGGAGCTGTGTATGAAGAACGATACAGATATTTTGGGGAGAATGACCCTGGATTCAGTTCTGTTGAGGGAAGGAGGTCTGTTTTGTTTTGCTTTTTAAAAAAAATAAAAAATAAACACCACCTCTCTTTCAGATTCTCATCTAAGCAGCTAATTAATCCTGGTACCTGTGCACCAGAAGCAATGAATACACAATTCTGTAGAAATCAACCCAATAAATGAAACTTCTCGTCTTTTTTTATGATTTTAACGATCTGTTTATAATAAAGACTAACTTTTTGTAATGCTGTTTTTCTGAATTGGCCACTGCTTCCATCACAATGTGTTGGGTGGGGAGGAGAAGGGGAGTTTTACTTGCCTTTTTTTGCAAATGCAGTCCAGCTCTTGCCACTGGAGAAAAACAGATGTGATTTTGGCCCGCTGTGGCCTGGGACACAGCGGCATGTGTAAACGTGCACTACCAGACGTTGGCCTGGGGTTGCCCCAGGGACGTTGGGCCACAGAAGGCTATCACATCTGTTCCCACAGGGCACACTCACCAAAGGTTACCATGGCTGGCGGTCTGGGAACAGGGCCAGACCAGGTGTCCACACATTAGTTGTGCTTCTGGCCTTACCCGGGCCCTGCCACTGGCGGGACTGCTCCCCAGCCCTGGGCACGTCAGTTGCATGCCCTGACTTGACCCAGGCCGTGTCATCTGCAATTTTCCACCTGGGAAGTGGTCCTGCCAGCCACATGTTTTTACTCCTGCAGCAGCTGCAATATCAATGGGCAATTACATGACAGTGCGCTTCTCAAAATAACACAATTTGGAGCATTTGAAATGCAGCAAGGCATACAACTGCTATGTACTTCCAATGCAGTACACCATGCCACTGGACTATGTCCACTTTTACAAGGCTGCTTGTAGAGGGCAATACACCCATGGATACTATTGATATTTGGAACTATATCCTTGCAGGATCTATTGCTATTAATGTGAAGAATAAAGCAGAAGTGCTTTTTTGAACAATGCTATCTATCTTACAGATTGTACAGGGGTGAGGCAGCAGAATTTGGTCATGGGTATCACCATCATCATCTTACAGGAAAAGACTGAAAATGGACCACAGTAATGAAAGTTTTCCTAATCTTGGCTTCGGGAGCACACATGTTACTTAAGGAGGCTATATTTACTTGCATTCATTTATATCTCCTGTGGTGTAATACTGCATCTTTACAAGTTGTCAAACTCAGTTTTGCTCTATTTTAACAGCATCTCCCAATTACATCTTACTACGGTTTCCTGTCCTTACCCTAACCTCTCATGTTGTATTCCACCCTTTTGAATTTGTTGACTCCTCCCTGGGCCTTGCTCTCACCACCTCCTCCCCTTCCTTTACCATTGTTTCCAATCACTGTATATACGTCACTGCTTTGCTCAGTCTCCAGTTCTAATTTCTGACATGCCTGATGAAGGACCCTGCGAGGTCACAAAAGCTTACATACCTCCACCAACTGGAGTTGGCTCACTAAGAGAGATAATCGCTGCTATACTACTTGGACTCTATTGCCTGTAGGTAGGACCAACATGGCAACCTTACTTTCTCTAACCTATCAAGTGTCTCCTGGTAGGGGAGACGTTCCGTACCCTTTATAATTTTTATTGCCCTTCTCTGTACGTTTTCTAGCATCTTTTTTGAGATGGAGTGATCGGAACAGCACATAATAGTCAAGGTGTGATCACAGCATAGATTTATATAGAGGCAATATGCTTTTCAGTTTTATTCTTGATCCCTTTCTGAATAATTCCCAACAACCTGTTTACTTCTTTGGCTGCTGCACATCAAGCTGAGGATTTCAATGTACTGTTCACAATGACTCCCAAGATCCTTTGCTTGAGTGGTAACTCCTAATTTAGAACCCAGGCTTGCATACAGTTTGGATTATTTTTCCCTATGTGCATCACTTTACACTTGTCAACATTATTATTATTATTATTATTTAAAATTTATATCCCGCCCCTGTGGGCACAGCGCAGCCTGGGGTGGCAAACAACATTCATTAAAACAATATAAAATTTTAAAACAATTTACAATTTCAATTTAAAAATACCCCAATATGTGGGGAAAGCCCCCACCCCACCTCCTCACCAAAAGCCTGACGGAACAGCCAGGTCTTGCATATACACCGAAACAGCAAGAGAGTGGGAGCCAACCGAGCCTCCTCCGGGAGCAAATTCCACAGCACAGGCGACCACCGAAAAAGGATCTAACATCCGTGGCCACCCGCCTCGCCCAGGGAACCTCCAAAAAGGCCCCCACAGATGATCTCAAGGGTTGCACGGGCACATGGGGATTATTATGTAAGCATTAGCCAACATAATATACACTTAAGGAGTAAAACATAACACACTTCCAGTGTTCATGTACCATACAGATACAAATAGGCAAATACGATCAAAATACAAAATTAAGCTAAATATTGTCCAATAACACATTTCATAATTGGACTTGCCCTAGGAGAGCGCTCCGCACACACAGAGCAACTGCACAAAATTTAGCTACTCTGTTATGTAGGCATCCCTATCTGCTAAAAGAGACTAACAGAAATAACGGGTTCCATGAAGCTGGTTCACAGATCGTATAGAGAACAATCCAGAACAACATGACCGATGGATTCGATTCTAGGGGGCTTACAGAATCGGCCTGGCCTCAGCTTGTAGGGCAGACCCACGTATCTACCCGTCATCACCGCTGAGGGGAAAAGATTGAATCTAGCTAAAGTAAATGGGACTCTTAAGTTGGCTTCCAAGGTTGAAAGATGATCCTAAGGAGGTGGACTAAGGGGAAACATGTCCCACTATAACTTCACCTCTCAACTGAAGTTCTTGATCTTCTATCCTAGACTTAAACTCCCGGCGCTGCTGCCATCTAGGTGCGAAAAAATCCTTTGAAAAACCCAACTGGGCTAAACAGTTGGATATGCCTTTTTCCCAGGCTCCCTCCTGTACTATGTAGGAATGGCATGTGAAAGGATCTTGTGACTAGAAAAATAACTGCAGCCAAGACTTCAAGATGGCTACAATAGCCAAGGAGGCAATAGGGCAGGAGACTCTTTCTGCTCTGAGCAGAACTGCCAGAGCACCATGAGGAACCTGTAAAATTGGCCTCAAAAAATTCTGGGGCTTCTCAAGTTCATGGAGGAACTGGGCTCCCCAAGCCTGAATCTCATAAAGCATTTATGGGACTCACCTTTGCCCTACACAATCGAAGGGCCAGGCCCACCAACTTCCCCCCTCGTGTAAAAATCCCCCTAAGAACCCTGTTGCATGCTGTTTTGGCTTTAGTCATAGCAAGTTTGTAGTGGGTCCTCCAAGAGGCCGTTCTAGAGAATGTTACCCCTAGGTAAGTGAAATGATGAACCTGCATAATGGCATGATCATTCACGAACCAGCAGTGTTTTTTACACCCTGGGCCCCCCACCATCACCTTAGTTTGGGTATAATTAAGTATAAGAAGTTCAGCCTGAACTTCAAGCAGAAATCCCTCATTAGGTGTCTCAGCCCAATCCGACTGAGATATCCGTACCGCATCATCTGCATATAAGTGTGGATAAAGTAAAATCAGTCTGATTTGTCAACATTAAATTTAATCTACCATTTAGATGTCACCCAGTCTTACAAGATCCTCCTGCAGTTCCTCAGTCTGCTCATGTTTTAACTGCCTTGAATAACTGTGTCAGCTGCAAATCTGATCAACTCACTTTACTCCCTTTTCCAGGTCGTCATTATTATAAACACCGTAAGTCCCAATACAGATCCTGAGGGCACTCCACTACTTACTCCTCTCCTTTGCAAGAATGGACTGTTTAATCCTACTCTTTGCTTTCAGTTCTTTAACCGGTTACCAAATCAACAAAAAGGACACTGCCCCCTATCCCATGACTTCTTAATTTCCCTCTCTTGTGAGGGACCTTAACACCTTCTGAAAATCCAGATACACTACAATTTACCAGCTCACGCTTATCCACGTGCTTATTTACAAACTCAAAAATTCCAGTAGATTGGTGAGGCATGTCTTCCCTTTGCTAAATTCATGTTGACTCTGCCTTACTATGCTGCTTTTATCAGTATGCCTAGTAATTCTGTTTTTCACAACTGTTTCCACCAGTTTGTCCAGACTGATGTCAGGCTCACTTGTCGATGGGCTCTAGAGATGATCCTGGAAACTTTTACAATATCAGTGTTACAATGGCTACCCTCCAATCCTCTGGTACAGTGGTAGATTTTAGCAATAGGTTAAAAGTTATCAATAATAGGTCTGCAATTTATTACTTGAGTTCTTCATAACTCTGGGATGAATGCCATCTGGTCCTGGTAATGTTACTATTTAGCTTGTCAATTTGCTCTAGAACCTCTTCAATATTTACATTGATTTGCAACTGTTCTTCTGATTAATCACCTCCAAAATATAGTTCCGGCATAGGTATCTCCCGAACATGCTCTGCAGTGACAACCGAAGCAAAGCATTCATTCACAGCTTCTCCGCAATGACTTTATCCTCCCTGAGTGCCCCTTCCACCTCCTGATCATCTAATGGCCCAACTGACTCTGTTACATCTAATTTTCATTAGGACTAATTTTCCAGTTTTAAACCCCTTTGTGTGTCTAATAGCCTTGCCATTTAGTCATGCAGGCAGACATGGTTTCAAAAGTTTCACCTGTGTGCATAATCATTCTGAACACCCCCTTTTCTAACTCTCCCATTTGCAAATGATTTTAGCTGAATTTGGTTGGTTTTTTTTCTTGTTTTCTTTGGCTGGAGAAAAAGCACATGCATGAGAGAAATTGAACAATTAAAGAAATCCCATGCTACAACTCCTGAATAATGCATGGTTGCAGGTTTTACATAATAAAAATATAACCCAAGTTTAATTGATGAATAATAATTGGCTACAATAATTCATGGAAAATACTCATAAATTGGGGGGGAAACAACTTTTCATAAAATCCTTTTTAGACCAATACAGAAAGGCAAAAGTGAATACTGCCAAAGGTGGAGAAATTGTTTTCAGTTGTCTTTGCTATCAAAAGTGTTGAGAGATAAATACATATCTAGGTAAAATATTTTCACCTTCCAATTTCAAAATGATTGTCTGACAGGGATACTGTTAATTTCAGTGCTCTATAGGAAACAAAGTATAAAAGCCTCCGTATAAAGTCCCTACAAGTCCAGATAAAGGTGCATTATATTAGTGTTCACTATAATAGGATTTGACAAAATGCAATTGATGAAGTTGGATTGTTGTAAACGGGTTCACTAGAAGCAGGATTCGACTATTTTGAGCCTCCAGTCTGAACGCTAGGATGTAGCTAAGACATCCTGGCAACTTATAGTACCACATGTGCATTTAAGTGGTCTTGTTCATTTTATCCATATCCTCTGTTCTCAGCAGAGTTTTGTTTCACTAAACCAATACAAGCACACTTCTAATACCACATACTAAACATAGGTACCTTTAAATTTTAAGAGGCTTCTGAAGGACATCACCTGAGACAATTGTTAGATATTTTGAACTCAATATGCAGAGTGAGTCAGGAAGTGAATCCAAGTCAGCTGGTGTAGCAGAACAAAGTTCTTCCCATGCCTCTGGCCCTTTAAGCAGGTTCATTCGAGGGTTGAGAAAAGGCCTGAAGGGGGCCAGCTAAGGGTTTGGTGATCAAAGGGAACAGAATGTAAGGGGTAGTTCAATAGAGAACTGTGGGAAGAGACTTGGCGAATGCAGACAGAGGTGGCATTAACTCAGCTCAGAGGATGCCTCAGCTGAAGGTATAGCTGGCTACAAGAGGAAATGTGCCTGGCCATCAGAGATGCAAGTACCGTGGAGCTACCGGGGGGGATATGGACTTTGTAGGTAAAACTTTATATAGTGATGAGACACAGTGTGAGATAAAGAGCCTTGAGCTGGAGATCCCCCACAGCGCATGACTTTTGGGCCCTCATCCAGCCACTTCTTACCCAGCAACCCCTGACCCTGCTACAGCCATGATGCTCCGGCTTCTCTATATCCAATATAAAACCTAGGAGGCCACATCGGGCCCTGCTTAACTATGGACTTGCTGCCGTAGAGCTGAGCACCCTAGTTTAATTTTGGTCTTCAGTTGCAAATTAAATTATGTTTTTGGTATCATGGGGTAGATTTCTACCCCAGTCCTTTGGCACTTAAATTGCTTGAATGCATAAGCTAGCATGAAATGTGATAGGGTAGATTTCCACCCCAGGCTGGGGTATAAATCTACCACATGGTAATATGATTCTATCCCAGGGCCTTTTTGGTCATATACTAAAAATGGTTAATGGTAACCACCTTTCCTTTGGGGGTATTTGTAGCAGCAGAGGTCTCCATGGTATACAAAGGACCCGAGACAGCTGAACCGGGAGGGTAAGCAGAACGCAGGTGGTTCTTGACTTGCGTTGAAGGCGACCGATTGCGGCATAGGTAGTTTTTAAGGGACTATGCTGTGGCTGTGATAGTGGCAAAGAAAGCTTTCTTCTCTGCTATCATACCATCTGCAACGTCTCGTCTGGCAGAGCTGTGGTGAGGGGCAGAGTTAATCTTGTCTGCCTCCACCCGGATATGGAGTCATCTAATGTCCGCTGTGACACTTTTATTAACTATTTTGCAGACAAAAATTGCTCGTATTCACCATGACTTGGGTGCTGCCATTTTACCTGCAGATTCAGAGTTTGAGGTTATGGAAGCTTGGTCTTGTGCTTGTCCTGTTTATTTGGATCAATTTCAAATCCGTATTGTTGGGATTTAAGTATAGTAAGGGTTAATAATTTTTAAAGTAAAGTTAAGTTTTTGCCTAGAGCAACGTCATTGCAACCTGACAGGAAAAGTGCCTTCAGCAAAAGGAATTGGAACGCAAAAGAGCAGCAGCATATCAGGACATGGCTACCTTGCAAACATGAACTTTGCAAAACTCTGTAAAATGCACCTCAGCAAGTTCTGCAGAAGGTCACCACAAAGCTGTCAACAGGACAAAGGTGATGGCATGATCAATGGGCAGGCCGACATGCATAGGAAAGGTTGGAAGATGGAGGGCCAAAGTCCTAACCGCATGACTGAGGGAAAAATCCTCATAAAAGAAAGCAGTACCAAGCTCCCTGACTTGAGGAGTAAGGAACTTGAATACCAATGGTAGTTTGTCTGGCCAGCATCTCCAACATCTCTTTGGTGGTCTCCAGTGCCCCCTCCATTTGTGGTGGGGCTCCCTGCGAAGATACTGAGTATTGGCTGGTCTTTGGTTTTGCCCTGTGTCCAGACCCCAGCTGTGGCATTCCTCCACCAGCCTCTCCTTGGTCACATCCCTGCAGGCAACCCCATCTTGGCAGACTAACAATAGGGACCAAGATGAGCACGTGCTGGCTCTGCAGGGTCTCTGGAGCAGACTCTCAGTTCCCGAAACCAAAAGAACAAAAACCACAAAACTTGCCAATTCTGCACCGAGACTGACCAAATGATCCACATTGGGCGCATGCCTCACACTAGACACTCGCCCACCTTTTCAAATGTGTTCTGTGCTGCACCCAGATACCAATGTGAGTCCTGCCTGGCTCGCCACTGTGACTGGGATCTGGGTCCCCCATTTCTCTAGGCTGTTCGCCCTCCTCAACAGCTCACAAGACCAGCCACAACCTGGTTGCCTGTGTCTTAGCGGGGGCCCCCAGTCATCAGAAGATTGGGTTCAGTTCAAGGTGCTCCAGTTTAGGCCAGGACCTTCCTTAGGTGATATCTGGTGCCAGTAAACTCACAGAGATACGTTGTATTAAAGAGAAGAGGTTTATGTAGGAATAAGAGATAAGTATTGGTACAGAGTCAAAGAGAATGCGCATTAGAAAATAAAGTCCAAAAGGGTATGCAAAGATGCCTTACTTAGCCAAGGGCTGACTGCCCCTTACTCTAGTCCTGGTTCCTTCTCTATCTGGACATCCTTCCAGACCCTCCTGCTCTGCAGCTTTGTGCCCTGCCTCCAGCTACAACATGGTTCTTTTTTGCTTTTTGGGGCTTGCCTCAAGAAGCCACTGCCTCCACATTGTTCCCAGTCTTATACGATGATGCTGATGGACCATTACCTGGGCAGCGAGAGTTGCCAATGGCCCATTACTGGCTGTTACTCGCCCCTGGGCAAACATCTCCTTTGCAAGCCTGCATTGTCACTCAAGCACTCTCCCAGTGTCCCATTACAGGTCTCACAGTGAAACTTCCCACATTCCATTCCCCCCAGGTTTTACATTGACACATCCATATTGTGACCCCTCTGGTTGCAAGTATAACCACCTGCTGGGCCCAGCTGTCTCTGGTTTCCCATGACAATGCCGACAATACTCTGCTTTACCTCTTTCATTTGACCCACGCCCTGCAGTCTCTGTGCTTACCCGATGCCTGGCTGCTGTCAGGGACTGGATGAGAACGAGCCGATTGAAGCCGAATCCAGACGAGACTGAGGCGATGATGGTTGGCCAGCCTCATGATCTGGAGGGGATTGTAACTCCAGTTAATGACCAAGTCCGGCCCCCTCTGGTCAGTCAGGTTTGCAGCCTCGGAGTGCTTCTGGACCCTTTGCTGCACCTGGATTGTCAGGTTGTGGCAGTGCCCAGGAGCGTTTTTCACTAACTCCACCACGCTGTGGCCTTTCCTTTCCAGTTTGGATCTGGCTACTGTCATCTATGCTTTCATTGCCTCGAGGCTCGACTACTGCAATGCACTCTAAGTGGGGCTGTCGATGATTGCTCAGAAGCTACAGCTGGTGCAAAATGCGGTGGCTCGCCTCCTTTCAGGGGTGGGTGGGGGCCTAGAACACATTATATCGGTGTTCCGAAGTCTGCACTGGATCCCTATAGCTTTCTAGACACAATTCAAGGTGCTGGTTTTGATCTTTAAAGCCCTAAATGTTCTAGGCCCCACATATCTGAGAGATCGCCTGTCGTTCCATGCCCCACTGTGGCCCCTGCGATCGGCCAGGAGCACCTCCCTGTGGGTGACATCTGTTGGTCTTGTTCATACAGGGAGGGCTGACAGGGAAACATTCTCGATTGCTGCCCCAATGCTATAGAACTCCCTTTCCCCCAGCGGTTCATTTGAGCCTGAACATCTTCCAGAGGCGGTGCAAGCCCTTTCTTTTTGTTAGGGCATTTGGGGTAGAAGTGTGAGCAGGTTGTTGGGGAGGGTTTATGCTGTTTTGTGTGTGTTTTCTTAGCTGCCCTGAGACTTTTGGGAAGGGCGGGGTAAAAATTGGAATAAAATAGAATAGATGTACCTGTGTGCAGGTGACAATGGCCTAGAAGGGCAAAGTTGGAGAGCCACTAACTTGCAAGTTTTTGCAGGACACGTGTACCCAGGTTGGAATCCACCCCAACACAGAAGATATTAAGGGACAAGCACCAACATCTTTTCTTAGCATCCATTCTTTCCCTACTTGTAGACTATAGGTGTAAACAGAGACACATGGATGCTGCCCATCCGCCCCCAGAACTGCTCCGGTAGAGCACCTGTGTTCGCCCACTTCCAGCCATGCCTGGTTCTGTGACAGGCCCAGCAGTTTCTCCAGGTCCCGGCCCACCTGTGCACAACCCCACCCGCACCACAGAGTTGCAACCGCTTAACCGATGTTCTAGGCTGGTGGCTACAACTCCATGGTGCTGACTGGGCATGGAGCTACACTGTGGATCCACCCAAACAGACAGCAGTTCCACTTTCAGCTGTGGCCCCGGTTTTGGCCAGCTTGCTCTGAACAGTGTGCTCCTAGATGTTCTGGAGCTCTGGCAGCAGGTCTGCCACTTTTCACATCTGGCAGCTGCCTTTACACTGACTGGCCAACCTGGCAGCGAGGCAGGCTGGCATGGGCAGAAGTGGACCTGCTGTGTCTAAAACCACCCTGTGTGGGTAGCATGATTAGTGCTCGTGGTAGCATTTCTGGCATAAGGGATCGCTTACTTCTATAAATCTCATTTGGCTTGGTGCTCAGTTGTCAATCTGTCCAGTAAAGCAGGTCTCTAGGGAGGCCAGGATGAAGTGGAACCCAGATCAAGCTCCCCCAAGACCTATAGCATGCCCTAAATACAAAGTTTGGTGCATCAACAGCAGGCACACAGTCATGCAAATTTAGCCATTTATACTAACCGAAAGCACCAAAGCTGTTTTACCAGAAGGAATCATTTTGCACTTGCCTTGGACTGGCTAGGAGAAAGTGAACTATCAGTAACCATCCTTATAAATTGAATATCATCAGTGCGCTGTAGCCAGCATCAGCACTAAGGGCCAAATTCAGCTCTGGTGTAATTTATATTTATTGCATATCACTCACACATGCACGATCTAGTATGACAAACTATGTCGTCAGACATCTCTACATATTAAGTACAGTGAAAGATACCTCCAGTTGGGTAACAGCATTACATCTTGCAGAACTGCCATTTAGCTCCATCTATAGCCATTGTTGAAAATGCACTAAACAGGCCCTGCACTCAAAATAGCAAAAGTAAACATGATTTTATTTTTATTTTTTATTAAAAAAAGGTAAGGAATGCGTTTTAAAATATCCACGTGTGGACGTAGTTAAGATTTAGTATATTCTTGCAAGAAAGCATACAGTAGTTACCACCCCAGCAGTGGGAAAAATTCTAGATGCTATTTCTGAATAAATACTTTTGGTCTTTTCAGGGAGCAGCTATTAGCCATTCTGCACCACTTCCCAGTCTGAAGTACATGTAATTATCCAGGATGATTACAATTACACTTGCTTGAAATAATCATGTCAAATGATGGTGCACACAGTTGTTCCTCTTTCTGTATCCTGGTTCATTCACTGCTTTGTAGTACAAAAAATTATTCAAAGGGGCTGATAATGTTGGGAATATTTTTGGGCTGCATCTGCAGCCCACTAACTCTGAAGTAACCCTGATGAAACCCACAGGCTTCTACAGAGTAAATGGTATGGGGATCATTAGCTACCCTCTATTAGAGGGCTGCCACGTTCTGCACCACAGTTCTCTTAGAATAGGGTTGCAAGGGACCTCAAAGGCCATTTAGTCCAGTCACCTGCTCCAACGTAAGATATTGGCCGGTCTCAAACCTTCCCTTTTTAGGGAAGGTTATTGAACAGGTAGCGGCTCAGCAGTTGCAGGGGCATCTGGACCCAGCGCAGTCCGATTTTCATCTGGGCTATGGCACAGAGACTGCACTTGTGGCCTTGGTCGATGACCTTTGCCGTGAATTGGATCAGGGCCATTGGATCTGTTGGCAGCTTCTGATACTGTTGACCATGAGATGTTGGTAACTCGTCTGCAGGACCGAGCCAGGGTGGGCGGGATCGTTCTTGAATGGTTCCGCTCCTTCCTGGCTGGAAGAACTCGGTGTGTGGTGCTCGGAAGAAAAACAGTCCCCCCCTCGAGATCTCACGTGCAGAGTCCTGCAAGGTTCTGTTCTGTCCCCTCTCCTGTGCAACGTGTATATACAGCCACTTGGCGAGGTTGTGAGACGGTATGGGTGCGTTGTCATCAATACACTGATGACACCCAGCTCTACCTCTCTATTTCATCTGACCCAGGCCCAGCAGTCTTGGTGATTACAAAATGTCTGGCAGCTGTGGGGGACTACATGAGGGCGAGCCGACAGAAGTTGAATCCTGACAAGACAGAGATGATGGTAGTAGATAAGGCAGTGAATGTGGCGGCTCCTCTCATTGATGGGATTTGCTCTCCCCCAGCTTTCCAGGTTCGCGGTCTGGGCGTACTCCTCGATCTGAAACTCCGCCTGGACCTCCAGCTGAGGGCTGTGGCGAGGAGTGCATTCCGCCAATTACGTCTGGTGTGATGGCTCTGGCCGTATGTTGCTATCTGAAACCTGTATCATCCATGCTTTCATTACCTCAAGATTGGACTATTGCAACGTGCTCTACGTGGGGCTACCCATGGTGACAGTTAGAAGACTGCAGCGGCCCATCTCCTTGTGGGGTCGGGTCACCACGAGCACATCACACCGGTACTGTGGGCTCTGCACTGGCTGCCGATAGTCTTCTGGGCCTGATTCAAGGTGTTGGTTTTGACCTATAAAGCCCTATATGGCCTTGTCCCGACTTACTTGCGGGATCACCTGACTCCGGGCCCTTCAGCAACCTCTGCAGTACGCCGGGAGCACCCTTCTCGAGGTTCCCCGTGTGGCCCAAGGGGCCACTACGAAGAGGGCGTTCTCAGTGGCCACACCTAGGAACTCCCTCCCGCCATATGTGTAAGACCTGGCTGTTCCACCTGGCTTTTGGCAAGGGAGATGGGGTGTAGGGTGGGGGGTGTGGGTTGGTTCCATTTTCCTTTGCTTTTATTGTGTTATGGATTTGGGGGTTCCCCCCTCCCCCCGATGTGAGCCACCCCGGGCTGCGCCAAGCAGGAGGGGCACATTAGAAAACTCTTTAAATAAAATAAATAAATATCCCCGTCTACATCCTTGCAGACAGATGCTCGTCCAGTCAGGCTTTGAAAACATCCAAGGAAGGAGATACTTTCTGATATAGTGATGATCAACATGTTCATATTTTTTGTGGCACCTTTTTAGACATTTGAAAGCTGCTCTCATGTCCCTCCTTAGCCTTTTTAACTCCAGGCTGAACACTCAATTCATTCAGCCTTTCTTCATATTTTAATTCCTCCTTGAGTGTTTTAATTGTTGAATTGTAAGTCACCCAGAGCTGCCTGTGGCAGGATGGGTGGGGTAAGAAGCTTAATAAATAAATAAAGCTTGTCCTCCAGTCTCCCTATCATCCTGTCTGCTCTCCTCTGAATTCTCTCCAACTGGTCTACATCCTTCTTGAAGGGTGGTGCCCAAACCAAACAATAATCCAGGGGAGGTCTCTCCAGTGCTGAGCAAAGCAGCACTGCTACCACCTCGCACATCATGGACAGAACATGCCTGTTAATGCGGCCCACAATGGTGTTTACCTTTTTTACAGCAGCAAAGGGGTAGGTTGCCGAGCGTGCATTATACCAGTGCTCAAGTGTGTACTGGCTTCCAATAGTGTCCCAGTCACAATTCAAGGTGTTGGTCTTGACCTATAAAGCCCTAAACAGCTCAAGTTCTGCTTATCTAAAAAAGACTGCCTCCTCCCTTGTGTTCTCATCATAATCCCCAAGGTCAGCCAGGGATGCTCTCTTAGAAATTTCATCATTGCACTGAACCCTGGCAAGAATGTACGAAGAGATGCTCTCAGTGGCTGCTCCACACCTCTGGAACTCCCTTCTATCGTAGGTTTGCCAAAGCCAAGCCTGAACATTTTTCAGGGGCAACATAAAACCTTTTTATTTAGCAAAGCCTTCAGCGGGCAGGGTTAAGGGGAATTTTGTATATACACACAAACTTATATTTTATGTAAACTGTTCCCAGCCTTCAGAGAAGAAGGGCAGGTTAAAAAAAACCCAACCAAAAGGGCATGTTGATCATTACCCATGTTGATTACTGTGTTCTACTCTGGAAGTTGCCTAAAGTATCCTAGCACTGCCACAAAGCACCCTGATCAAAAATCAGAGGGCAGGGGCCGGTTACTCCAAGGCAAGCACATTTGTACAAAATGCAGTCGCACACCTCGCTGTGCTCCAAATGTTTGTTCTCTTGAGCATGCTTGAATCAGGGTGATTACTCCAGACAAGTTACTCTGGTACAACTACTTCTCCCCTTCTCTGTTCCCCCAAGCAGAGTTAAATAGTTCTTCCCTTCCCCTGATCTCCCTGCTTGGGAACTCACCGACAAGTAGTCAGAAAGGCAAGAGCCTCCTGAGAAAGAAAAAACAATGGAGAAAGTGACAAGGGTAATTCCCCATAACATACAAGCATACTCCACATTCCTTGTTTTTAAAAACAGAGGCTACAGTGAGAATACAGAATTCATTTTCAGCCCAGGTCTACAAAATTAGAAGAGCCAACTGCACCTGAATAGTTGTGAGTTTGGGTTTTTTGGACATTTTGCTCTTCCTTTCAATTATTTTCTTTGTTGCTGCCAATTTGGATCTTATTTCTTTATTCAAATGTATACTGCCCTTCCCCTAAGGCTCAGGGTTGCTTACAAAACAACAACCTTATATAAAAGTACATAAAAATATATATAAATTCCCTTGTCAGTAGTCACTCAGTTACGGGTGTGTTGGTATGAGAAGTAGCCAACAAGGATGTATTTTATTTTCAAAGTTTTGAAGGATTTGGAAGAATACACTTTCCCTGCTGCTTGCTTAGCTCCTCTTCCTCATTTGCTGGTTTACTCCTAAAATACGGATTTCAATTTAGTAGTTTTTTAAACAAATTTTGAGCCAGAGGTAGAGAAGGGAAAATTAAAAGTTTATTTTAAACTGAAATAGGTTTGAAACACATTACTTCCATAAGAAACAAGGAGTGGGCATATTTTATTGAACCTAACCACAAGATAAGTCCTGAACAATCTTAAAAGATATTGGTTCTCGTTTCTTTCAGTAGTAGTAGTACATCTCACCTAGTCCATTTATATCTGCCAAAAGTCCCTTTCTCTGCAGTGTTTGTTTCTCTGTTTAAAATAGAATGTGAGCTGCATGACTATAGATTTGCAGTGTTGCAGACTGTTTAAAATTATGTTACTTTCATTATTTCCCCAATTGTGCCAAGTGACAATACTATGTCAAAACCCCATAATTTTAAAGACTTCCATCAAGACCAACAAAAGCCCCGATTTCCTTTAATGCAATATATGTCTGACTTCTGCAGAATACACTATAATATTCAGATGTTCTTGACCAACTCCAATGAAACCAGGGGCAGTTGATTGAAGTTACTTCATTCAGTAAGTGCAGCATTTTAGTCCTCCCAAGCATCTCCATACTTATTTACTTTAACTAGAAAGAATAAAAAAAACAATTAAAATAGATACATAATGCATATGTTTATTTTGAGATTACAAGGAAAGTTATTTTGAGGGATGAGGATCAAGTCTGGTTATGGTGTACTATGTCCAAAATACTTCTCTCACTGACAGATGCTGTGCCTAGGCCACTGCCTGTCCTGGCGACCGGTATAATTTCCTTATATTCCGCTTGTTAGTTGTATCCACTTGTTACCTTGTCTTGTAATTTAAAAAGCTAGATCTGCCCCAGAGAGCTTACAGTTTATTATGAGTTTCTTCAATGCCAGGCACATTCAGACTCTGGCCTATGTCTGGGGCTCCTACATAATACTATAACAACTACAGATCCTACTAATAAGAGTGAAAATGGCACTATTTTATCATTTTATTTATTTACTTTTCCAATTTTTACCATGTCCTTCCCAAATAGCTCAGGTTGGTTTACAAAGCATAGTAACAAAGAGTCCAAGCAGGCTAAGGTTTAACTGTGCCAATTCTTTTTGCTGTCGAGTTCATCATCTAACTGAAGCAAGATGCAGTTGATGGCAAGAGTATGGTATAAATGATGAGAACAGTGATAAATATTTATAAGACATTCCAAATAATTTAGTTCTCTTTTCTAAGAACTGGGTATCAGTGACCCATACTTGTCACCTGCTTACCATTATTAGCAGCAGCTTCCTGTATCCGCCATAGCTTCCTGTATCCGCCATAGTAAACATGGGTCATTGAGCAATTCTAAGAGGAAGCTATTCTGACCTCACCAGTTTCCCAGGTATTACAGAGGGTGAAATTCTACCTTCCGCTGAAGTCAGTTTTAGCAATCACTTTCAGAGTTGCAATAATCACTCCAAATTATAGATTTTTATATACAACACAATTAAAGAAACACCCCTAAATTTTGAGCTCTTTTTTAGTCATTGGCTGCCAATAGCTTTCTGGGCACAATTCAAGGTGCTAGTTTTGACCTATAAAGCCCTAAACGGTCTGGGCCCTACTTATCTAAAGGTCCACTTTCCTCCTTATGTCCCTCCGTGGCTTCCAAGATCAGCCAAGAGCACCCTCTTGCAAGTTCCATCATTGGCTCAAGTTCATATGTCTCAGGCATGCAGAGAGGCTTCTCTCAGTGGCTGCTCCACAACTTTGGAACTCTTCCCTTAGAGGTTTGCCTAAGCCCCAATTTGAGCATCTTCCAGAGGGAGCCCAAGACCTATTTATTCAGCCAGGCATTTTAAGAGGCAGGAGTAGATCCTGGGGGTAGGGAAAATTATTCGTGTTATTTTTTTTATTTAGTCAAATTTATATGCTGCCCTTCCTGCAGTGGCTCAGGACAGCTTATAATAATAAAGTCATTAGGAAAAAAAAAGAAATCAAGAAAAAATCCCCTTAACTCCTCACCCAGCCATTCCCTGCAGCCCCACCCAATCCCATCCAACCCTATCCCTGCCTGACCAAATAGAAAGGTCTTACTGGAAGAGGTTTCCGGAAGATGAACAGGCTCGGGCTTAGCCAGATTCCCAGAGGAAGCAAGTTCCATAATCACAGGGCAGCCACAGAGAATGCCTTCCTGTGTGTCCTAGCTGTAAACACATCTTCGACAGATTGCACCTGCAAGAGGGTCTCCCCAGCTGACCTCGGGCTGAAGGAGGTGGAGGTCTTTCAGATACCTGGGTCCCAAGCCATTTAGGGCTTTATTAGGTTAAAACAAGCACCTTGAATTGTGCCTGGAAAGCTACTGGCAGCCAGTGCAGACTCTACACCCGTGCTCCAAGCAACAGGCCCCGCCCCCAAAAGACAGGCTGCTGTGTCCTGCACCAACTGCAGCTTCCAAACAGTCTTCAAGGGTAGCCCCACAGAGCACATTGCAGTAGCCCAGCCTTAAGGTTACAAAGGCATGGATGACAGTGGCCAGGCACAAATCTGGTAACAGTTGCGGCCTTTTCACCAGATGTAACATGAAAGGCACTCCTGGCCACCGCTGAAGACTGCCAATATAGGAACAGCAATGAATCCAAGACCACCTCAAGGCTGCGAACTTAAGTGACCAAAGGAAGTTGGACCCCATCAATAACATCAGTTGCTACATCTCCCAGATTACATGGTCGGTTAAATACCACCACCTCAGTCTTGTCCAGATTCAGCTTCATTTGACTCACCCACATCCAGTCCCCAACAGCAGTCAGGCACTGGGTAAGCACACAGACTGCAGGACCTGGCTCATAAGAGAGAGAGCGCGAGCGCGCACACTGGGTGTCATCAGCATACTGATGGCACTTCACTCCAAATCTCTGAACAATCTTGCCCAGGGGCCTTAGATACACATTGAACAGAAGTAGGGATAAGATGGAACCTTGTGGGACCCTCACAAGGGAGCTCCTGAGAGGGCAACGAGCCACTGACCACCACCCTCTAGGTTCTCTCAGTCAGGAATGAGCAGAAGCGTGCACTCTGCAAAGTCTCGTAGCTGTGTCAACACCACCCCATGATCAATTTTATCAAAGGCCACTGATAGATCTAACAAAATCAACGGTACAATTTCCCCAGTCAATTTCCAAGCAGAGATAGTCAACTAAGGCCACAAGTGCAGTATCAGTGCCATGCCCAGGATGAGAGCCTGACTGACATGGGTCCAGGAATCTAATAGCATTGAGATGTTCCTGGAGCTGCGAGGCAATCACCAGTTCAAAAACCTTCCCTAAAAAGGTTAAAGAGAGCAGGGGAGACAAAAATCAAGAGATGGTTTCTTGAGCAGGGGATGGACGACTGCAGCTTTAAGGCTGACAGGCACCTCGTCCTCCCGAAGGGAGATACTGAAACCCCAGCGTCTCCCGGCTGGCTTTCCCCAGCCAGAACCAGCATGGATCTAATTCACAACTGATCAGCAGCACCCCTCAAAGCACATCCTCCACATCGGTGGGCGAGATTAAATCAAAACTGTCTCCAAATAACCCAGACAAGACCGAGCCTCCTCAACCCCAAACTCTGACCTTGTACCCAAAGTGGCAGCACCCAAGTTGAGCCAAATACGTGGCAAACTGATCACAGTGGGCAACCAACACCTTTAATTCTGGGCAGAGAGACCGAGGATTAAGCAGCTATTCACTACCTGGAAGAGCTCTGCCAGACAGCACTTTGCAGATACTATGCCGCCACAGTCACAGAATAAATAAAATAAAAAGGAAATGATATTTCCAAATAGGACAGATTTTAAATATAGTCCAAATAAAAGGTTAGTAAAAAGGTTGAAATTCACTGTGAGCAGTACTACTGACCCACCTCCCTCAAACTACATCATCTCTAATTTCAGATTTGGATACATTTCCTGGGCCACTCTTCCAGTCCATCTGAACTTCAAGTTTCACTTTTATTCCATTTTCCTGATTAGTGCAACCAGCTATATATTTGCAAGTTCATGTTAGACTTTAGTCACGTCACTTTCAATTTTAAGGCAGATAAATAGTAATATTCTCTCCACTGTGATCGTGTGTTAATATGTTCAAACTTTGTTTTGGAATGATTCTTTTTGATAGTTAAGTATAACTATAATGCCTGGAAACTCACGAGGACTGATCTTGCTCTGCATTGAACAGTAGAATGATTTTCCCTTAAATTCAAAGTCTTTGGTTCCCAAGTATGGCTTTATATTAATTGAAGTAGCAATTTTATTCTGCAAGCCATTTCATTCTTGTTTCAGTGCATAAGGTTTTGTTTTGCCAGTGTGAAAAGAAAAAAGTCAAGCCTGCTGGCAAGTCCCATTTCCTTTCTTTAAGCTTAAATGCAAAGCTTAAACCTCTACAAACAGTGATACATCCTTCTAGACAGAGTTTAGTTTACTACATGGCCGATGACAATCGTAAAAGAAAACACATATAAACAAAAAAATAACCAATCTCACCACGAACATATTTACAATTAGAGGAAACCCATAAAGCTACGTAAGACTACTGGTCTTAAATACATCACATGCCCTAAAAATTTGGCAAAGCCATCTTCGATTTTAGAACCAGCGAAAGGAACCTGGCAACACCAGCTGTTATAATAGGATCTTGATCCCTTAGAAGAAACACCACCTTCTGGGGGAGTAAGAACTTCTTGCTGCAATGAGGGGTTCGATGTGTAATAGTCTCCAATTAGAATCGGCTCCAATTAGAATAATTCAATAACATGTGCGGAATCGTATCAGGTACCACTCTATCATCTTTAAGGCTACAATACCGGCAAACCCTTTCACTGCGTGGGATTCCTCTCAGTCTCCCTTCAGTAAATGCCGAGGGAGAGACATTAAACCTTGCCAACGTAAATGCTACTCTGCTTTGCCCTATTCTATGATTGGACAAGTAGGAAGCCCCTTCTAGAGGGATCAAATAATCAGTACACAGATGTGAGACCTTTCAACAGACAATATGCTCCCTTGTAAACGTAGCCTCCTGATCTTTTAACCTAGATCTAATTTAGGTTCAAGCCCTAAGAAAAGGGGCATATCCTCCTAAGTGTTGCTCTACAAAAATCCCCATGTTCTACATTAACAATTTTTGAAAAAAACCTGTTTTGAGAGAAATAATATCTAAAATACCCACCCTTAAAGTGCTAACAACTGTTTCCATTGGAAACCAATCAGAAAGTTTTTCTGTGGAGCTCACCATCAAAGCCTAACCAAGCTTCTTAAATTCTTCTTTAAGCATCTTTGTAAATATCTATTTGTGGCATGGGGTGTGTGCAAGCAGTTATTTCAAGCAGTTACCCAAAAGTTTGAAGCATACTATAAATAAGTTCCACAAAAAGAAGAAATATGTGAAACAAACGCTAAAATGAAGTCCTAACTACTGTTTCCTTATTTATTTTTCAGGTATTGTTAGAACGGATCCCTAAAGGATAACCAACTTTAAAAATGAAACTCTTAGCCCTCAACACTGCTTTGGCAGCTCTAGTCACCAAACACCACAATAATTGAGTTACTAGTTTACCTGCTTTTTTGGTTGTTCCTTCCTGTGAAGGCTTGACTGGAATATCAGCCTTTTGGGTTAGTGGCACCTCGTACATCCCCCTGTTTCTGCTCCTTAATTCCTCATATGTGACACCCTTCTTTTTTGGGGTCTCGTCAGTTAAAATGGCAGGTTCTTAAAAAAGAAGACAAATCAAATGAAGAGTAAAGAAACATATAACTAAACTTGGCTTGATTTCAAACGGATGGATGCATATGCTGGGCAGTTTTAAAAGTGTCTCCGCACAGATTGAAACATGACTGATTACAGCAAGACTAAACTGTGAAAGTTAGTGGGGGGTTTTAGTACTTTTTTAAAAAAAACACAAAAAAACAAAAAAACAAACAAAGCATTTTGAACATCTGGGAAAAATCTCACCACAAAACTTGGCACTTTTTCGGGAATATCAAGTATGATTTCTATACCTCTAGTGACCACAAATGGTAACCTTTTAAATGAGAAAAAACAACAGTTTCACCAACTTGGAGTATAGCAGCAGAACATACCAGCCTATTCTCAGTGTATGACAAGTGAAAACAAAAGTGGTAAAAGCTTTTGCATAGGTCAAAAAAATTTTTTTAAAAAAATCTGTACTTCCCCAGACCTTTAGCACATTATTAGGCTTGGAGGAGAAAAGCGGCATGAATTGTCAGAGCAGCAGCGTATTTTGCATCTCCTATATATTTGTAAGGCTTTAGGGATGTGCGAACCCACCGTGGGGTGGTTCAGGGTTCGGCCGAACCCGAAACTGTTCGGGGAGGCAGGTGGTTTTCCCTCCCCCTCCAGGCTGTGTGGATGGAAGGGGCGCTGGGGGGCACCTCCCACCACCCCACCGAGCCTGGGATTTTTAATTTTTTGTTTAAAAACCCACCCCAGGGATTGCCCTACCTGGTGGTGCCGGGTCTCTGGCCCTGGGTCCGGTGGCAGCGCTCTGGAGCACTTGAGACCAAAAAAAATAATTCCCAGGCTCGGCGGGGGGTGAGAAGGTAAGGTGCTCCCCAGCGCCTCTTCCACCCACGCAGCCTGGAGGGGGGGGGGGGGGAAAGGAGAGAGAAACCAGGTTCTTCCTTGCCCCCTGCCCCCCTCACGAACTTTCTTCTGTCAGTTTGGGCTAGGCTCGGTTCAGATTCGGGGTGTTCGCAAACGGGCCGAACACCCCGAGTTCGGGCCAAACCCTGAACTTCCAAACCGTGTCCTCACATCCCTATAAAGTCATCCAATGCCTCTGGCACCTCAGAACTATAGCGTTTGTTGGTTTCTTGAGCCCTTTTAAGCCTGTCAAAGTGTTCATTAATCTAGGAAAAGACAGATGTCTCCTCCTCGTTTTCATAATTCACACTAATCCTATTTTCGAAGAGGACACCATCATGTGTAGCTGTAGGGTTTGCAAATCATATTTGGCACTATACATTACAAATGACAAAAGAAAACAAAGCAGCAAAAACTTCTCCTAATTTCCCTTACCAGGGGTAGTAACATGTAAAGCTCAATTTTATAAGATAGGCTTTACATTTAAAGGACTCCTTCATATGGGACGAGCAGGGTTCCTAGTTTTCTCTTTGTGATGAAAATCCAGAGAAAAAACATCTCCCCCCCCAGGATTTCGCAGAAAATGGTAACAAAACAAAACAAAAAAAACCCCTACAGGTTTGGGAGGACGACACAACAAGCACAGGGCAGCAAAGATGTAAAGTGGAGCTGAGGGGAAGCAACCTGAAGGCATGTGTTGTGTATAGTGGCAGGGACGGTGCATCTGGAGGGGTGCCCCAGATTTCCTGTGGGGTAGGAGGCAGGGGATGGGCCTAATCGGGCCCATAGCAGCTTCCCTAAGTGACAGCCTCTATATGGTCCCCCTTTCTGGTCGGCAGAGCAGTCCGGGACCAGGCTAAGAGAAGGAGACAGCGACCACAGGAGGGAAGCAACCTAAAGGCATGTGCTGGGGGGGGGGGGGCATGCTCTGCATTTGGAGGAATGTACTGGACCTTGATTATTATTATTTTTAATTATTATTATTATTTCACTGTTGGTGGGACAGGTAGCTGCAAAATTGCATAAAAATTAAAATATTACAATACAATGTGTTCTAACTCATACCTATATATATTGTGGTAAGGGGAAGTCAACTATGGGTCCCACACATGTTGGAGGACATACCCTAGACATGATATTTTGCACCAACCTTGAGGCGGGGGATCCATTAGTGGGGGAGGTGTCAACAGTGCCCTTATCATGGACGGATCATTATCTCCTCCGGGCCGGTATCCTAACGCATGTCTGCCCTCGGGAGGGTGCTGAATCAGTGAGATTGGTTCGCCCCTGAAGGCCTATGAAACCAGAAAGGTTCCAAAACGCTCTAGGGGATGTTCCCTCCGACCTCTATGGCCGCTCACTCGATGACCTTGCGACTGTGTGGAATTCTCTGTTGATGGAGGCCATCAACCGTGTGGCTCCCAAATGTCCGCTCCTGAATCGCTGACAACGCAGGTCCCCATGGTATATGGAGCAGATGCAGCAGATGAGGTGGGAAGGCCAGCAGTTAGAGCGATGGCTGCGTCACTCCTGTACTGAAGTTGACCGATTGGGACAGAGTCTGGTTACGTGCCTATGCCATGGTGGTGAGGACAGCAAAGAAGGTTTTCTTTGCTGTCCTCATTGCATCTGCTAAGTCCCGCCCAGATGAGCTTTTCCAGGTGGTGAGGGGGCTGGTCAGTCTGGCCTCCCTCCGCCTAGAGTCATCAAATGCATGCTGTGATTGGTTTGTGGATAAAAATCACTCAAATCCACCATGGTTTTGATGCTGCATTTTTAGCAGTGGCTGAGTCAGAGACAGTTGAAGCCCCTTCTTGTCCTGCTTTATGGGATGAATTTCAAGACATATCGCCCTCGGATGAGAGGGATGCTCTTGGGACTGTTCGAGCCACTTATTGTGAATTAGATCCATGCCCATCCTGGCGGGTTAAGGCCAGCTAGGAGTCATTAGGGCCTTTGCTGGCCAGGATAGTCAACGCCTCCCTTGGCGAGGGCAGGGTGCCGGATTGTCTCAAGGAGGCTGTGATGCGGCCCCTGCTCAAAAGGTCATCATTGGATGTTGGCGTCCTGACCAGCTATCTGCCGGTCTCTAACTTTCCCTTTTTAGGGAAGGTTATTGAATGGGTGGTGGCTCAACAGCTTCAGGAGCTGGACTGGACTCTGCCAATTTCCTTGGTCCCTCGCAGTCTGGCTATCGTCCAGGTTATGGCACAGAGACTGTGCTTGTGCCCTTGGTTGACAGTCTCCCCCGTGAGCTGGACCAGGGTCATTTGACCCTGTTGATTCGGTTAGATCTCTTGGCTGCATTTGATACCGTTGATCATGAGTTGTTGGTGACTCGGCTGCGGGACCGGGCAGGGATCATGGGACTGTTCTTAAATGGTTCCGCTCTTTCCTGGCTGGGAGGACTCAACATGTGGTGCTGGGTGATTATTCATCTTCTCCCCAGGACCTCACGTGTGGAGTCCCGCAGGGTGTAAATGCAGCCTTTGGGGGAAGTTGTCAGAATTTGGTGTAAGGTCATTAATGTGTTGAGGACACCCAGCTATCTCTTGCTTTCATCAGATTCAGGTCCGGCAGTCTCAGCGCTTACCCGATGTCTGTCGGCTGTGGGGGATTGGATGAGGGCAAGGCGCCTGAAGTAAATCCTGACAAGACAGAGGTGATGGTTGTGGGGAAAGCCGGGGGAGTGATGCCCCCCCATCATCAATGGGATCTGTCCTCCCCTGGTATCTCAGGTCTGTAGTCTGGGGGGTGCTCCTGGATCTGCAACTTCACCTGGATGTCCAGGTGGCAAAGGGTTCACCAGTTACATCTGGTATGTCAGCTTAGGCTGTATGTCTCCGACTCGGACCTGGCCACAATCATCCATGCTTTTATTACCTCGAGATTGGACTACTGCAACGCACTCTATGTGGGGCGATCCTTGGTGCTGGTCCGGAGACTGCAGCTGGTGCAGAAAGTAGCGGCCCGCCTCCTGAAGGGGGCAGGCTGACGCGAGCACATTACTCCAGTGCTTCGCCCTCTGTACTGGCTGCCGATAGTCTTCCAGGCTCAATTCAAGGTGTTGGTGTTGACCTTTAAAGCCCTAAATGGCCTGAGCCCCACCTACCTGCAGGACCGCGTCACCCTCCAGATCCTGGATCGACCTCTGCTGTCGGCAGGGGGTGCCCTCCTTGAGGTCCCCCAGGTTTCCCGGGTGTCGGCCATGGGGAGGGAGTTTTCTGTGGCTGCGCCGCGGCTGTGGAACTTCCCCCCATTGGAGGTCCACCTGGTCGCTTACCTCCCCTCTTTCTGTAGACAACTTAAAATCTGGCTGTTCCGTGGGGCCTTCACCGAGGGAGATTGGATGTGTGGGTTGGATTAGGGAGGGTTTTTTGGTACTGGGTTATTTTAACGTTGGTTTTTTTTGGTTATCTTAGTGTATTTTAAGATGTTGTTAGCCGCCCCAAGATGCTTGTAGCAGGATGGGGCAGCATATAAATTTTAATAATAAACAAACTAGTTTACACATTTAAAAAACACCCACAGAAAAACAAGGAACCCTGGTGATGAGTGAATCCAGATAGGTCAAATTATTGGAGAACTAGAAAGGGATCATTTAGAACTAGAAAAGCCATCTAAAGCTAGCAAAGCTAGCTGCATACGTATGCTCATTTTGTATCTGGGGAAGCTGAGCCACAGCCCGTTGATGTTGTGTTCCCCCTCTCAACAGGTATCCCGAGGGCTTCAAAGGCTGCTTGGAAGTGCCTGCCCAAGGGCACCATCCATTAGGCAGCCATTTGGTGGCACTCAAGCCTCATGGTCAGGAACCTCCCAGCCTATTCACTTCTATTGTGAGCCCTGGCAGCAAGGAAACAAGTGGTGGGGTGGGAGAGGGGGTGGCTTTCAAGACCCCTTTTCCATTTGCTTGTATTGCAGTCCAACAGCAAGAGCACACGTACTGGGGTGGGGTGGCAATCTGCCTCTCCATATGGAAGACCCTGAAGTGGGAAGCTTCCTGCCTGCTTTCCGTGGTCCAGAAACACAGCAGGATGACTACCTGCTAAAACCGACCAGGCAAACTTCCTCACTACAAGATATTCTTCCCTGCTATCTGTCTGGAGAGCTGATGGGAAGCTTCTGGGGTTGCCACTGGGCTAGCAGGAAGCGAGAACAAACCCAGAGCCTTTCCCCAAGCCCAGGAGAAATCTCTGGCTCAGTTTTCCTTTCTTGGTATCCTGGCAAGAGACCCTGGCTCATGGGTCCTTTCCCAGCCACAGTTTCCAATCCCCCAGCTGAAAATCAGTCATTCAGTAGGGACAGCAGGAAGAGAAAATGGGAAGTAGAATTCTCCTTCAGGATTTGCCTCCTCTTTTAAGCAAGTTAAACACATGCGCCTGCAACTCCTCAAATGTATCCGTCTCTTAATATGCGTCCCTTGTCCCTCCGGACAGTTCAGCACCAGGCACGTTGCAACTGGCAAAGATGGGAGGCAGCTGGGAAGTGACTTGGACATAATGGAGAATGAAGGAAGAAAGCAATTGTGTACAAAAATATTGTGATTGGGAAGCAAACGCAACAAGATGCAAGACACCCCCTCTCCTTGCCTCAAGTTGGTAGACCCACTCCCCACAAGGTATTTTACTGGCAGACCAGGGTTACTTCCTCTAACATCTACATACAGCTATTAGGCTTTTATATATTTGTTCAGAGGCAGAGAAATATTAAATTTAAAAATTGTGACCAATTAACACTAGCTATTTAACTTTTAACTAGAAAAAGTATTTCAGTTGTCAGGCAGAATCTTGTTTCATTCATGGGATGACCCCTTTCCTACTTCTCCGACAAGATACACAAGCAATTTCTCAACTTAAAACAGCACCCTCTTTAGAATCTTTCCCACAGTCCGTGGCTGGCCACGCACTACACAAACAATCCCTCCTATTCATGAACTAGTTCTATTCAGAGAATGAGCAAGTCCACTTTGTGCCCACGATTTATTGGAGTCTTTTGGTTGAATTTCACAATAGCCCAAATATCCACAATAAAGAGGCAATAAAAAGATTCTGCTCACAATTTCTACTTCATTTAAAAAGCAGAGTAGCAAATTGGTAGTTTGAAAGTATCTTGCATCGTCTTTCCCCAAAGTATCTTGCATCGTCTTGAAACGGGAGGTTTCAAGTCCCCACCCCTCCTGCTCCAACTGGTGCCAGCTCTCCCCCGAGCCCTACTCCCCCCTGCATCTCTCCTTTCCCCTACATCTTCAATTCGCACTTACCTGCATTGCCCCCTCCCTGTGCCTTCTCCTCCCCCGACATCTCCACATACATGGCCCACTTCCCCGGTCTCCACTTCCCAACCACATTGTTCCTCTTGCCCAAGTCTCCCTATCTGCCCCAGCCCAAGTCACCCCCCACCACTCACAATGCCTCTCTCCCACCATGCCTTTCCTAAACCTGGGTTCTCCCCAGACCCCACTCCAACTGTACTTCAAGAAAATACTTTATCCTTCCAGATCAAATGGAAAATTTGTGACTTATTCATACTTTCACGACGTTTTGGTACTTTCAGAACATTTTGGTATTTGTGTGACGTTCTATTGGAACTTGCCCTGACTTGTCTGTAGTATCCACACCACTTTTATACCTGTCTGCACACATACACAGAGCCATCCGCACTACTTTTATACTTGCTTTCCCACTTGCAAAGTCATCTGTACTATGTATGCAACAACAAATCCAACAGCTCCTCATGTAACAGAACCAGCCACACTCTACTGTCTTCACCAACTCTACATACATTTAACACACCATGTAAGAAGTAAATATGTACAGTGTTATAAAAAAGTACAACACACTTAGGCTTCAGCCCCAATCCTCTTCCTCTGCACATCCTCCCATCCACTAGGCTTCTTTGGCGTTGATGACATGGCTAGCCCCTCTTCCCCTGCTCGATTAGAAAAGATGCAATTACTCGAGTTCCACCTCAGAGTGAGATCAAGTAAAGCGGGTGCACTGCTGAGGGGAAGATAACAGCACTGGGCACTCCTGTGCTATAATCGTCTCACCAGTGTTCTCTCATTCTCTAGTTTTTCCTCCCTCCCCATAGCTGAAGAAAAATCAAAGATCACATGTATTGGTCACAGATCCACAAAAAGGCTACTAGTTTTGAGGAATGTGACGGACTCCAGTCCAACTAAGGTACAGCAGTAGAGAAAGCAATCTTCCACATGATACTAAGCAAAATTCAACTGCGTCGAACCCAAGCTCCTCAGAACACCAGCCGCTGTGCTATCCTCTGCAATTCCTTTACTAGTTCCAGCTTCACAACAGTACCAGTGAACTAGTCACTGCACCCAGTGTGAGCAGAGCAGTGCACACCAGAGATCTGTGTACAGCAGTGCCACATGCAACACAGAGAGAGGAGGCTGAGCCTGTCCACACAGATGAGAAGCTCAAGCCAGCAGTGCAGCATTGGAAGTTTCACTTCTCTTCTATCCCCAGTTTGTGCCTGGATTATTATAGAACCCCACAAGAGCTCTATAAAAATAACTGTGGTAACTCCTAGCTTAGTAGCCAGCATTGTGTAACAACCCAAACTATGCACACACAATGTTGGGTACTAAGCTAGGCATTACCACTCAGGAAAATGATCTGAGAGGGATTGTGGACAATACACTGAAATCCTCAGCCCAGTGTGCAGCAGTCAAAAAGGCAAACCAAATGTTAGGAGTTATTCGCAAAGGGAGAGAGGATAAAGTTGAGGATGTCATAATGCCTCTATACAAATAGATGGTGTGACTGCACCTGGAATATTGTGTGCAGTTCTGGTTGCACCATCTCAAAAAATTCATAGCTGAACTAGAAAAGGTACAGAGAAAGGCAATGATAATGATAAAGGGTATGGAACAGTTTCCATACAAAGAGAGGTTTGACAAGCTGAATCTCTTCAGCTTAGAGAAGAGATGACTGAGAGGGGACACAATAGAGATTTATAAAATCTTGAGTAGTATGGAACAAGTAGACAGGGAACGGTTATTTACACTCTCAAGTAGTACTAGAACTAGGGGACGCTCCATGAAACTAGCTGCCGGCAGATTTAACACAAATAAAAGGAAGTACTTTTCACTCAATGCATAATTAAGTTATGGAATGTGTTACCAGAGGACGTTGTCAAGGCCAGTAGTATAGCTGGGTTTTTAAAAAGGACTGGGTAAGTTCTTGGAGAGTAGGTCCATTAATGGCTGTTAACCAAGTAGCTTACGGGATGAACTTCTTACTGTCGGGAACTGGAAGTGAACAACGGGGAACGGATTGCCCATTGTGACTGTTGGTTCATCTCCCATGCGATTGAGATTGACCACGGTCGAAGAACAGGATGCTGGGCTTGATGGACCATTGGTCTGACTCAGTATGGCACTAATGTTGTTAAGAGCTCTATAGTCAATGCAACTGCAACATTGTGTTAAAGTTACAAATATTCCACTCATTATAAAATCAAGATGATGCATTATATCACTGAAATTTTGCAGGGAGAATTGCTTGGGTGAGGGGCAGATACTGTCCGGATTTCAGCCAGATCGGTTGAGAAATGACTGAGGTATAGAGCTTTTAATTTTGGAGGCAGAACCATTTTTTTCTGGGGTTTGCGACACTTTGTGTTGACACAGAAAAGCTTGTTTTGTGTTATCCGTCTGGAGGTGTAGAGGTATCAGAAAGTGTGCATTGTAGTACATTCTGAGTTTAGATTTTGGAACTCCATTGTGTATTTTTTAAGTTCTCCTGTTACTCAATGGAAGAGCGAGATTTTAAAGTTATGTCAGGATGGACGCGGATTATATGTACAACGTAAGTGCCATACTGGGTCAGACCAATGGTCCATCTAGCCCAGCATCTTGTCTCCGACAGTGGCCAATCACAGTGGCTTGGGAGAAGCGCCTAACAGGTCACAATGGGGGATTCATTCCCTGTTTCCCCCCCAGCTCCGATCATGTTCCCTGATCCTGTCTGGCTAATAATGGACCTATCTTCCAGAATCTTGTCCAAACCTTTTAAACTCAGCTATAGTACTGGCCCTTACCACAGCCTCTGGCAGTAGATTCCACAACCCAATTATACGCTGAGTGAAAAAATATTTTCTTTTATTTGTTTTAAACTTGCCACCCATGAGTTTCATGGAGTGTCCCCTAGTTCTAGTACTAGCTGAGAGGGTAAATAACTGCTCTTTGTTTATTAGTTCCACACCACTCATGATTTTATAGACCTCTATCATATCTCCTCTCAGTCATCTCTTCTCTAAACTGAAAAGCCCCAATCTACCAAGTCTCTCCTCATATGGAAGCCCTTCCATGCCCTTGATCATTTTTGTTGCCCTTCTGTACCTTTTCTAGTTCAGCTATGTCTTTTTTGAGATGAGGCGACCAGAACTGCACACAACATTCGAGGTGCAGTCACACCATTGATCTGCAAACATGCAGATTATGTACGTGTCCCTCTACCCTCTTAAGAGAGAAGAGAATGGTTATTCATGTGTAGGATATACATAAGGGAGTATTCCAAACCAGGGTGCATATAGAAAACAAGAGTTTTCTTCCCCCACAGTAAAAATGTGAAGCTGAGGTATGAAACAGAAACTCACTATGAGAAGGGATGGAGTTAGAGAGACACCATAGGTTATTATGTGTACTGAGAAGTTGCACGCGAGTGGGATGGAACTCCTTCTGCAACGTAAATTAGTAAGTTTGTAGCTGCAAGGGAAATAATCAAGTGAGGAGGGATCTCCTAAGTAATATCTTGTTCCACCCCATCTGTCTCTTGCTGTGGAAATGAGAGTTTTCTCCCCCCAGGTGTAAACAGCAAAAAAAAAAAAACCCAAATCTGCATGTGTACATTTGGGATGAAAGGAAAACTCACTGGGTGCCTTGCAATGGAACTAAGATTGGTATTGTTGTAGAAGGGGGAATTTAGTGTATTCCCCTTTCAAAAAACAGGGAAATTCTAGGATCAAAAAACCTTAGGTTTAAGAGAGAGGAGTTAAGGCTCTTACAAATTCACTTGTACTCCAAAATGCATGGAAATTGACAGCAAAGGCTCCCACCTTAACTTGCATACCATGAAAGCAATAAAGATGTTGTACAGTCTCGCATATTGTGCCCACTTACAACTCAGGCTCCATGCACTCACACTTTGGGTGAAGACAGACATAATGCTACCACTACTTTAACATTTCTTATGCATTCTGCAAGGCTATATTGGTGTCCTATGCATCCCTGCAACATGCATAAGTGTAGCTAGTTATGTCTGTTTTCACCCTTTGTCTTTTAGCCCCAATCCTCTTCCTCTGTAGGTTGGGGGCAACACTAAAGCTAGGGAGAGCAGATTGGAACTTATTGCCCCCCCTTTTTCCCTATATGCTTTCATTTGGGTTGGGACGTATGGGAATAATATGGACAGAAGGGGCTACTTACAGTTTACACCCAGACTATTACAATCGGGGCCAGATTGGAAAGATTTGGGAAGCAGGGCTAACCTTGCTGTTTCCTTCCTTGATGATGTCCCTAGTCTGCAAGATTGACGCTGTGCTGTGGTTGTATATTTGAGCAGTACTCCTCCACAATGATGTGTTGAGGTAATACAAACAGTACTGATATCATGTTTGAGAGTCTTTGAGCATGAGGGCAGACAGCCTTACTGTGGGGCAGCCGCCCGGGAGCTACTCTTTTTTTTTTGGGGGGGGGGGGGGNCGGGAGCTACTCTTTTTTTTTTGGGGGGGGGGGGGGGGTGTTCATGTTGAACCTATTTTTAAAAAAATCTCTTTTTTTGGTGGGGGGCCAGCAGCGCCCAGGGCCCTGACCACCACCCTGGCTGGCTGTCCGGCCTGTGGCCTCCTAGTTTTTGGTGGGGATTTTTGAGGGGGGGGGGTATGGCTGCGGCCCGCAGGGCCCTGCCACCACCCACCTAGCCAAGCTGATTGCCTGCTCACTCGCTCCTCCTCCCGGCCGGCCTCCAGGGGAGCGCCGCTGGTTCCTCCTCCCCCTCCCGTTCCCCCTCCCTCACAGGAAGCCACATAAAGCAACTTCCTGGCAGGCTGGTGTAGGGAGGGAGTGTACAGAGTCAGGACTGGAGCAAGGTGAGTGGGCCTGGCGTGGGAACCCAGACCAGTGGCAGATGAGGTAAACGCCCTGCTCCTTACACGTGGAGGGAGCACTCCCCTCTGCCCATCCATTTTTCGGAAGAGGGCCCCTTCCAAAAAAAATAAAATAAAATAAAATGGATGGGTGGAGGGGAGTGCCCCTTCGCCTGTCCCCGAGCCTGGGGAGTGCCCCTAGGCCTGCTGGCTGCTTTGCCGCCAGCGGCAGAAGCGAGCCCTGCATTTCTCCCCCGCCCTGAGCCCCGCCATTGCTAAGGCCGGCCCTGAGGGCAAGGGTCTGAAATGCAAATCTAGAAAGTTTGTTACACTGTTGCCACACACAGGATGCTCTCAATACAAAAAACCCCAAAACCACACCACCACATTGCTAGATAGAGATGTGTCCTTACCAGATAATTAGGCCAGGAGGCTTCAGGAAGCAGGGAGCCAAGGAGAAGTGGTGTAGGGGTGCCCAAAATTATTGTTCAAGAGTGATCACTCACTTGCCTTTAGACTTACTGGAAAAGTAGCTATTCTGAGGTGAGAGTTTGCTACATTGTAACAATGGTACACATAAAAGTGTGGCAAAGAAGGCCATTCCAAAATGAACAGCTGTATTGAGTCCACAGGATGATTTTTGTGAGTTCTGAGAAAGGGAGGCTATGGAACAAAGGAGTTAGTGCAGAAGCAAGGGAAACTGATTGTAAAGCAGCAGTACTACTGTCAGTTTTCACACACCCACAATACAGTATAATATTCCAATGCATGACATACTAGGACAAATATTCACCTGACCTTAATCACCATGTGCAGTGAACAGATGCACTTGAGCTGCTGCCTAAGAAAGGAGCTATAAATGAAGGACAAATTGTTGTCATCGTGAAAACAGAGATCAAGTACATAATGTTGAGGTAGGGAGGAGCTTGCCATCCCCAGCTTCAGTGTGATCCCAACCTGTAGAGGAAGATGATTGGGACTAAAAAACCAAGGCAAAGTGTGGGTGCATGGAATTGTAAGCGAACACAATATGAGAAACTGTACAACATCTTTATGCTTACATGGCAAGAGCAAGTCAAGTCAGAAACCTTAACTTACAAGTTCCATGCTTTCTGGAGCACAAGTTAATTTGTAAGAACTTTAAACTCCTCTCTTAAAAACAAAAGTTTTTGGATCCTAGAATTAACTCTAGCATGGGTAACACAGGGATCAGGCAAACTCTCACACAGCTAGAAGCAGCTGGTGCTGAGGAGGCAGTGCTGTGGCAGAGCTTGGCTACCCGGTCCAGCCTTAGCAAGCTCAAAGTCCACGCCCCAGCCATCGGCAGGGATGCACTGTGATCACCTGTGCTGTAGGGATGGGCGAACAGATCGCGGTTCGGGTTCGGTCGTTTGGTTCGGCCGTTCGGATTCGTTCGGTTCGTTCGCCGAGTTCGGGTTCGGCTCGTTCATCTGAACAGGCTGTTCGGTTCGGCTGTTCCGGAAGTCTTGTTATGGGTTTTGTTTTGTTTTTTATATGGTTTTTTATTGGGTTTTCTTTTGTTCTTTATTTGTTTTTTTGGTTTCTATATGGGGTTTTCTTATTTTTTTTAATCTAATATTATATATATATCTGTCTACACTAAATCTAACCGCTATTAACTATTCTAAATGCTATGAAGTAAATGGGTTATCTAATAAGTACACAGGCCTACTCCTACAAACACTAAAACTAAATCACTAAACACTATCTCTATCACTAAGGTAACTCCTACAACTGTCTTCATCTATCTATCTATCTATCCCCCCCATCCCATATCCAAATATATATATATATGGATATGGATATATATGGATATATATACATCCAATATATATGGGATGGGGGGGAATCTTCACAAATAGAAGAGGGGTCTGTAGTGAAATACATACATTACGTACTCAATGAGTCTGTACAGTGCATAACACAAGGTTTCAGTTTATGGTTTAAGTTTCATTTCATTACAAAAGTGAAATGAAACTTAAAGCAATCTAAAAATCCTACTCAACACCTGCTGTTCAGGAACAGTGACTAGCTCAGAAGGTGTTGGGAAGTGGGGAGGTAGATAATTAGTTTAGTTTCTTGCAAGCCTCTCCACCCCTGGTGCCTGGAAGTCTGCTCCTCAGTGACTGACACCTCCCTGTAATGTTTGACCTTCCAGTGAACCTTTTTTTGCCACCTGAACTCATCCGAACGCGATCCGAACTGACCGAACTGTTCGGCCATTTCGCCGTTCGGTTTGTTCGGTATGTTCGCGTTCGGTCGTCTGAACAGTTCGAGTTCGGGCCGAACTCCGAACTGCGTTCGCCTATCCCTACTGTGCTGTTCTTCCAGGGTGGTTAAGCCCAGCCTACCCCCTATTTCATACTCTGTGGCAAGGGAAAGCGCCTCCAAGGAGCCACCTGGTCTGTTTCAGAGCAAGGAGAAGGAACTGCTGCCCCTCCGTTGTCCCCAGCCTTAAAAGTGATCCAAATTCAGCTCCGGTTAATTACTGTGAGAACTTAAGCTTCGCATCCCAAACTTATCCAAACTTCAAAATTAGAACTCTAACAAACTACACACATGAAACCAGAATGGGTCCAACTTGCTCTTCATAATCCCTCTAAATTCCTTAATACTACTCCTTGTACCAACTACACATGCAAGTTGCAAAAGGGGAAATTTCTGCTCTAACGCCCTCATTTAACAGATTTTCTTGAAGTTTGGACTCATTCCACACCTCACCAAAGCAAGCCTTCCTACCAAATTTCAGTGATAGGACATACTATTCCATTTTTATAATTTGAACATAGATTTTAACAGTACAATACAGATGCCTTTAATATTACAATGTTTTTACATTTCTCTCACAAGCACACTCAACACAAAGACGCTTCACTGTATTAACAGAGCATGTGGAAAAGAAAGCTACCTTGGGGGATATCAGTAATTCCAGTAGGAGTCGATTCATTCATGGAAGAACTGAATGGAATGACCTGAACCTTGGAGAAGGAGCGATCTACGGTACTGTTGTCATCTGAATAGGCAGAAGACGATGGAGCTTCAGCTGTTGGAGCAGCTTTTGAAGGGAACCATGATGGCACATCTAAAGACTCTGATTTTTGAGTAGAAGAGCTGGAAAAATAATACAGTTGTCATTACGGATGGAAATTTTTAAAATCAGGACAGGGAATTATAATTGTGGTGTAGTAATTGAGGGGTTGGGCAATATATTTCTTAAATAAGCAGTTTTGTACAATTAATTTTTAAATAAAAGTTATACAAGCAACCCCACCCCTTACGGTCCCTTCCTTGTTCCCAAATACACTCATCCTTCTACAAGGAGCATGCAGCAGAAACTCAAGTGCCATCTGCCCAGTGTCTTTATTCTGTATTACTTACAGAAGTAGCAACTGTGCTCTTGGCATTTTATAGAACAAAAAGAGGCACCATCCCATCTACAAGGGTGATTCAAAAACAGACAACACATCAAAGACACTGCACAGGGTGAGCCAGATGTACTAGTGGTGGCAGAAGATTCTGCAAAAGGAGTGTGGTTTAAGAAGCGAGGATGCAATACAAAGCCCTTCATTTGATGCGTCTGACGGGGGGGGAGGGGGGGGAAGAGAGAAGTGTGTGTGCGGGGGAATGTAGCTATCCTAGTATTAAAAAAGAGTTATCTTGAGACGAAGCAAGTCTGATACTCCTCTTGTATCAGTGATTCTCAAACTTTCTAGACTGCACCTCCCTCTTCATAGATGCCCTCCCCTCATGGATGGCTAAGTATGGTCCCCTAATTATAGATGCATAGCAGTTACTCTGATTCCCCCTCACGCCAGCAAGGGAGGACCCATTACAGGGGCAAGGTAGTTGCACACAGCTGTTGTTCTGAAGTCCTGTTTAGACCGCACAACTTCTCTAGGACAACCTGGCAGCAGCAACAAGAGAAACAGCAGGGGGATCAGGTGTTCCTCCTGCTGCCACTGCCCAGTGCTCCAGGGATGTAGGGCAGCAAATAGAAAGACAAGTCCAGGGAAAGCCTCCAGTCTACTCCATGCCACAGCTTTTCACACTGCCCTTGGTCCTAGGTAGCATGAGGCAGTGGCAGCAGGGCCTCCGCTGCTAGGTGTTCCCCATGTCCAATAAGCCTCCCCCATGCCCCCAACAGAAAACTAGCTATGGGTTTAGTATTGTCCACGTTGGCAACCCTGAATATGCAGATAGCGTGAGCTCTAAAATCTCCCCAGGCCTTTGCACCCTTCTCTCCTTTGTGCACACTCTCCGTACCATACACTCCATACCTTAGAGTGGCTCAGCTATAGAGATTTCCAAAATGGCATTGGCATGCCCACTTCTGGAACATGAATTTCAACTGAATTCCGATTGCTACTGCAGCCACCATGGCACAGGAGCGAGGTGCCACCATTTTGGAAATTCCTCTCAAGTGCAGGAAGGGGGCAGGGTTTGGCAGCTGCAGCAGTTCAAGCCTCCCATCTCCACAATACATTCAATATCTAAGCTGGGGGAGGCTAACCCCGAGTAGAACTACTGTCAGAAAGACTTGCCAAGTTATCGGGGGGGAGGAATGGTTGTATTAAGTCATTAACAGATGATATGAAGTAGTTTCGCCAGATGAAAAAAACACTTTAAACTTAGGTTTAAAGTCTTCACAGCATCATAAGGGCCTGCAAGCACACCCTGGCTGGCCTCTTCCTATCGATTATTATTTATTCACCAGCCCACACCCTGCGTACTCAAGAATGAATACTGGTCTCTTACTTTTTCACTTTAATCTGAGTGAAGTCATGAATTATTGTACTTTTTCTGCACACAATGAACTATTAGTAACTGAATATTTTGCACTCACCCCATTTTTTATAATCATTAATTAAAAACCCTGTTTGGCCACACCTGGCCAATGGCAAGTCATAATACTTTAAGAAGAATTTTTAAAATCAGTATGAGCTTAATGATAAAGAAAAAGGATCAATAGTGGTTTGAAAGTGGAGCAGAGTACATGGGCTGCACTGTTCCTCCTACTATGATCATGCAAGATTTAGTGGGCTTGCAAGCTACACAATTGAGCAAGCACTCCAATGCAGGAACACAGAAGTCAGGATTCTGTTAAGTAATCTGGATGCACTTCATTCCTCTCCTTTTCAACCAGAGTGAGAACACTCATGCTCTACAACCACAAGCAGCAGCTGCTGCCTTATTGACAAAGATACAGAAGTAACAAAGCTCTAGGACTAGAACCCAGAAGGCTAACACTAAAGACCCAAGCTTAGTTATCCAATTACACTGCCAACTATTACAGCAGATTCACAAACAGCTGCTTAACTTACTGGACAATGTGTGAAGTTCCTCTAAGGGCTGAAAAAAACTCAGTTGCTCAAGTGTTAGATTTGAAAAGACAGTCTGACGGTTAAAGTGCAAATCTGGCATATGAAATTATGATTTTATTTTTCAAAAAGTGCTTTTTAAAGAAACTTTTGGGGTATCAATGTCTAGCAGTGGGCTATTTTAAATTTGGATAAATGAACACGAGATAACATCTAAAAGATATGTAAGTTCAGACATGGAGGCATTTTTGTGGCTGCATGCAGGTTACACACACCTGCGCTGAGCGGAGGGAAGATAGAGGAACACTGGTGGAAAGCACCAGTTTGTACAAATACCTACTAGTGATTGTCTTATCTGAACATGCCCTCTTTCCACCCACTAATCTCCCATCCACTATACATGTTACAAGGCACCCATAGGGCAACACTGTAGGCCTGCAACATGTATAGCGGGTGAAGAGTGTCTTGTCTGAAAATGCCCATCGCCTACCAGGCAGAACTCACCAGAGTTTTCATTTGTAAGCTATGCCAATTGGAACACATTTTACAGAAGCAAGAAGAATGGAATATCCAATGATTATTTTATTTTTTTAAAAAAGAGATTACTGCCAAAAAAAAAAGAGATTTGCCAAGAACAAGTCTCTAACACTTGTTCTTGGCAAAGATAAACAACTTTTTGCTTTCTTTTTTTTTTTTTTTTTTTTTTTAAAAACTACCAAAGCTACTTGCTTGCCTCTTGAGCTGCTGCCCACATCCATGTTCACTGCCCCCAAGGAAGGTACATTCCTCAGAAGCTTCAATGCACACCCCTTTATGAACTGATTTAGTAGTACAAGTAGTCTAAATTGGCATCTCAAAATCCCTGTCCTGCAAAGTCTCAAAGATTTTCCTTATTGTCTCAGGGTTTCTCTTGCAACTCTTCTTACCTTGCAAAACCTACACATACCAGTAGTAATTTACTGAAGGCTTTACTCTAATCCATCCTCCCAGGCTTTTCCCCTAGCTTGGGGGGGGAAGAGAGAAAGAGAGACAAATTCATTCCATTTTTCAAGTTCTCTACATCCCTTTCTTTCATTCGTCAAACAGATGGCCACACTGTTAAGACCACCAGAGCCATGCTAGTCTCTGGTGCCGAGATATGCCCTTCTCAAGAGATTTTTTCCTATACCCATCTCAAATCCTGCATCTAAGGCTTCATTTATCTGAGCTTTCTCCTTACTGTTAGAATTGTGGCCCATGACAGATTAGCCCCAGGCTAGGAGTTTCAAATTATCTAAATACAAGAAAGCAGTCTCTGGAGCAATTACATCTCCCCCTGACACAGATGGCCTTATCCAATGCTACTAAATGGAAATTCAATTCTTTCAGTATAAGGAAATATTCAGTACACAAATATCTAAAGCAAGATTTTTTAAAATGTAAAGAGATTACTTAAGTCCTCATTGAAAGATTTTCAATATATATACTTGTCCATCTAGCAGTAAGAAAATTGAATACTCCTCCTCCTCCACCCCTTTTATTTTATACATTATATTTATTAGAGAGAGAAACACTCAAGATAATCTTGCCATAATCTTGAAACTATTTAGGAGCTCAGTTTAATTGGGGAAAAAAATAAATTAGTCATTTCAAGAAAGCAAAAATTACTTCCTCCCCCCCACCTCCCCAAGACATTTCAAAAGCTAGCTGGCAATTAAAAACCTGACAAAGGCAGGAAATATTTTCTAAGAGCTTGATGAGGTTTTCATACATTCTGCCTAAGAGTTTCATGCTTCCAAAATCATTTAAAGCAATAAAACAAAGAACAGCAATAGGTATTTGACCACCATCCTTCCTCCTGACCCAATATTGTTTACTGAGCGCTTTTCTTTGTTAAACAGTGAATATTTCTGCCTTTTTCTTCCTCCTTCAGTCAAATGCAACTACTGGCAAGTATTCAAAGAAGCTTCTCTCTTGTATACTATACAGAGAAATCTGGTCTACACATGTACATTTTGACTTCCTGTAGAATCTTGTAAAGTGATTTTAAAACTATAGCTTTGCCTATCAAAACACTTTTTGCTCTACTCTACAAAATAGCCAATTGGGTATAAGAGTTCAAAATATGGTTCTGAAATATCAGTTTTAGGAATTTACATAAAGGACTTAATCATTTCCATAAGTAGACAGCGAGCTACATGGCCAGGATTGTTGTAAACGCAGCTCTCAACCAGGCTAAGTTCATGCCCTTCTCTATCTACCACTCCCAGACAAATATATTTTCTAGTAATTAAGTTTACAGGAAAAGAATCAGTCATACTTAGGTGGATGGGTTCTAGATTTCTGCTGCAGTAATTCTCCAATGGGGGAATTCTCCAGTTTCTTAAGCTTCTCCATGCAGACCGGTATGTAGGAAACCTTTCCAAATGCAAAGCCAATGAAACCAGCAACTTATTTAAAAAATAAATAAAAATGTTTAGCTTACAACATACCATATCATTTCAGGATTAGTTTACAAAGTGTAACGGTCTACAAATGAAGTATATCCTATAGTGTCATAACACAGTGAAACAGCTCTTCAGCATTGATGTGAATAGGGGGGGGGGGAAAGAGGGGGCACACTTGCATCTCTTTAGAACTTCTTCCCAAAGGCGGTGTTAAATGCCCACCATGACAGCTGAAGAGATGGCACATTTAAATGCCTGGAACAAGCAGGCCAGCATGACATTTCAGGTAACATCTGAGAGAAGCAAATAGTGGCCCTTTTTAAAAAAATGTGTTGCATGAACTAGCAACTGTGTCTCAGTTTTTATTTTTATATAGCACCCCCTGCCATGGTACTCTGAGCACTTCACATAGAATTAACACAACTTTTAATCCTCACAACAAGGTTTGGCTGAGAGAATATTGTACCTTAAATACAACATATACAAAACAGACCAGTTATAGCTACCAATGGAGTCTTAGCTTTTCCTATTTTTGACTTTAGGTTAGAAACCAGTATTGTATTACAAGTTTTATATTTCAGCAAATTAATAACTGCAATATAAGCTTTCCTCGAAATGTGTCACTATTTTTTAACAAAAGGAACAGTTTGTCTAAACTGGCTTTAAAAACCCCATATTTTTAAAACAGGGCACCTTTAAAGATCTATCCTGGATTTATCATCATTTATATAGCACTTTCAATGTTGAAAGTGCTTTACAATCCCTTTCCAGTTCATCCACACATCTATGAGGAAAGTCATATTTATCCCATTACAGATGAGAAACTCAGGCTGAGAGTGACTGTTCAAGGCCACCTAGAGAGTTCATGGCTAAGACAGGATTTGAACCCTAGTCTCCCAGGTCTAAAACACACCACCATTTCCTCTAGGCTATGCTTTTTGAAGTTACATTTAAGAGTTTTTCCTTCTCCTTAAAGTTAGGAGACTTCTTTAAGCAGACTCAACACCATCATCAAATATACTTTGACACGCTTATAGAGGGAGGAGAGACATTCATTCACTACTTCAGTTACTACTTTGCTGCTGCTGCTATTACTAAACACCATTTGGAAGACTGTGGAAAACAGAATTCATCCAAGTTCCGCACGAGACACGTAGCAGAGACATTGTATCATTCTAATGCATAAAATGGAAGTACAAACAATCAAGCAAGCAGCAAATCTAGTTTTGCGCAGTAGTCATAACACACAAGTGGGGACAATACTTTTATAATACTCTTTCAGCAACAGTAATCTTGTGTTGGTTTTTATTGGTACAAGTAGTTCAGGCAAAAATGTGATTTTCAATTTGATTTTTTTATATATATATATATATATATATATATATATTTATTAGAGAGAGAGAGAGAGAGAGAGATATTCAGTTTCTTCTGATAAAGACTGCAGGTTTTACCACCACACCACCATAGTAAATATATATTATATACATTGGACTAGCTTCTGATCTCAGCTTTATCAATATAAATTCAGAACAACTTCACTAGAGTTACGCTGGATTTTACTATTAGTTTTACCTGATCTTAAGATCTGGCCTATAACATGCTAGCTAAACTACTACTAATTAAAACTTACATGCAACTTTTGAAAAAAATCCAAGTCTTGAACGGGCGGTAAGAAATCCTGAAAAGGGAACAGGGTAAAATTAAAAAGATAAAGGTTACTATTGAAGTGATATGACCAGATTAGCGTTCACCTTTCATGTGGCCATCGAGGAGAAGGTTACTTCCACTATTACATCTTGTAAGACTAGATAGGAATAAAACCACAAAACTTAATAAATGCAAGCACACACATTTCAGCCTTATCCCACTTACTGTGCAATCTTCTGCCGTTTGGCTACTACCATCACTCTTTGTGTCAGCACAAGTGTCATTTACTTCAATGGAACTCACAGCAACCAAAACAGAGGATTATGCTATCATAAGTAAGTTTTGCAATATCTATGTATATGTTTTTTGGTTGTTTTTTTTAAAAAAAACACTATTTGAAGAATGGATGTAGCCCAACATGCACATCTGGAAAGAATAGTCCCAACTATATGTACACAATGCTGGGTTCTAAATTAGCGGTTACCACTCAGGAAGAGGACCTTGGAGTCATTGTGGACAATTCATTGAAAATGTTAGCTCAGTGTGCAGCAGTGGTTAAAAAGGCAAACAATGTTAAGAATTATTTGGAAAGGGACAATAAAACCAGAAAACATAATGCCAATAAATAAATCTATGGTACAACCATACCTTGAATGACATGAAGTTCTGGTCACCTGACCTAAAAAACCCCAGCAAAACTGGAAAGGTTCTAGAGAAGGGCAACAGAAGTGATCAAGGGTACAGAATGGCTTTCACACTAGGAGAGGCTTGATAGGTTAGGGCTTTCCAGCTTGGAAAAGAGATGACTAAGAGGGGATATGACAGAAGTTTATAAAATCATGAGTTGCATGGAACAAGTAAATAGGGAGCTATTATTTATCCTCTCAAATAATACTATAAACTAGGACACACCATAAAACTGGTAGTGGATTTAAAAGACAAAGAAAGTACTTTTCCCACTCAATGTACAATTAACTAGTGGAATATGTTGCCAGAGAATGTGGTCAGAGCCAGTAGTATAGCTGGGTTTAAAAAAGGACTGAATAAACTATTAGAGAACAGGTCTATAAATGGCTATTAATAAAGTAGGGAGGGAGCAGAAGCACAATGGCCAAGAAGGTGGGCCAGAGGCCAGGGAAGAACAGCAGTCTGACAAAGGATGTATCCGAGGCTAAAGAGGGCTCGACTCGGGTGATCACCATTGTCTTTTTAGTACTGCTGATTGACCTGCCGGGGTTCACAGTCATCCTGCTCCTCTTCCCTTCCATCCTTGATTATTACAGCAAGAGCAATGTGAGTATGGCTAAGCCCCATCTGCAGAAAGGACTTTCTGAGCTCAAAGTGTTCTGAGTGGCAGAATCTGGAGAAAGGGGAAAATGAGAGGAGTCCTGCTTGAACAGCTGGTTGTAGGATGACACCTCCCAAAACCCACGCTAGGAGAGTCCTTAAGCCGTTTTACATGGACACACACACCCCCAGTGTTCGGGCAGGTGGGTGTGTGAGTGTGTGTGTTGGGCATCCATGTATATGGCCAGTGGGGGTGGGGGGGATGGGTGGGGGTGTATGTGCGCTCCCACGCAACACCCATCTCCAGCCATCACCTACCCATCTCCACCCACTGCGGCAAAACACCCATCCCCCCACCCACCTCCGTCTGTGTAAAAAGGTTCATATTCTGCTTGATTTATGTTTCTCTCTGACATTCTCTTTGAGCCGTGAAGGTGGCCACATGTGCTGGGGTTGCCAAACTGCATTTTGTTTGTCCCTGTATTTGGCCTACACTTTCCCATTCATCTGCTGTTGTGACCCCCAGGTACCCAGCAATGGGTGTGATAAGTGGCTTCCCCTAAAACTGGGCAAAGCACTGCTGTGTGGCTCAGCCAGCCAAGGACTCCCTGAGTGACGGAACACACTGCCCTTGCTTTGTCGGGGGTGGGGAACCTTTTTGCTCCCACAGGCCACTTTGGAAAAAAAGCACAAGTGTTGCAAACCAGATAGGAATTGCAGGTGGGGAGCCAAGTCCAGGCCCCAGATCTACTTTCAGTTTAAAAAAAACATTTTGGACAGGATCATTTATATAAAACACAAACCAAAACTGTACATTTTAAAAAAATAAAAAATGATTAACAGATCTATGTATCTCACTCTGTTTCCCCCTTCCCTGTCTCCCCTCCCCGTCTTTAGATGGTAAGCTCTCGGGCAGGGACAGTGTCTCTCTTATTCTTTGTAAAGCGACAGGTATATTGTTGGCACTATATAAATGGTCATAATAATAATAATAATAATAATAATAATAATAAAGTAGGTCAAGGAATGCAACCTCTGACTTGTCAGGAGCTGGTAGTGAATAGCAAGGATCATTCCATGCTGACCTGTTGAGTACCTCTCCAAAAGCAACAAAGCATGGTCTTGGTCTGACCTAGTATAAAACATCTTATGTTTTTAACATAAAAAGGATTAACAACTACTTCAATTTACTTCTTGCGGGCTCAGCAGTGTTTATGGCTGCATAACTAGAATTTTTATTTTTCTCCTAGCCATCTCCACTATATTTATAACTTGCAAGTATGGAGAACAGAAAGCAGCATTACAACTGAGGTTTCGTCTGGGGTCTACAAATCAGGAATTCCCCCAAGTGTTTTGATGTGACCCCATAGTGTATACTGCATTTTAAATGCAGACAGCAAAGACAGCAAGAAAAACTTGCGAAGTATAGCACCTACTGTTTGGGATTGCTACCCCATCCTCATCTACTTAAGGACCTGAACGTCATTTTGGATGTAGATTGTCACAGGATGTCGACAGTCACAGGAATTGCCATATTTGATCAGAACCATTGAATACTAGTACAGTATCCTATTTCTGACTATGGGCAGTAAATTTATTCATTCACTCACATTTGTATCCTGCTCTTCGCTCAAGGCACAGAATGGGTTACAATACATAGATATGTTCAAATCCCAATCTTCTCAGTTTCTCTTCATGTGCAAATTGTCAATGCCGCTAAATAGTTTTCATTGCAAAGCTATAGACCTCCTCTTATTCCACCGTACCACTTTTGGGGATGCGAAGACTTTACTAATCACAGACTTTACTGATCACAGAAATCCACATGACAATGAATTTTACTTTATATAGCATCATAAATTGCTATTCCTCCCTATTCTTTATGTATTCTAACACTATTTGTTCATTTGACCACACACACAGGGAGACCTCAGCTGTCCACCATGATACTGAAGTCCTTTTCCTGAGTGGATACTGCCAATTTGGCATATATGCCGTCAAGGAATATGATCAGTTCCTTATTTTGCATATCTCAACATGAATTTCCCCCCCACCTCTGCTTGGATACTTTTGTGCAACCAACGTAACACACTGGTCTTGCTAAGGTCCATAGCGCACTGCAAATGTATACCCAGGGACCTGTGTTCAATGCATTTTTCCCATTGGTGGTTCCCTGAGCATACCCAAGGTAACTCCTAATATTTCAGTTTTCTGCCTACTTCAGAAACTCTCTCGTTTTGAACATTTTTTTCTCACCACATGTACCACAGTTTGTACTTCACCTCTAGATTTTTCTAGTTTATTATTTCACACACACATTTCTAATCCCTTAACATCCTAGAGTTTAAAATCAAAGCCAAAAGCTGTTAGCCTTCTTGAGAGTAGAAGAAAAACTGGTTTTTGCCATGGTTATCTCTCGCCTCTCGCCTCGACTACTGCAACCTCCTCCTTGCTGGCCTCCCTCGCTCCCACCTGTCCCCCCTTGTGGCGATCCAAAACTCTGCTGCCAAGGTCATTCACTCTGCCCGTCGCTTCGACCATGTGACGCCTCTCCTCCTCTCCCTTCACTGGCTCCCCCTTCCTGAACGTATCCTGTTCAAACTCCTGGTTCTCACGTTCAAATCGCTCCATGACCAAGCTCCCCCTTACCTCTCGGACCTAATCGCCCTACGCGCTCCTGCGCGCGCCCTCCGCTCTTCCGCTGTCCCCTCCCTCGCTCTCCCTCGCTTCTCCTGCTCGCCCAACCGCCTTCGTCCCTTCTCCCTCGCTGCCCCGCATGCCTGGAACTCCCTCCCTGCCGACGTCCGCCTCGCCTCCTCCCTCCGCTCCTTCAAATCCCTCCTCAAGACCCACCTTTTCCATGCTGCCTTTCCCAATGCCCTCTAGTCTTTCCCCTTGCTCTTACTGTCGGCCCTCCCCTGCTGACGGCTGCTACCGACCACCTTGTAACCAAGCCAAGTACACGCACCTGAGACTTCGCATCCGCCTGAATGTTTGTTTGTCTTCTCCCATGTCTCTCCCGCTGTCCCCTCTCCTTGTCTCCCCCTCCTTGTCTTTTAGATTGTAAGCCACAGGTAGGGACCGCAGCTGATTATATGTTCTGTACAGCGCCAGGTTGTTACTGGCGCTTTATAAATGTTTAATAATAATAATAATAATAATAATAATAATAAACTGATCTTGCTTAAATTAGTTTTACCCAAAGGGGTTTTAAAGCTTACCTTTATTAAGTAGCACCTGAGTGGCAATCATACTTACTACGGAAAGAGGCATAGCTGTTGGAGAGAAAAAAACAACACAGAAAGGTAAGTTTCTTACCTGTAATGCATCTTTAATGCATCTTCAAGATGTATCCTCTCACAAAGTCCTGCTACAGGTATTGTGGCGCCTTCTAGTGCCCAACTTGGATCATACCAAACACTTTTCCTTTAATTTTCCCACTCGGATGTCACTCCCTCGAGCGATATATATATAGCCCTGTCCCAAGCATCCCCTTTCAATTCATATCCCAGTCACTGCAAGCAGGGAAGGAGCTGGGACTTGATGAGAGGATACAACTTGAAGAGATGTTACAGGTAAGAAGCTTACCTTCTTAGTTATCCTCTCGCCAAATCCAACTATTAAGTAAGCTAGAAAGCAAAACCCAGGAGGCAAGGTTGCAGTTCACAGTCGACCAGTCTGTTTTATTAAGAAAACAGGGAAAATACTACTACATGGCCAAACCTGGCCACACTTTGCACAGCTATATCTACAACATAATGTTTAATGAAAGTCGAAGGAGAGCTCCATATGGCTTCCCTACAAATGTCCTCTAGCAGAACCTGTCCCAGAGTCACTACTGACGTGGCTACGTCCCGAGTAGAATGGACCTGGCCCCTTTGGGGATTCAAAGTCCATCCACTTCGTAGCTCTTTGCAATACAGGACTGGAACCACCAAGAGATGGATTGCTTAGAGGCCCTGGGCCCCTTGCATCTGGCCCAAAAGACAAACAAGGCATCAGTCTTTCGGAATTGCTTTGTTCTACGTAGGTAATGGAGTAGAGCCCTCCTTACATCGAATCTGTGGAGTACTTCCTCTCCCTGAGTAGTAGTGTGGGGGAAAATAAGTCAGTCAAGGAAATCACCTGCCCCAGATGAAACAGACTGCCTTAGGGAGGAAACCTGGATGTGGCCTCAGGACCAACCAGTCCCTATGGAACATTATATATGGCAGCCTGCACGACAAGGCCTGCAATTTGCTCACCCTCCAGGCTGATGCGATTGCCACAAAAAAGGCAATCTTAAAAGGAGAGCAAATGAACTGATATGGAGGTCATGGGCTCAAAAGGTCTCATCAGAGCCTGCAGAACCACGTTCAAGTCCCAACTGGGAGAGTGCCCACAGACCAGGGGAAACCCCTGGATTGCCCTCTTTAAGAAATGAGAGACTAGCAGAGCAGTAAATACTGACCTGCCATTTCCCACCTCCCCACCTCCCCCCCCCCCCAGAAAACATTAATTGCCTCTAAGTGGACCTTAATGGAAGAGATTACTGCCCCTCCATACAAAAGATGGACCACGTAGTCAATATGTCTGGAACCAACACCTCTAGTGGCTGAGTTCCCTTGGCCCTCATCCAAACCGGGCCTACTTGGCTACATAACCTCCTCACAGAGACTTGCCTGCTAACTACATACAGGCATTCAGCACCCTTGTTCTTTCCACATCAGCAGTGCAGCCTCTAGGCTGTCAGTTGCAGGGAGGCTAGATTTCCATAGCTGCCTCTTATGCTGGGCGATGAAATTTGGTTCCCTCAGGAGAAGCCACCCAGGTGCACTCGAAAGCTCCCTGAGCTCCGGGTACCAATATTTTCTTGGCCAATCAAGAGCCACTAAGATCACATCTGCCCCAGTAACTTCTGGAGTATCCTTGCAATCAGGGAAATAGGCAGGAAGGCCTACGGTAAGCCCACTGGCCAGGGTGTCACTAGGGCATATCCTTGTTAGCCTTTGCCCTCTCTGTCCCTGGAAAAGAAGCACGGCACTTTTGTATTGTCTTCCGAGGCACATAAATCTACCACTAGCATGTTCCATTTGCACGCCAGTGCGTGAAAAGCCAAGTGCTTCAGCACCCAACTTTTAGAACAGCACCAAAGACCTGCTGAGGCCATCTGCCTCCATGTTGTCCTGGCCTACCACATGCACAGTCAATGAAGCAGTGCCCTAGGAAGACACCATTCCCCAAAGCAGCATGCCTCCCGCATTAGCAGCAAACCCTACCTTGTCTGTTAAGATAATATCCTATCCATGTTCTAGCTATGTAAGTCAGCACACCATGTCCACATACTAGCGGTTTGAAGGCTCTTGGAGTCAGCCGCATTACGCACAGTTCCAGAACGTTTATGCATAACAGTGAAAGCTACAGCATAGTGTTTAATGAAAGTTAAGGGGAGCATCATACAGCTGCCCTGCAAAATGTCCTCTAGCAGAACCTGTCCCGCTGTCCCAGAGCTGCTACTGACATGGCCACGGCTCAAGTAGAATGGGCTCTGACCCCCTTGGGGATTCAAAGGCGAGCTGACCCTGCTGAAGCAGGGGTCCCCCCTATACACACCTGGGATGAGGTGGAGGCCACTGCCACCTTCAATCCCATAGATTTAGCCATGTTCCAGTCTGTCTCGAACGGTCACAGCTCCCAATTCATGGTGGCAGACAACACCCCTGCTTTTGAAACAGCAGGTTCTCAATTATGTATTGGGCCTTAGGAGAGACTCCTGAAAAGCTCAGCCAGACATAGCACCTAATGGCATTGCCATACCTCAAGCCCCCAAGACAGCAGCGTCACACAACACCCTTGTCAGATGCCTAGATTGTCAATGCCATCCCCAGCAGTGTTTCAAGCTGTTCCTTGGCATATCCCTCTGGCAAAGCTGGCAACAGCTGCTGCACCATGTCCCAGAAGGTACAACTAAAGTGGACCATGAGGGCCAGGTAATTTCCCACCTGCATGTCTAGGGAAGCAGCTGAATATAGTGTGCTCTAGTGTGTGTATATGCACTTCCCCTCCTTCTCCGAGGGCTGAAATGAGGGCTCTTCCCCCACCCCATTAGCCCATTCTGCTACAGCCATGGCAATCAGGGAATTTGGTGCTGGATGGGTCAAATATCCATGTCCCACCCCAGGAACCAGGCACATTCTGAGAGTCTTCGGATCACTGTGGCAGACTGACTCTAGATGTCCTTGTCCACTAGCTCCAAGTTCCCTTCACCTATTCCCCATTATAGGGGAATAGTTATACGGTCACTCTGCTCCACAGCCCACATGTCAAACAAGTGGCATGGTTGTATCCAGGTTACCCAAAGGCACCCCCTCCATAGTGGCCATCCACACCACAAGATCCTGGAAGGAGCAGAAATCCGATGGGGATGACAGGTGAGAATGGCCCAGTTCTTGGGCTGGGACAGCCTCTCCGCAAGCGCTCTCCTGGTGCAAGACAGTACTGCTGAAATAAAGTCTCCAGCGCACCAGGTGGCCCTGGTACAGGACCAATGGCATCCAGTCCTTTTGGGGGGGGGGGGGGGGAGAGAGGATCCTCAAGTCCTGCTCCATGTCCTGGAGAGAATAGCCAAAGTGCAGTACTGTACAATGCTGTGCGGACTTCTAGTCCTCAAGTGCTGTCAGCACCCAGGGTCCTGGAACCAGTCCTCAAGGCCAGCTCGGTACTGAGACTGGCTCCCAGGGACCCCTCAGCGGCATCAACAATAGTGCTGAAGAACATATTGGAAGTAGCTGCCGCCTTAGTGCCAGAGGGTTCGGGCCTGGCAGGTGCGCACCAAGCACCCGGGCCATAGAGAACTCGATGAGCATGGATCAGGAGGTATTTGAGCAGAGCGAGCACCTCCTAAGTGTCAGCATCGAAGAATGGCTCCTCTGGGTCGCCCGGCATCTCAGTCCAATGCCATCATCCCAGGCTGGCGAGACCTCTGGTGAAAACTCAGGTGTCAAGGTTCTCTTTCTGTACCAATCTGGCTCTGGAGAGTGTTCGTGGCATGGAGGAGTGCACACCAGCGACCTTCCTTGGTGCACGGAGACACTGTCCTGGCCAGACGAAGTCTGGGGTGTGCTCAGCCTCTGCAGAGTCCATGCCAGCTTTGACCCCTTTTGGTACTGAAGCACTAGGGCGATCTGGGCCTGATAGTGTCTCCCCTGTCAGGGCATGGGCCAGAGCAGGAGGATGTCAAGGCTGTTCACAGTGAACTTCCAAGTCATTTGGTCTTGGGACCTGCTCCATGACGGACTTGGCCCAGACCGTGAGGTCTCGACTAACCAGCAGGCTCCGTCCCTCGGAGTGTGGCGTCTGAACCCTGACAAGTTGCACATGCTGAAATGTTATGCTCGACACCAGTAACGTACATTGGAGTCTGGTGTCTTTGCCACACAGAGGGTGCAGCATCAAAAGCCCATAGCTCTAGCTTCCATCCACGATCACTGTTGTGCTGCTACTGACCACCGCAATAGCATGAAAGAAATTAACTGAAGAGGATGGCTGAGGTAGGACTCGGTCTCTCTCTCTCTGTGTATGCCCTGAGGAAGTGACATCAGGGCATGGAAAAATTAAAGAAGTGCTTGCTATGATCCAAGTTGGGTGCTAGATGGCAGCACAATATCTATAGTGGAACTCGGAGAGAGGATAAAGAAAGTTTATCAATATGGGGGGGAGCGGGGGCAGGGGGGGAGAGAAGGGCTACAAAAAAAACCCAACAGTTATGTTTAAACACCAATATGCAATAGGAATATGAACGTTGCTGGTTCTTGCCAAGGCCTCTTGTACTCCTTGGAACATCAAGCAGTGAAGTTATGGTACTGTTAAGGTGTTGAAATCATTCAATGAACTGAGACTCTTAAAAGTGGTGAGGATGGCAAGCAGTGGCAGAAGAGTGTAAGTCACCAACTTGAAGGAGTTGGTTTACAATGTAGGACAGACAGGTCAGAGAGCTACACTCCTGAAGATATTAACAGTGGTTTCCAAAATAATGGGTTGCTAATGCGGCTGCAGTAATTCTGGCCACCTGCATAAGCAGCCGATTCAAATGTCAGCAAGGGAAAGCAGGAATGCTCCAGAGATGCTGTTGCCATGGTTTCAGACATTGCTGCAGCAGCTTGGAAGTATTTCTGCTTTGTCTTGCTGGCATTTGTTTCCCCCAGTTTGGGGAGGGACGGAGACACCATCAGTCTCACAATCAGACTGCAACCTTTTAGAGGGGAAAAAGGAGAGGGGCTGCTGGGCTGAGAGTAGGGGAGAGTGGAACCTACCAGAGCCAGGAGAAAATGCAGTCAGTGGAATTAGAAAGGGAGGGAGGAGCTGTGCCAGGCTGTAAAGGAAGTGGGAGGAAGCAGACATGCACTCGAGAAGAGGAAAGGGCAAGGAGGACAAAAAGGAAAGTATGAGACATCTAAGAGGGGAAAAGGAGAGAAAAAACCCCACCATACTTTCAAACCAGAAATCAACAGGCAGGCACTATAAATCAGAGCCCTAGCATACAGAAACTCTGCACCTATGTAGTTTCCCCACATTTATGATCTAGCCTCATGAAGAGCATAGTGATGTAATCTATTTTTAAGTGATAAAGGCACGGACGACAGATCACAGATTTCACATCCAAAGTTAAATTTTCTAATCTCTTCGGCATATGGAATAATGTGAAGCAGCAATAATCCATATTGGACAAAAAGCTGTTCATGACTTTCAAAAGCAAAGCAAATCATGTACTGGGACATGCAACCTTCTGTGTTGAGAGTGTATTAGAGCCCAATTTATTCTGTATTGTCAATATCTACTAAAGGTTTTACCCCATGCAACAGAACCACATTCTTGAATATCAGCTCTCTTTTCAGCCCTCAGGATTGCAAATATTTATTTTCTCAGAAAGGTAAGCCAAGAGCCTATACAACCATTAGTTCACATTTGTAGAAAAGCCTGAAAGAAATGAGTAGAAACTGCCTTTTTCTTCTTAAAGGATTGTCAATGCTCTGAAATCTAAAGACAACAGACTGTAGTCTATTGAAAATACAAAAAAGACAGCAATATATATTAAGCACATTTCAAGAGCTACTGTAAAACTCACTCAAACCTCAAATCCTTATTAACATGAATAGCATCATGCTTTATGAAGGCCCACTTGTGCTAAGGTTTTCAGTTAGGTTCTATACTTTTTAAAGCAGTGTTACTATATTGATGGATCAGACTTTGCAAGCATTGTGACAATACAAAAGAGGAAGGAATGGGAGATTGAAAGGAACATGAAGTTTATCCAACTTCACTTACATCTATACCAGAAGCATTCTTCTTTGCATTCTCTGAAGATTCTTTTTTCCTCCTCTGTTGGTACATAATCGCTACCTAATACATTCTTTTATTAAGAAAACATTAACAATACGGGTAAGATAAAACGTATTCCATGAATTGTGTCTGAAAGCACTAATGCTTTCTACAACATCTGCACTTGCACATGAAATAGCTTTCCCTCCCTCCTTAGTAAAGCTGGTGCTTTGTTATATGCAGTTCTGATTGTCTCATCTTAAAAAAAAAGATATAGTGGAGCTGGAATAGGTACAGAGATGGGCAACAAAAATGATCATGGGTATGGAATGGCTTCCATATGAAGAGAGGCTTGATAGATTAGGGCTCTTCAGTTTGGAGAAGAGACGGAGGGGGATGTGAGGTTTGTTAAATCACTAGTGGTGTGGAATTAATAAGTAGGAAGTTGTTATTTGAAACCCTTCCCCCCCCCAAAAAAACCCCACACTACTAGAACATTTTTGGCTGTTTAGCCGTAAATAAACTTACTTACTAGAACTAGGGGACACTCCATGACACCAACTCTCAGCAGAGTTAAAGCAAATAAAGAAGTACTTTTTCATGCAATACACAATTAATTTGTGGAATCTGTTACCAGAGGATGTGGTCAAGGCCAGCAGAAAAGCAGAGTTTTAAAAAAGGATTGGATAGGTTTTTGGAGAATAGATCCATGAATGGCTATTAGCCAAGTAGGATGGAGAATATAACCTCCGACTATCAGGAGCTAGGAGTGAACAGCAGGGAATGGATCATTCCAGTATGTCCTGTTGGGTACTTCTCCCAAGTGACTGAGAATGGCCACTGTCAGAGACAGGATGCAGGGCTCAATGGACCATTGGTCCGACCCAGTATGGCACTCATATTCACAGGAAAGTGCATCACTGGCATCATGTTTGGTTCAAATTATTATATAAAGAAAAACATAAATGCATTTATCCAAACATAGAACTGTCAGCTATTATTTAAAGTCTTCAAAAGGCTAAGCAAAAATATGTTCATTCCTACATGCCTTAGAAGGGCAAGATATTCTTCCATTCTCAAGGCATTAGGCCCAATTTGGCCTTAGTTAGGGACTCTTACATAACACTGATTAAATCTGATGTCTGTGGGGCCCGAACATGTATGATGAGCCCTGGGTTAGCGTACAAGGGAAGCAATGAGGGTTCTAGCCCCTCTTTAAATGTAGATGGAAAGTTCAGATCAAATCGAAACCCTCAATCCACATTTAAAGTGGGGCTGGAACTCCCATTGACTCCCTCACACGTAACACTAATCATTATACACATTCTGGGGCTCCATGGGCATCAGATTTAATCAGCATTATGTGCAAGTCCACTCTATGACTTAGCATGTGCTTTAGTCACACAAAGCTTTTCAGCAACCTACAAGCACCTCTAAGACTTCTCATGAAGTCTATCCAATCTTCTTCACTTACTGCATTAACTTGGAGGGCATAAGAGTTGTGCAATATTTGGCTGTGATGAACAGTTTAGTGTTATAGTATAGTTCACATAAGAGGAATGCATTACAGGATACAGTGGTCTCCCGCTACACCCCTAACTTCACAGTCTTGGCATCCCTAACTTCATGTGACATAAGACATCATGCATATTACATGGCAACAATAAATGTGCTGTGCATCAACGCCTCTTAATTCAACATTAAGTTTGTATTTTTTTCTTTAAGGCTAAATTAGCTTCGTTACAGATCCCCCTGGAACAGAAAGTTGGGGGCTAGTATTTGGAGGGTGACAAAAAGATACAGCAGTCAAGCCTCACTTCAGTATTTGGATATACCACTCTCTCCCTCATCTGATTAAGATGGAAAATGTTTTAAGTGTCTCACTGATGAAATATTTGTTGGTTGTGAGCATTCTAGTCAGACCCCTTTAAAGTCTCACTCTAGATTTTAATAGCTCCCTTGTTTTTATTACCATTCCTCTATTCCAATTTGAGGCACATGCTCTAGAAGTGTGTGTGTGGGGGGGGGGGGGCGGCGATGTCTCGCTGCCAATGGCTGATGACATCAGCAAGATTGCCAACTCTTGTGCTGGTATCACAAGCCTCACCATTTGGGGGCATTTCTTAAAGGGAAAAAAATGCAGGACTGGATAAAAATCAAAAGTTCAGCTTCCATTTTATCAAAAATTAGTTCCTAACCCTTATTGTTGCAAACAAATGCTTGAAAGATGCCTACACTGCACGTCTGGAACCTTAGAAACCGGAGAACAAATGAACACACGTGTTGCATTTATAACTGCATACTAGCTCAAAATCATGGGTTTTCAAACATACATGTAACAGGCACCATTTGTTAATGCACGCTGTTCTGGCACAAGTTTAGTTATAATGCAACGTTCCCAATGCAGGTCATCAAAAATACAGTATGCTTTTATCCTCATTATAACCCAAATTCAGCTAGGTGGTGCGAGAGCTATGCCTCACACCACATAACTGTCTGCATGAGGCTCCTTAGCTAGTACATCTTTTAATGCACTGTGGTTTTATACCCATTTATAACAAGGCAGCACGGTAGGAATATTAAAGGGCAATATAGTAATAGATTATATTGTCACATTATACATGACGCTACATAATCTCATGATTCTGAGCCAAACGTATGCTTTTAAGAGCCTGACTGGCGATTCCGAGGCTTCTGCGACAGAAGTCAGGTGCTCCCCCCGCGGAACTGGAAAGAGAACGGGACTTCAGACCCCCAGCTCTACTCTCCGCCCGTCAGCACTGACCCCGGGCAGAAGGGGGAAAACTGTAATACCTGGTGCCGGCGATCCATGGGGCAGACGGGGAGGGGGGGGGGAGGGAGGAGAAGGGTTGGCGGGGCAAACCACAAGCGGAAAAAGTCACACGACTCGCTGACCTCCCGCGACGGAGACCGGAAACCCTGAACTCCCTACTGACCCTGTCACGGGCACATAGGACTCCTATTATCCGGATGTAAATATGGAACCGGAAGTGCTCAGCGCGCGTGCGCATTCGGCCGCCCCTCCCCTTGGCCTCAACGAGAGCGCGGGTAACAAAGGCGAACGGATAAGGGCGGGGCTATTGGGTTTATCCCTTTCGCGGGTTAGTGGCTGAGCGCGAGCCCTCACTGAGGGATGCCCAGTCCTTGCCCGCCCCTCTTCCCTCTATCCCAAGCAGAGGCTTAGGAGTGCGAGGAAAGTTTAGCAGGCGACACGCATTTACAGGGAAGTCAACATTTCAGAGCCCCATCGCGTCCCTTCCCGTGAAACTTTGCTGACTTGGGCTCCTCAGAAGCCCCCCCCCCCACAAGCAGAAGTACCTGTAGCACCCCTCCTCGTGAAACAGGAGCCGCCTCCTCCAAGGCACTAGGCATCAGAGTATCAATCAGTTATGAAACAACAAAATATTTGCCAGCTGGCCCACATTTCTGAACCCCACAGTTCCTCTGAGGTTCTTAGAGCCGACACCAGAGCTCCATTGCACCTCTTATTTTTTGCACGTGTGATCTGGCAAATTTAACTGGTCCACTTGCACTGAAGAGCATATGCAAGACAGACAATGTTATCAGACTTAATTATAAATGTTTAAAAGCTATCATGTATTGAATTTGATGATGTCTTCAGATTGCATAAATGTTTGTTTGCTGCAGTTGTGTTTATAGTTTGGCCAGCCACTTGATGCCCCACCCTAGCAGTTTGTGACTACCACCTTCTCCACATTAGAACACAGGTTAAGTTGGTGCAGGTAGGTATTCTTCCTTCCTACGCTTGACTGTTTCCTTTGTCAGTTCCATGAAATGCAGTGCAACCAATGGCAGACAATCTGGGGACAATATGCAAAAGAATAAGACTATAATCTCCCCCACTAGAAGTAAAAAGTCAGCTGCTGTGAAAATGGATGGAATGGCATGCTTGCACAATTCGTACACCTTAATTTCAATAATTTATTTTGCTTATAGAAGTTGGGTTTCCTGGTTGCTAAATTGCTTTAAAAAAAAAAAAGCACAAAAATATATGGGGCCTGTGGTGGCGCCTGCGCAGCAGAGCCCCGCACGGGACTTGGTGGGCGGAGCCAGGAAAAGCACGCACAAGGCGCACGGCAGTTGGGCGACAGATCAGCTAGGAGGCAGACGCACCTGCCTTCTCTCCTGCCGAGCTAACTGCGTAGGAGGGCCTACGCAGCAGGACTGAGCCAGAGGGCCTGACTGGAGGCCCAGAGACTGAACCCCTCAGCGGGGATAAGGACTTGGGTGATACACCCACCGTGTATTGCTGATACCCTGCCGTGTGAATAAAGAGTGTTGAAGAAGCTCGTGGTTTGTGAGTACTTGGGCTAGTAGCCCACAGCCCCTTGTACCCTAGGCCCCCAAGGCTCCAGCCAGGGAGAACCCCCCACCACAGCCCCACCTGGGGAGCAGGGCATCACAGGGCCCCACTGTCAGGCCCTACTGGCCGCAAACCTTAAGTGGCCTCAGGATCCAGCATAAATAGGGTAGGTAAAGCAGAGCCAGAGCACCAGCTACAGGACAGAAGGGATAATCCAGAGCATGCAGTAAAGTAGACAGGCCAAGGGCCAAGTTCCAGGAGATCAGACCAAGCCAGAACTACCAAAGCCAAAGAGCAACCCAGGTAGTAGAATCAAGGAACAAACCAGAAGGTCAAAACCAGGAAGGTCAGACCAACACAGGACAAAGCTAGGATTTAGCAAGATGGGAACAGGGGCTGTGATGCTGATTCAATAATTGGTAGGCAGAGGCAGGAAAAGGAGCTCAATCAAAGCAGGGTGTGGTACAAAAATGGACACATTGCTCCACCCTGCTTCCTCTAGCCAATCCAAAGTCACAAAGGTGTGACAGTACTGTGACAAGGGTACAACAGTAAACAGCAGGGAGTCTGGAGTGGAGCAACAAGCCCCCAGCTGTTGTAGTGTCATGAAGTCATCAAGCAGTTCCAAGAAGCTAGAGCTGCCAGTTCAAGTCCTGGGTCCTGACGCTTATCAGAGGTATAATAACCAAGGAGGTGCCTGAGAAGGCAGTGCCTCCCTCATTTCTCTCTCATTCCCACAGCTAACCAATGGCTCCACAATCAGGCGCTCGCAGCACTTCCTCCTCACCTCAGCTCCAGTAAAAGTTTATTGGGGAAGGAACACAGAGAAAGAGGTGCTGGTGGTGGGCTGTGCTGCCATGTGACCTTAGAGACACTTGGGACCCAGGTATCTCCAGCCCTGTGCTCTCTCTGCTGTGTGCAAAGCCCCATCTCCTGACTGGGGGAACTGGGAACATCTCTGATATCACAATTGCCTCCCCAATTACCTGTGCCTTCCTAGCTGCTTTCCTAGTCTCCTGGCGCAGGCCCTCTGGCACTCTTACCTCTTTGCCACAGAGTGTTATTCCACATCCAGATTCACAGATGTGCTAAAGGTGTTTAGGATTGTGCAATGGGGTGGGGGGTTCCTAGCTGTGATTATGTATGTGAGCATGAGAACGAGTGAGGTTGGTGACAGTGTCCCTGTATGATGGTGTGAATGTGTGTTATGAGGGTGTGCATGGTTGTGATTGAGAGTGTAATAGTGTCAGTATATTTGTGGGATGTTGCAGGTGTTTTTGTGTATGAAGGTGGGATTGTACCTTTGTGTGATGGGGTTCATGGGCGTGAGCGTTTCTTCAGGTATGGTGAGTGTTCCTCCGTGTGCACGTGTGGTAGAAGGGTGTCTGATGTGCGAGTGCCTGTGTTTGTGTAATTAATTGTATGATGATGTGTGCACGCAATGGTTTGCATGCAGTTGTTTGACTCTGTAATGAACGATGGTGTGTGTGTTCCTGTATTTACCTGCAATAGTCTGGGTATATTAAATTGTGCATGATGAGGGCAATGAGGGGTTCATGGCTGTGATGATGTGAATGCCTCCCTATTATGGTATGTGTGATAGGATGCATGGTTGTGACAATGTGACTGCGAGTGCCTGTCATGGCTGGGCCTTGAACTCCCAGCCTCGGGGGTTGCCTGAGACGCTTGCTGCCTCCTGCGCCACTGGGGTGTTACTACAGAAGGTGGTTTCCCTCCCTGCCTTGTCATGCCCTCTCTTCCTTCCAGCTGTGCCCCGTTGCCCCTGATGGGGGGCATGGACCCNCTACCGGCACACATTCATCATGATGCACCAGACATCACCCTCGTAGTCGTTGGGGGAGGAAGAATCACCCCCCAAGCTAAACTTCACGCCCAGTGCTCCACGGCGACCGCCAGCACACTACTCCCGATCTACGTCATCGACTCCCAAGACCCACCCTTGCTCGGCCGACAGGCATGCCTCGTCCTGAATCTAATTCAACGAATCCATGCACTGTCCTCGAGCTCACCAAAGTTGGATGCAGACATCCTTGCCAGCTAAGCAGACGTGATGGGAGGACTTGGACAGTTCCCTGGGACGCACCACATCTACCTGGACCCCTCGGTACCCCCCAGGATACATGGGTGTCGCAAAATCCCATTTGCTGTCCAGGAGCAGCTTAGAAGCATGCTGGCAGAACTGGAGACGGCAGGCGTGATCTCCAGGGTGACTAAACCTACCCCATGGGTGAGCAGCCTAGTCGTGACACAAAAGAAGATTGGGTCCCTAAGAATTTGCCTAGACCCAAGGGACCTAAACAAAGCAGTCCGCCGACAACACTTTAACATCCCAACCGTAGAGGATGTTCAAAGGAAACTAGCAGGGAAATCAATATTCACCATCTTAGATGAAAAAGATGGCTATTGGCAAGTGGTACTGGATAAACCATCGGCTGAGCTGTGTACCTTCAACACCCCATGGGGAAAGAACCATTTCAACAGGCTGCCTTTCGGCATCAAATCAGCGAGCGAGGTATTCCAACAAAAGAACCACGAGAGTTTTGGGGACATTCCAGGTGTGCACATCATAGCTGATGACATGTTGATTGCAGCCTCGTCCAAGACAGAGCATGACCGCATACTGAAGAAGGTGCTACAGCGGGCCAGAGAGAAAGGGGTCAGGTTTAACAAAGAGAAAATCCAATACATGGTGGGTCGAGTGAAGTACATGGGACATATCTTCTCCGAAAAAGGAGTTCAACCGGACGTAGACAAAGTCGCAGCGGTGCAGAACCTAGCGGCCCCTCAGGACAAGAAAGCACTGCAACGAATCTTGGGCACAGTCCAATACCTGGCCCAATACATTGCAAATGAGTCTGCAATGACCGCTCCATTGAGAACCCTACTGGGCAAGGATGCAGCGTGGACCTGGGATGCCAATCATCAGCAGGCCCTGGATGCCCTGAAACGAGCTGTCTCAATGGCCCCGGTGCTCAGATACTTTGACCTGAGCAAGAGGTCAGTCATACAGGTGGACGCCTCCAAAGACGGACTGGGAGCGTGCCTGTCCCAAGATGGTCACCCGATAGCTTATGCATCCAGATCACTCACATCGGCTGAGCAAAATTATGCTCAAATAGAGAAGGAGCTCCTGGCTATCCTTTTTG
>QEPC01013002.1:4718069-4783790 GCA_003113815.1 Sphenodon punctatus | reverse complement strand
CTCCCGCCCCCTGTGGCTGTGTGCAAGTCCTTGCCTCCCTGCCTCCTGTGCCCCTGGGTCCTTGCCTCGTCCCCCTTGCACCAGTCCTCACTTTTGCCTCCCTTCCCTGTGAGTGTGAATGTCGTTTGCGTAACAAAAAGCTCTGTGCCCAATGATGATAGGGGCCTAAGTTCCAGGTGCGCAAGCCCAAGGAACGGCCCACATACTATCCTGACGGGCCTCCGGGACCCCCTTCGAGTATTATCAGAGCCAGTTGAGAGCGTGTGGTGCGTCTGGGCACCCCTTCCCTTCCCAACTTTCCTGTACCCCTCTGACATTTCCCCAGTTCCCCTTATCTGGCATTCTCCCCTTATGTGGAGCAGAGACCCTTGGGGTAACTCAGGGGTGATTAACTTGCCTAGAAGCCACCCTGGCTGGAAGAGCCAGTGGGGGATTACCCTTTCTTGGGTGAATCTGATCCAGTAGCTGTGCCTAGTAGGCTGAGGGAGACGTATCTTGGCAATGAGCGTACACACACACACACACACACACTGCGGTAAAAAGAAATGAGGCTTTACTAGACAGGGTCAAAAGGGGGTACAAACAGGTATCAAGGTAGGAAGGGGTAGAAAAGGCTCTTGAGCAATTGCAGAGTCAGGGTTTGGGCTCAGTGGCCCATTTGAATTGCATCTGGCCCAGTCTGTCCCTGGTTAGAGGTAAGGCAGGCAAATAGTTCTTTTTACTCACAGGTTCCTTCTCGACATGCTGAGAACTTAGCCACATGGCGTACAGTACTTTGTACTGGCTGCAGTCCAGTGGAGCAGGAAGACAGCAAGAGGAAGGCCAGTGGGCTGTCCCAGGCTTTTTATGGCTAGTCTATCTCTGTAGGGATTGTTTTGTTGCCAGGGGGCTTGGACAATCCGGGTGAGGTATTTGGAATACCTGAGCTGATCTCACCAGCCAAGAATATCTGCAGGTGTATATCTGCCATATGCCAGGCTCCTTACAAGGGCCCACCCAATACAGGCATGCATGTAGGAACAGGGGGATTTCACCACAAGGATCACCTAATTTTGATGTGATGTGGAAAATGACAAAAAATATATTAAGCCCCTGATCTGTCACCTGTGATCTGTCACCTGTTAATGTGAGATCAGTGTCAAATAAAACATCCTTGATGTCGTTCAAGATGTGGATGCTGACCTCATACGTATCACTGGGTGAAAACAGACATGCATGCAATTCTGTGGTTTTTTTGTTTGATTTGTTTTAAAATTTTATTTATTTATTTAGCTTGTTTTACATATACCTTACCCATCGGGAAGGTTATCAGCATCAACTGTGATACATTGAGTATACCCCAAAACCCTAAGTAAACTACACATAACCATAACTTATGACCTTCAAGTCTAAATTACTATTGGTTGTACCCGAGCGGTTTATATATAAAAGTCAAACAATATGCATTATCATCTGTCTCTATGGGTTCTTTCTGCATCACTTTCATACATGGGAGCCATGTTGCTACAAAGTCCTTTTTCTTGTTTTGTATTGCCGCTGAGATTTTTTCCATGGAAAATAGGTACCACATCTGATTCATCCATTCCAAAAAGGTAGGTCCACTTTCAGCTTTCCATTTTCTGGCAATTAAACTTACAGCTGTCAAACACATTTTCTTACATGAATCTGCGTACCTCTGAATCCTTTGTCAGTCCGGATAGATGCCCAGTAGCCCAATGTCGGGCGAAAAGGGGATCACCGTTCCCACTACTTTACTCATGTTCTCCCAGACCTCCCTCCATAGTGGTTGGATGATGTTACATTCCCACCAGCAGTGCAGGTATGTGCCCCTTTCGCCACAGCCCCTCCAACAAATCCCCACTCTTTCCCCATCCATTTTCTCTAGCCTGACAGGCGTGAGGTAATACCTCATTACTAGCTTTATTTGTATTTCTCTGAACTGCAATGATCTGACGCAAGTTGCATATGATTCCATATTTGTGTCTTAGCCTGTATATCTAAATTACTATTTAAATCTATATTCCATTTCTTCATATATTTATCCTCATTTTGAAACCAAATTATTTGTACTTGGCCATAAATTATTGATAATTGCCCCCTGTTGGGTGAATACTCCAGTGGGTTTTTTTTCTCCCCAATACTCGGGGGGTCTCTACTGAAATGTGCAATTTCTTGCTTCGCAGTGAAGAGACTTTTCAACTGCAAGTATTGAAGAACATTAATTTTGCTTTGAAGTATCTCTTTACACTTTTGGATTGTTATAAATTTACCTTCTTCAAATAGTTGGCCTGCTCGTGTGATTTCCCTCCCCTTAATTTATTTTGCAGCTCTGATACCCCTCCTGTTCCTTCTACGTTGATCCTTCTGATATCTATATAAGGTGAGAATTCCTTTTTAAATTTCTTTTTTTGGAGTACTGATCCCCAATACTTCATCCCTACCCCTGCAAATGGATGCTGATTCCATTGTATCCAATTTATTTTACCCTTATCTGTTAAGTATTGTCTAAAATTTGGTATCTCTAGTACTTGTGCCTCCATCTTTGTCCACTGGGGAGCTTTTTCCATGCATGTAATTCTGTTTTAACACCACTTTAACATTGCGGTGCAGGATATAGCCCTGCAATATGCATAAGAAATGTCAAAGAGGTGTTGAAGTGGAGTTACTCGCATGTCTGTTTTCACCCACTGAGGCCTTGCTGGATTAGGCAGATGGGCCAGTATTGACCCAGATGGTGCCGGCTGGGTACTTTGACTGGGGACCAGTGGCGGCGGAGTGGTAGTGATCTTTAAAGACAATCTTACCTATCAAAGGCATCCAGTGCCTAACTTGTCTAACATAGCATCAGTTCATCTTGTTTTTGAGGCCTGGGATAGTTTGGGAATTTTGCTGGTGTACTGATCACTCCACTGCATAGGACACTCCCTGACCTAGCTGGACAAGTTCATCTCAGAGGTGGCATTAACGTCACCCAGACATATTGTCTTGGGTGATTTCAATATACACACTGGGGATAACCTTTTAAGGCCAGAGAGGGACCTAAATGACCAATAGCCTGGTTGACTTATGGAATAGCTTGTTGTCTCAGACCATTGGCATGGTGACATTCCAGGTATCTATGCTGTGACAGCATAGATTTCCCTGGTATATGGAAGGCCTGAGGCTGTTAAAGATGGAGGGCAGGCCATTAGAGAGTAAGTAGTGCTTGACTCACGCCAAAGCCGAACTGACTGTGGCATAGATATTTTTAAAAAGGATGATGCTGTGGCACTATCGAAGAAAGCTTTCTTCTCTGTTACCATAGTGTCTGCAAAGTGCTGTCCAGTGGAGCTGTTCTGGATGGCGAATGGATTGGTGAATCCTGATTGTCTCCACAGAGAAATAGTCTATTGCCTGCTGTGACGAGTTTGGCACATACTTTACAGACAAATTTGCTTGTATTCGACATAACCTGGGAACCACTAATGAGGGAACAGAGTCGGAGTTTGGGATTGGGAAGGCTCAGTCTTGGCCAGTTTGTTTGGATCAGCTTTAATTAGTGTCACACGCTGATGAGAAGATATGCTTGGAGTCATGCGGGTGACCAGTTGTGAACTAGATCAATGCCCATCCTGGCTGATGAAAGCTAACTGGGAGACACTGGAACTGTTACTGGCTGGGTTTATCAACTTCTCCCTTTGCGTCAGCAGAGTGCCCCAATGGCTGCAAAACTGAGGTTGTCTGTTCCCTGCTCGATAAAATGTCCCTTGATGTTAGTTAGCCCCCTTGCCAGCTACCATCCTTTCTCTAATCTTCCTTTTTTAGGGAAGGTTATTCAGCGGGTAGCTGCCTTGCACCTTCAGACACACCTGGACCCATGTCAGTCTGGCTTTCATCCTGGATATGGTACTGAGACTGCAGTCATGGCCTAGTTGACAATCTGTGTCTTGAGATTGGTAGGGAAAATTGTATCTTGATCTTGTGAGATCTTCCAACAGTCTTCGATACAGTTGGTCATGAGGTGTTATTGTCATGACAGCATGACCTGGCAGTGATTTGTTGGACTGCTCTTTAATGGTTCAGTTTGTTCCTGACAGGGAGTCCCCGAGGGTGGTGATGGGCAGTTGCTTGTTTTCCTCTTGAGGCCTCCCGCCAGACTGCTGGATTCCATCTTGTCTCCCTTCCTGTTCAATGTGTATTTAAGGGTGCTGAGTGAAATTGTATGGATATTTGGAGTGAGGTGCCATAAATATGCTGATGAGCTAGTCTCATTATTTGGGCTACTCTTTCTTGACATTAATTAGTGGCAATACCTTCCTAACAATTCTGCATGACTGAATGCTCAAAATGTAGCATGTCATCTTGAACCTCACAGTTTGGGCAGTGCTTAATATTTACTTTAATTTATTTATTAAAAGAGTCTCTGGAACTCAGGCTGGAAGTCCTGCCTGTAAACCCTGGATGCAAGGGGATTATTCAGAACATACAGTGGAGCTGCCGATAGGCCCCACCACACAGTCAGTGTGGTGTTATGGCTAAGTGTGCAGTACGTGGACCCCAGTTCAAGTCTCGCCTTAGCCAAAAACTCACTGGGTGACCTTCGGCCAGTCACAATAATCTCTCAGCATAACCTACCTCACAGGGTTGTTGTGAGAATTAAAAGTTGTGTTTATTAGTTATATGTAAAGCACTCAGAGTGCCATGGCAGGGGAGTGCTATATAAAAATAAAGATTATTATTAAGTAATTAATTATTATAGATATAAATAGATAGAGACTATATGCCTTACACCTGTATACACGTGTATATAGAGACTGTATACAGCTTACTGCTTTGCTTAGTCTATAGGTCTAACACCGATTTGCCTGAAGCCCTGTGAGGTTGGAAAGCTTGCATACCGCCACCAACTGTAGTTGGTCCAATAAAAGATATCACTGTACTTTGTCTCGATTGCCTATATTTGGAACCAGCACAATAACCTCACTTTCTCTAGGCAGTAGCAGAGACTTCACATCTCTCCCTGTCGGAGTTGTGCCACAGGTCCTATTTCTCAGTGCAATCCGTGTGACGTGTGAGAATTTTGACACAATCCCTAACCTTTCTGAAACTATTTAAAGGGCAAGACACTAATTTTCTTGGGAACGGCTTCCCCACTTTTCAATCTAAAAAGCCTGGGCGGCCACATAGCGTCTGAGGACTCCCGAGGACAGGCTGGCCGAGCCCTAGGATTGACTTCCATCTTGGCCAATCATTCTACAGGAAACGAGACGGTTTAGCCAATAAAAGAAAAGTTTCACCATATGGAGAACTGATTGGCTGAGACGCTTGACCACCTCGGTACCTATTTCCAGGGGCGGGCTTTAACCTTGAGAATCCAATCAAAGTAAAAGAGAAAGGTGGAGAGAGCTGAGCGGCAGGCATAGTGGCCAGTTAGATGCCGGAATATTTGTTCCTGTTTGAGAGACATTTGCCAATGGGAAAGGAGTGGGGGCGGGAGGAAAGAGCTGGACCGTCGAGTTATCGGGAGGGGGAAGGAGGACTCGGGATAAAGCCGAAGGGAGACGGTGATGGGGATGTAAATCAATTCTCGGTTCATATCGGACTAACCCTTAAAGGGGCCGCAACAGCAGCAGTTTGAGGCGGTGGCGCCCGGAGCTGGTGTGTGAAGCGTCCCCGGCCACTGCGGAGGCAGCGCTGAGAGAAGCACTTTAATCGGCGGGGTAGGTAACTGGGCACCGCTGTGGGGGTGGCGGCGTCGTGGGACCCATTCATTATCCTGGGAGAGAAGCGGGGGCCGCCTGTCCCCAACGGAAATGGAGGCGGGGAGCCGCCGCGAGACCTGCTGTAAACAAGGCAGCGCGAGCTAGGGCTGGTGCGGCGCGCGCTCGCGGGCGGCGCTGTCTCTGTAGCTGGGGGGGGCGGCCCGGCCGCTCGCGCCGCTTTGTTTACAGCTGCATTCAGAGCCGTTACTCCCCGAGTGACCCCCCCCCCCAATTCCCTGCTGCGGCCCGGGGTCCGTCTGTCTCTTCCTCCAGCGTGCGAGCGCGCGCTGATTGGACGGGGGCTGAGCCCTTCGCTGCCCTGCCCGGGCGGCTCTTAACACCCCAAATCCCGCGTGCTTCCCGGCTGAAGCGCTCCTCCTCGGCCGCGTCAGCTGCAGTAGCCCGAACCCCTTTCCCCAGCAGGGTCTAGGCTGGAGGGAACACAGACTTTTCGCCCGCCCCTGCCAGCGCCTGGCGAGCGGCAGCAGCCCCGAGAGCGGAAACATTGATTCCCTTGTTGCCTCCCTCCTGCTTTTCTCACCGGGTCGCTGGGAGGCAAGGAGGAGGAATGGCTTGAATCTTTCTAGGAATTTGGGATTCAGATTCTGCCTCCAAAGCGTGCCGGGCGAACGCGCTGCGGAGACACTCTCCCACCCACGAGGGATGTGGGCGTTCCCTTTCTCAGCTGTGTCTTTAAACTCAAGTGCACTGCAGGCTCGAGCAAGAGTTTTGGGCCCCAGCTTTAATTGCCATGGTTTAAAAACATTGTCTAGGGGGAGAGCGTGACTGCTGTGTTGGTCCCAAATGCAAGAGCTGGACTAGCTAATGTAAGTGATAATAACTTAACAGCTGTTGCCATAGCCTTTGTAATCAGAATGTTTTAAAAGGCATGTCATGGAGACTATTAAGCTGAATTAAAATATATCCTCCCTAATGTTCCGAAGGCCGCCAAAAGGTACATTAGCACCTGTCTCCAAATGTGTTCGACGGTCTAGCGAAGAACAAACTGTTCTTCTAGGGTTCTTAATGTGTTTCGTGCCCATTACAAGGGCTTAGGGAGCTCTGTACAAAGAGTTCCCATCTGCTACAGATGTGTAGCGGCACCTACAGCTCTGCTTGCAGTAGCTTGAGTTTCTTCCCAACTGGGATTGTTACAGCGAAGTGCTCCTGGTCTTTTGGCAGCAGCCCTGGCTGGGAAGAGACAAAGGCTCATGAGGGGGACCAAGATGGGTTGCTGCTTTCCATGATCAGCAAGCAGGAGCCTTCCCTGTAGGTCTGCCCACAGAAGCCCTGTTTGGCTGAAGTGACTGCAAGAGGACCTGGGAACATCCTTGACAAGCAGCAGCCACAGCTGACTGGGCTGCTATAGGACATTCCACACTTGATGCAGGCTATGTGCAGAATAGACCAGAACCTGGGACAGTTGCTCCAGTTCTTCTGGTGCTGCCTTCTTGGGTTTGCCATGTAGCCAGATGTCTCTGTTCAGATGAACACACAAACGGGTCTTGTATAGCTAATGTAATGCGTAAAACCAGCTTTCATTTCTTTCCTTCTCCCCCAAACTTTGCATTTTTCTGTTAGGATGTCAGTGGCTTATTAGGCTTCTGATAAAGGTTTCTGTATGGCTTATTAAGTTTCTGACAAATTCCTCCTGCTATGCATGTGTTTCTTTGTATATGGTGGTCTTTGAGAGAGGTGGTTATTCTCAAGTTGTCTTAAATAGCAGTAGCCCAGGAAAACCTATGACAGCGTACTTTGTTTCTTAAAATTTGTGTATGATGGTCCTTGAACTAGATGCATCATAAGGATCTTTTTGTTAAAATACAGAATTTAAACACACCAAAATAATGGCTATCCAGGGCATCCAAAAATATAAACATGCCACGTCCTCTAAGTGTGTATTTATTTTGCTTTTGTTTTCAAATCTAATTAACAGCTGCTTTTGTAGTTGTGGACTGGGGAATGTCAACAATGCAAGTGATATCTTAAGATCTGCTGCCATAGTTGGTAATCTCTCTCCAACTAGAATATCTTAAAACATAAAACTCAAGAGGTGGACATTATCAAACTAAAATGCATCTTTCATAAGGTGCAGAAGGCAACCAACTTGGGATTGAATAGACTGCTGATGTTGAGGAAAGCAAGTTCTGAAAGCAGCAGTTGTCCTCTAGGAAGTTAAAGGCCAATACCTTGCTAGACAAAAGCACCAATTGGGTACAGCTTGGTTCAGGGTTGGTAGTCTAAAAATATGCACTGTAGCAACAACAAGCAAACTTTAACAAATCTGTAATGTGATTTTCCAAAATACTACTTTTCTATACCACATAATGAGGTTTTTATGATGGTCACTGCTTGAGATGGTTACTCTGTTCATCGTCTAAATGCTAGTTCTAGTTACAGTTGTCTTGTATGTGAAACTTGGGTTAGAATGAAGACATCCTAGTGTGGGTGAGAGAAGTGTCAGCAGAGTGTAGCTATCTCTACTCTTAAAAACAAATTGAAAACTAACAAATTAATTGCTATTAAATGGCATTACATTGCAGTTAAAAGCAGTTTTCCCCCTCTTGCAATCTTGTTTTATTTCTGTTGTTACTATGTTGTAGTTACCCCCACTGCTAGTGTAACTTTAAGTTATATAGAAATACTTGAGAACTTCGTGGAGAACTACACTGATCACACTGATCTTATCTTGTCATGCTATTATGTACAGGAAGGAAGTTGAAATTGTATGGCAAGTTAGTAAAGAGGGTGTATTTAATAGCAATACACTATTTTTGACAGAACATGTTTCATCCAGTCATGTTTACAGCAGCCAAAAGTTGTTACTGATGTCTATTGTAAGTCAACTAGAAGAATAATTGTATACATGACTGCAAAGACCTATCGCATTTGATACTAATAATCCTTTCTGCTAAGCACGCTTTCAGACCTCCACAGAAATCACCACGTAGTAGCCCTATGGGGTGGTTTCCACAAAATGACTTTGATATCTGAACTGCTGAATCCCAGTGTAACCCAGTAATCACGTATATGTAGTATGGGTGAGTGAAACCCTAGCTAATTTTAAAAATAAAATACAAAACCCACCTCAATTAGGTTTTGCTGCTACTTCACTTTTTTAGTGGCTTTCCCACACAGAGTTGTGTTTCAGCTAGTTAACTCTCTCGACTGTACATGCATCGGATGCGGTAGAAGAGATGAAAATATAAGAAATGGGTGTCTTTCACATAGTTCCCCCTAATGACCCATATTGAAAGGGTGGAATAGAACCCCATTGAGCCTTGTGTGTCAAAGCAGCTAAGATCAATTCTGCAACTGGGTTTTGTCAAACAGAAGAACAGAAACATTCAAGCAAAACCATCCACCCTGCTGTCTTCTGTAATTGCCAACAATATAGTTGTAAAACGATTCTACTGTACTCNAACAGAAACATTCAAGCAAAACCATCCACCCTGCTGTCTTCTGTAATTGCCAACAATATAGTTGTAAAACGATTCTACTGTACTCGCAGTGTCTCTTGTGGAAAAAAATGGTCTTTCTGTGGCAAAAGAATAAATGCATATTCAGGCCAAAAAATTTTAAATTGTGTTTTTAAATTCTTGTTTAGGTGCTAAAATAAATGCCTGTTTCCTGAAAAGTGCTGAACATTCTACAGCTGTTAAAGCAGGGACTTTCAAGTGCTTTGTTTTGAAAATCAACTTTAAACACTCTTACATGCTAAAGCATAGAAGAGAGCACTATATCTTTACACAATAGCCTTATAACTGTCATAGAAAAGTTGAATACGAGGTACATAGGCAGTGTAGTTGGACTGCCATAAAAACTCCAACAACAGAATGTGCTCTTGAAGCTCGTTTCTTTCCTTTTTTTAAAGAAAGCAGTGACCGTTCAAGTTTGCAAATCATAGTATATTCATTACCTAGGAAGAGTGCCAAAAACCAGTTGCATGCTTTTCTATTCTTCCTTGTTTGTGAGATTCTCTTAAAGGGGTTCAGGCTGTCATGCTTAATAGGGTCTTCATAGAGCTGAAATTGGTACTTGCAAAAATGGGTATGCCCATTGAAATTGCAGTACCTGAATCATCTTGGGTAGATTGGATGCTAAATGGTACTCATTTAGTGCCCAATGAGTTACCCAAATTACGGAGTTACCATTTTTCTGTTTTTTTGTATCTCTTTTTTTTTTATTTTATTTTTTTACCCATTACCAAATTACTATTTTTTCCTGTCCATTTCTATTCATCTATTGATCCATGTTGGAAAGACACTAATGATAAGTTGGAATGGGTCGGTAAAACAGAAAGTTAACTGTAATACTGGGTATTTCTGGTAGTTTGGTACCTGTTTTGATATGTGGGTGCTGATAGGGCTATCTGGAATTTCAGGTATTACCCACAGGTACAAAATTTGCTTTTCCTTTCAGCTCTAATGCATCATTTGTCCATGAACTATCCATTAATCTCTTGCTAATACAAGAACAATAAAAACATTTCTTAAGACACATGAATTTGCCATTTTTCATGTGTCCTGCAAATACAATTCTGAGACTTCTTCAGATAACTACTGATTAACACTGGGTTTCAAAAGTAAATTAATAGTGCTTTTTATCTTTCATGCATAGAGCCTATGGAGAAGAAGATTAAAGGGGACCATGCTGATAGTTTTCAAATATCTAAGTTTGTCAAAAAGAAATGGGGAACAGTTCTTCATTGCCACAGAGGCTAGGATAAGAGGCAATGGGTTCAATCTACAACACAGATTTTGGTCAAATATTTGGGAAATCTAAGAACAACTGGTCAATGGAACAAATTCTCCTGGGAATCTCTTTATTGCCTGTTCTCAAAAACAGGCTAGACAAGCTACAACACCACTGACAAGAAGGTATGGGATGTGTTTTCTTAGAGCTGTGAGTTAGACTAGGTAACCCTTGAATTCCCTACCAACCCTGATTCTTGAAGTTCAGAAGAGTGCTTATGAGCTTCATTGTACTAATCATACCATGTGCTTTATTGTGCTCTTGAGGGCCTAAAGTAGTAGCTTATCTGAGCAGTTTCTGATAATGTAACATTCTTCCTGTTAACTATGATGTTCATATAATGTTTGGCTTATAATTGGTTACCTTATATTAGGATTGGGGAACCTTGGGCCTGGTGAGGAGGAGTCAAATGTGGCACTGCAAGTTTTTGTGATCCCCTTTCCACTTCCTAGATCCAGTTCCCACCCCCAATCACGGGAAAACAGCTCAGGATAAGGAAGCAGAGATAAGGGACAGAGCTATGGCACAAAACCATGATCTGGGCCCTTCTTTTCTTGAGTACACTCACTCCAACTTGAATGCGGCCTTCAGAACTTGTACTAATTGTCAAAGTGGTCCCCAGGACAGAGAAGGTTCCCAACCCTGCCTCAAGTAAAATCATTATATGGGAAGATCTTAATATTTGGCTTCTTGATGAGAATGCTATTAAAGGCTCAACTAACAAGTTGTAGTAGTGTGCTTCTATGAGAGCCTTTTTCAGCCTTTCTTGCTTGGAGTGATAGTGATGTGGTGCTTTGTATGTAACAGGTGGAAAAAGCAATTAAAATGGGTGACTGCAATTACAAAGTTACATATTTAAGACTGACATTAGTGACTTTAAGGGGTGGAATGTAGTAAAAAATATTTAACTCTTTACCTTTCATTTATTGCTGTGTATTACCACACTAATGACCTGCAGAAGAAGGTTTATATAGAAAAATGGTTTATTGTGCCTGCCTTTGGATATTTGGCTTCACACGGCAAGTTTCAAGATAACTGTAATGGAAAGAACTATATTTGCAGCATTTGGTTGATTTTGATAGTAGTTGCTCAAGAAAGCTGAGGCTAGGGAGCAACAGGAGTAGTGCAGGTTAAGGCTGTGACTCAAAGCTGGTCTGTGGAAGAAAGCTTCTGCATAATAATTATTATAAGCTTATGCATAATTATTTGTATATAGCGCCCCCCCCCCCCTTTGGCATTTGGAGTACTTCACACAGAACAATTTAACACAACTAATTCTCTCTCAACTTTTAATCCTCATAACAACCTTATGAGGTAGGTTAGGCTGAGAGAAGATTGTGACTGGCCCAAGGTCACCCAATGAGTTTCTGGCTAAGGCGAGACTTGAACCAGCCCCCCTTCCCCCCCCTCCCAGTCCAGGTACTGCTCATCAGCTTATGTTTCCTGCCTCTAGGCAATGTCTTTTACACAATAGTGAAGTAATTTTAGATAATGAAGTAACTTTAAAATGCTACTTATTTTGTAGCTTGCATTAAGACTGATAAATAATTTAAAGTGACTTTGAAAAGAGAAATATGAGAACATAATGTCCAGATCCTGTTTGTATTAAGCATAAAAATATTTTGACTTGTCCCTGGGCATGATAGTTATTGTAGTTTTCAAATCTGCAAAATGCTTGACACTAAGATGTATGGAAGTACTTTTTCCATTTGATTGTTATGGTAAGTGCCACAATTTTTTTTTATTTCACTGTAACTTCAGATCCCAACTGTAGACTGTCTCATCTGACAGTAATGTTTGTAAAAGTTCAAAACCAGTAAAGATTACTCCATTTTTACCTAATATGCTATGGCTCAATACTTCCAATTCTCCACATTATTACTGTCTCCAGCTAGCAGATCAGAATTATAAGCAGCCAGTTCTCTGGACCTTATAAAGCATGCCATCAAATTGGCATTGAAATACTAGCCATTTAAAGTGTAATTTATTGTGCTCAATTATACTGAACAAAACACAGACTATTTCCTGCACTGTCTTCATAAGGAAGTTTTGTAACATTGCATGATTACATGTTGTGAAAGGCTTTGCAAGTCTTTGTCCAGGTCTTGCTTACTTTTGTTTAACGTCCTTGTAATTGAGTAAACACTCTTAGTAATGTTTTTTATAACAACTTTGTGGCCATATCTTAATATGGAAGACAAACATGCCTTTTGTTGCATCTTCTAATTTGAAAGTTTTGTTTTTAATCTAGGTGGACAAGATGGGTTTAAGTTTTAGAAAGCAGAATTTCTTGCTGACATACTTGTGTGATCTGTATAACAATCCTGAAGTAGTATTGAAACTATTGTCTGTAATTTGGCAGAGGGATAGTTGGAGGAGAAAAGAGAATAACATGGGTTTATGGTAGGAGGTATTATGGAGGAATGACAGAGAAGGGATTTGTCCCTTTTATCTTAACAATGTTGTTTCTGTGGAAATCCTGAAAATATTTCAACAGCCACTCTATGGACCGTGGATAGTTTGTTTGGAACACAGCATTTGAATGCAACATAACTCTTTCTTGATGAACTGTTGCTCCATTTGAGCAGCAAATTGCTTGGTCCTAGATTGTGATTATATGTTAAATTGAGCCCTCTCAAGTGCAGATTTATTTTCTCTCTCAGCATTTTGCCAGAGCAAATATCCACTTAGATACTACTTCCCAGAGAGGTTCCTACTCTCTTCCTCCATATGCCCCTTACATTCATGGGGCACATTGGTCTCACTGGCATTCAGTAAGTTTATTTGTAAAATGCAGTATTGTCTTATGTCGTTACATGGTAGGGTAGCATGATATTGCTCAGAAACACACGGTCAAGTGCATGGAAATAAGAATTGGACTCAAACTCCATTATTTTTTTTCACCCAGCCAAAGGAACCATTCCTCAAGGCCAGATCCCTATAAATTCTGCACTGACTACAATTTGCAGTATTCTCATCTCCAACTAGGTGCTCAGTCTAGAGCTCTAATCTCATGGTCTCTACTTGAATTTGATGGCTAATGTCTGGCACCAACTGTTGGTCTTGCAAGAATTAAAAAGCTTCTTAATGCTGAAAATTGCTATTATATTTTTAGGCTATGCTTTGATTATGAAGTGAGGCAAAGAACCTTTGAATTTGGCATAGGATTAGCTCTCTGGCAAGTATGGATTGCCTGTTCCCCTCACTCATTTCTTGCATAACACTTTAAACTTATGCTTTGATAATGAGTGAAGTTATTTAAATGTTGGCAGTTGCATCTGATTGATTCTTGAATGGAAATCACAGAGAAGAATGGCACAGGCTGCACCACTTGGGGAGAAAATAAATGAGAGCGCCCACATTAGTACCCACCAGAGAGGTGTTTGTCTGCCCATCTACTAGCTGTTTGCCAGATGTTAGCTCTCACTCCACATTCGCACCCCACTCAGGGCATTGTCCAAGAACATCTCAGGCCCACCATGTAGGCCAGTGCGTGCCTACGTTGCTGCGTCTCGTTAATTAGGCTCACCTGTGGCCAGGTCGACTGACACCATGGTTGCACCTAGTGCATCTGCTAGAGGAGAAAGAATGATTGCATGTGCTCAGCTGACAGGCAGCTGAAAGATGAGAGAGCGAGGTAGGGAGTGCAGGAAGGATCTTCTCCACAGGATCTGCGTGCAGTCCTCTCTCCTCTTGGGAAAGGAACTGCCTGGAACTCCCTCCCTGTCCCCATCCGCCTTGCCCCCTCCCTTCATACCTTCAAATCTCTCCTTAAAACTCACCTCTTTCGCTCTGCTCTGTCTGACTCTTTATCCTGCTGAGCCACAATTTCCTATACCTACGATCGGTTTACCCTTCTCCTTGCAACATGGACCTGCGTGCTGTCATTCTCATTGTAACCAAGCCAAGTACGTGCACTTGAGACCTCGCATCTTCATGAATGTTAGACCCCTTGTCTCTCCCTCTGTTCCCCTTCCTAAGTCTCTCCCCCAGCTCCTGTCTCTCAGATTGTAAGCCCTAGGGGCAGGGACATTGTCTATTTTATTACTTTGTAAAGTGCCAGGTACACTGCTTGTGCTATATAAATGTTTGTTAATAATAATAATAATAATAATAATAACTGAGGGGAATAAGGGGCAAGGCTTCCCCAGAGGATCCATGGTGTTCCTGCACTCCTCTGTTCCTTTCCCAAATGGAGAGAGACGTGCAGGTGCAGATCCTTTGGGGAAGGTCCTTCCTGCACCCCTGTTTTCTTCTCTTGCAGCTGCCTCTGTTGGGAGAGCAGAGCACACAAGTGCTGCTTCTGATAGAAAGGGGGTAGGGTAATAGCTGGAGAAGAAGGCTTCTCTGACTGTGACTCTTCTCCCCCCCTCCCCCCCTTTCCATCAGAGCCAGGGCTGGGAAGAAGGAAAGTACTGAGTAGTGCCACGTGTCGTGGCTGTTGCCGCCGCACAGGGGACTGCCTGTTTGTTAGCTCTGTATGAAAAAATTTGAGTAGGTGCTGCACAGACTGAACATGGACTGCAGTGGGCTATTGTCATGTTTGAAAACATCCTTGGAGTAGGAGTGGAGAAACTTTCCCTACCATGGGTCACTTGAAAATTAATAAAAGCTCTTAAGGGCAGGAAGGGAGTTAGGATAGGGGTGCAGGGAGTGCTTGGGATGGGGCAAGAAAGAGGGAAGCTCAAATCATGGAACTATGCCATGGGTGCATGCCCTAATCTCCACTCCGGAATTAAAAAGGGGCCAAATGAAAACCATCTGCAAATTGGATTTGGCTCATGGGCCAGAGGTTCTCCATGTCTGTTTTGGAGTAATGTTAATCTAAGTCTTCAGGGAGTCTGGACTGCTCTCTTTGTGGCTGTTCTGTGCTCTTATTGCTAGAATCTTCCCCCCCCTTCTGTTCATATCTGAGGAAGACCGCTTCACTTCATACCATATAATTGTGGCAAAAGGAAACTGCATTATCTGCCACCAAGTAAAACATCAAGTAAGGGTATAACATTCCATGCGCTAAAGAAACGTAAGAGATGCCACTGAGCGAGCCCTTAGGCATCCCGCTGATGCATGTAGAATTCTGATGTGGTTTGCTCAATGTTCTTTGAAGGGTAAGATCTTGAAGGAGAGACTTCTGTAGTTTAAGGGCTCCATGTTAGTACTATTCACACTGATTAAAGACCCATCCTTCTTTCTAAGTAACCTGGTAGGGGATAGCTTCCCTGTCCTAGTACTAGGAGAATTCCCATTCAAATTTGATGATACTGTCAAGATTCAAGCCCTCCAACACGTCCTAGTGGGTGGTATCCACTAAGTAACTAAAGTAGGAACTATTGAGTCGTCTTTCCTTCCCTTCGACGGAAGTACTGCGATTAAGTATACAGTGATCCTTGTTCACTTCACTATGCAGTGAACATGGGTCCCTGAGTATATTGGTGATATTACAAATTAGAGTAGACTGCTTATGTCAAGTATTTCTAAATAAGATATGCTGCTTTTTATATGTTAGCTTATTAGGACAAAAAGACTAAGATCCAAATTCCATCCCTACCCACCCCAGAAAAATTTATTTATGTATTTCAGTAATTTCAGACTCTGTTCAAAATAATGAAGCGAACAACACAAAGTGCTGTCAAATGCACAAAGTAAGCAAACTGAAAAATGGAGAAACTTATCCAGTCTTTTTCAGTTTAGTGTTCGTAGGTGTAATATTAAAAGGGAAAATTTGAGAACAATTTATAAGATGTAACATTGTTAGGTAAGGCTTTTTCACTTATTTTTAAAAGAACCTGTATTGGGAATAACTGGATTATCTGTTTAAAACACTACTTTCTATCTTATTGTAAAACTAATAACACGCTTGTTTCAGGTGTTGCGAAAACAACTTTCCCCAACTTCTCAAAGCTGTTCGGAATCCATGCTACCTCTTGTGGCTGTTGCTTGGTCACTACTTTTGTGAACTTTTAAAAATAATTTTATCTTGTGCTCCTGGGAAATTGTTATTAGGAAGTAGAACCAATTGTGTATAAAATGTAGATGGTGATTAACAGGGAGTGGGATTTCCCATGTTTAACTAATTTCCCATTGTTTACCACCAAGAGGAAACCAGTAAATTCTTGTTGCATCAGAACATTGATAAAACAGTTCTATGAGCACAGTTCTGTTTATATGGCTGCAGTTTTTTATACTGTGATAAGAAAATCTCTGAGAACTAAACGAATAGAGGATGTAGGCTGCGACTGCTGCGTGTTGAGACTTGAATTATTGAAAGCAGTTAAAATGGCTTTGTTTGCTTTCAGCATAAAAATTAATAAGTTTCCTAAATATTGAAGTGTTGGCTATAGTTTGGTAATGGAGGAGAGCAGGAAAAAAAAACCCTACAGCTTAAGCAAGTTTCAACAAGTATGCAATTTACACTCAAATTCCCACTGGATGGAAGTCTCAAGCTTGATCTCAAGATCCTTTCTGATGTGCCACTAAGGAGGCATGATGATTATACTGTTACGGGAGTCAGAATGTAGGCAGGGACCCGTGTTCATTAAGTTTTCCCCATTGGCAGCAATAGGGGTGTGGGGGGGAAAAGCTATGTACGTGGGTCAGTGAGTATTGGTAATGTAGGATTCTGTCCGAACATTGATGATTAAGCTACAGCATCTTAATAAGCTAATGGCTGGGTGAGGGAGAAGGAAAACCCACCTCCTTATTACTTTTAAGCTGAGTCTCTTTGGTGCAAGACTGTCAGGAAAACTTAGTTTTCTCTCACACTATGGATTACAAAGTTTTTAAGGAGATTTTTATTAAAAATAGAATAGAGTCTCTGCCTCTGCTGAGGGACCAGAATCAAGAGAGGAAGTCTTGCAGATGTTTTAGGAACTTCAAACTGGGCTGCTATTTGCAAACAAAGCCATGGCTCCTGGGTTTTGAACAATACAGGCTGTGCTTAGGTTAGTTGAATAGCATCATCTCAGAGAGCAGCACTGTGACAAAAGGGAGCGTTTCTGGTGTTGAGCACCCCCACAGAGGCAGGAGGGCATGGGGTAAAAGTATCTGTATAAATAAATTAACCCCTCTTCTTCTGTCAGCCCATTTCACCCCAGTCTCAAGCGTTCTCTTCTCCCATCTGCCATTCCTGCTTTTATAATTTCCCAGCCCTGTCTTCCCCTGCTTCTCCCTCTCTGCCCCCCGTTTCCCCACCTGTACTGTGGGATCACATTTCTCTTCCCATTGCCTTCTGTACTGGCAGTCCTGGATCCTGCCAACCCTAGTCCCACTTCCAACCCTCCTGGCACTGCCCCCCTTAGGTGCTGGCATCGCTGGTAGCGTAGCCCTATACCTCCTTGTAGCTTCCTCCCTCCTCACCCATTCCCCTTGCCATGGGGTGGGGAAACTTCTACACGAGGGCCCATCCCAACCTAGCTATGCCCCTGGCTGTATGGGAGTCTCCCCAACAATTGGGGGAAAGGAAGCACACTGTTTGGGCTTACCTCTCCCAAGTTTCTGATTATAGAAGAAGACTTATAACAAAGATCCATCTTAACAAACTAAAACGACCAAACTTTGGGGTTGGGGGTGGGAGAGACTGTCCATGTGCACAGGGAGTAGTCAAGGATCAATCATGTGCAGTGACAGTGCCCTTTTTATGAGACAGAAATGATGATCCAACTGCGTCTTCCTTGTTAGCCAACTACAAGGTTGGCCTGTATAGGCTGTTGACTGCTTGGCTTTTACAGCAGAAGTTGGGCCCGGCTGTGTTTTGCCCTAGGAAACTTCCTTGTAGCTATGGGAAAAAGGAGAAGGGAGCTGGACAGTGAGAAGGTGGGATTATTGTTGTATCTCTATGCCTTATTGTTGTGTATCTATGCCTTATGTTGTACAACGAGATAGTTTCTCTGCTGTGTTTATACATTTTTATTGTTTTTTGGGTATGTGACTGCACTCTTTATTTTGGCCTGGAGCCGTACAATTAACTAACTGACTGTTTGGGCATCCTGGGGAAAAAAGATACTGCCAGGATGATGCAGAGTGATTCTGAGGGGAAAAGAAGCTGACCCTGGATTGCTCTACTTGTGATCCCTGATCAGAGGTTTGTTCTTGGTTGAATGAGTGAAAATTTGGAGTCTGTGTAAATTTGATACATTGCTGTAAGAAAATAGATGGGGAACATGAAAACTCTTGTATAATAAACCTGCCCACAGCAATAAACTTTTACAAACATCTTGGAATTTAGTTTTCAGATGACTTTGGTAGTGTTGAGGGATTCTTCCCTGGGCTCACACTGGACTCTGTATGTAGGCTAGTTTGCTGTCCCTTATTCTCTGTTTGGCAAAGCTTAGGCAGACTCTCATGAAATCTCACACTTACATGATCAATGGAATAGAATATACAATGAATGAAAACCCATAGTGTCTGCAGAACAAAAAAAACTACACAATGGTGGTGGCATGCAATAGTGAGTAAAATGCAAAGCTCTGAAAAATCAAAAAGGAATATTAGCATTTGCTACTGAGTATCATGTATTGACTTTAGTCCCATTTATATGCTGCCTTTCCTGCAGAGGCTCAGGGCCGCTTACAGTAATGAAAATATCAGGTGTAAGAGAAACTGGCAGGTCAAGGCTTTCAAGTCTGTTTAAAATAAGGGAACATTATATGTATGCATGACTTCTTCCACTTTTAAAATTTGCTATTTTACAAAAGAAGAATCCACTCGGGAGAAAGACCCTGAATATTTATTTATTTATTTATTTAACTATTTTTCTACCCTGCCCACTCCTGCTCAAGAACAGCTCGGGGTGGCTTACAAAACATCAATAAAAACACACACAAAATATCATGAAAAAAGATAAGAACTAAAAGGGCAGAATTCCCCCTCCCCAACCCACCCTACCCGTCTCCCTCTCCAAAGGCCTGGCGGAACAGCCAGGTCTTATGCTGTCTATGGAAAGAGGGGAGGTCCGGGGCCAGGCGGGCCTCTGTTGGAAGGGAGTTCCACAGCCTAGGTGCGGCCACTGAGCACGCCCTCCCCATTGTCACCACCCATGCAACCCGGGAGAGTTCGAAGCGGGTGTCCCTGGCCGACTGCAGGGGCTGCAATGCAATCTGGGGCCTGAGGTGGTCCTGCAGGTAAGCTGGACCCAGGCCATTTAGGGCTTTATAGGTCATTACCAGCACCTTGAATTGGGCCCAGAAGATAATAGGCAGCCAGTGCAGAGAGCGGAGTGCCGATGTAATGTGTTGGCGGCGATCCCTCCCCGTTAAGAGATGGGCCACCGCATTCTGCACCAGCTGCAGCCTCCAGACCATCCCGCAGCCCCACATAGAATGCATTACAGTAGTTTAGTCTAGAGATGATAAAGGCATGGATGATGGTGGCCAGATCCGAGTCCGAAGCATATGGCTGCAGCTGTCGTACCAGATGTACTTGGCGAAATGCTCCCTTCACCGCAGCCTCCACCTGGAGATCCAGGCGTAGTTGTGAGTCAAGGAGCACCCCCAGGCCACAGACCTGTGTGGCCATAGGGGGGCAGACCCCATCAATGATGGGGCCCACCACCTCCCCAGCCCTACCCACCAACATCACCTCCGTCTTGTTCGGATTCAACTTCAGACGGCTCACCCTCATTCAGGAAATGTGAGGAAAACTTCAGGAGAAGTTGGTACACTTAATATATATTAGAGAATCCACACAGGGAGAACCCTTACATGTGCCCTGACTTGGAAATGCTGCAGGGTGAGCAGCCCTTGGTACGCACCAGAGAATCCACCCTACCAGGGAAAAATGCCTAACTGGGGAAAGCTTCAGTGTGAACTTAAGTCTTGGTATGCATAACCTATTGCACAAATGGTCTAGCGAACGAAGTGACAGGTCAGGATGGAGTGTCTTCTCCTATTGGATAACCACTGCTAAGTCCTGTTTGCATGACCAAGGAAGTTTTTTAGCGCAGGGTTGGGGAAACTCAGGAGTCAAATGCGGCCTGCAGCTAGTTCTTGGATTTGACCTCTAGATCCAGTTCCTATCCCCTGAAAGGCTGCACTCGGGAAAGAAGTAGAGGTGAGGGCATGCATACAAGAACAGGGGACAGATCAATGGCATAGATCCATGATCTGGACCCTCTTCTTCCTGAGAGCACTCTGTAGGCACATCTGCCTCCAGTTTTTATGTGACTCAGTTTGTACTAATTTTTCAGTTGGTCTCTGGGAAGGAAAAGGTACCCTACCTCTGATATAGCACTTTCAGTATCCTTTCTACAAGCTCCCACACCAGTGAACAAAATAAAATAAAATACATGAAAAAATCCTTAAGTTCCTAAATTCCCAGTAGCATCAGATTGCTTGTAGAGTAGGGGACAAAATTCAGAGGGGTGAACGTTGTTTCCCCTTTCAGAAACACATAACCTCACACAAGGCTGTGTGCAAACTGCAGAACAAGTATTTTTGATGTGTTCACACTTCAACAGAAAGATTGAATGTAACAAGTCAGCAAATAAATCCTTTGGAAGAGCTTCTATATTCTGTCTGTAGTTTTTTCCACTACAAGTCCACCAAAATATCCCAACTAATTTAAACATTCAAAGTTCAACAAAAGTTTCTCAAGCATCATACTGAGTTGTATAATGCTTGAGAAACTTTTGTTGAACTTTGAATGTTTAAATTAGTTTGGAAGAGGGACAGAATTCAAAAGAGCTATCACACGAAAGAGTACCATTAATTTCTCCTTCACTAGAGGACAACCGTATTATAAGACTAAACAACATGAGGTCATGTGAAAAGCAAATACTTTTGAAGTGTGTTCATGCTGCTGCAAAACTACTAAATATAAGAAGTCTGCAAGTAAAGCTTTTGGAAAAAACGTTTACATTTTGTTTGCATTTTTCCCCCTGCTGCACTTGGTCAATGAACAAAATATCTGTATCAGATATCTAAACTGAATACAAAAAAATCAAAAAGAAAAAATATCCAAAAATTCAGTCAAGCACAAAATATCAAAACCAAAAATATCCAAACTAAAAATAAATATCCAAACAACCAAATACTTATGCATTTTAAAAAAAAAAATATGCATAATTCAGGGAGAAGTAACAATTAAGAGGTTGCTCCATAAGGAAGAGGAATAAAAGTGTGTGTGTGTGTGTGTGGGGGGGGTGGTGGTGTGGAAATAAAGAGAGAAGTTAACAAGGTAGAGAAATCCAATAGGTTACAGGTTGTTGCTGCGTCTTATGCTCCCTTCCCTTTAAAGAGGGGAGGGGGAAAAGAGAGCTCATCAGGGTTCTGATTAGGGAGCCTGTAAAAGCTCCTAATTGGCTGGGTTCCTTCATAGGAACCCATGCCTTTGTGCTCTCATCCCTCCTCCAGTCCTTCTCCTTGTCTGTAATGCACTGGTGCGGTGTTACAGCATCAAAACAAGGGGAGGGGCCCTCCTACCCTGACCTCTCCCCACTGCTTCCTCCATCCCCCCCATCCCTCCTGTGTTTGGGGGGGGGGGGAACCTGACTGCATGCCCTATGCCTAGCCCTGACCTGCTACCTCACCCCCCTTCCCCCCCCAAGCTGGCCAGCCATGGTGCTGCATGACTTGCTGGCCAAAAAATCAATAACTGCTCTACTAGGAGGCATTTGCTAAGAAATGAATTAATAAATCTCCCCTAACTGGGGCTGAAAAGTGCTACTGAAGCAAAAGATGCAGAAACTTACGCAAAAAAATGAACTTTGAGTCTATGAACACGTTCATATTATATATAAAAGGTGAAAAAACTAGCAGGTACAGAGTAATTGCATTCAACAAGAAAATCCTAACACAAATAATAACGTATGCCAAAGTTCTGACAGGTAAGCAGTAACAAATGACAGAATAAAACATTTGTCTAAATGCTCTATCAGTAAATAAAGTCCACACAAACTAAGATGTTGTGAAAAGTCTCAACGTTTCACTGCTATTTGCAGCTTCTTCAGGAGTTCTTACTGGACTGCATATCCATATTTCTGCTAGATTAAATTCAGTGTTCGATCTGTCATACGTGGCCTAATAAAAATAAAATATATTCTATTACATTGACACTCAATGATATAATACATACATGTTATAATCCATTTAATCTACAATATTGCAGAAAAATAACCGTACAAAGACTACAATTCAACTGGTCCCTTATCAAACATAGATGTATAAGCACTGCCACAAGTTAAACTGAGAACCAAGGGCTGAAAATAATATGAAATGTTGAAAAAAGAGCTTAATGATCAGCCGGTGTATTCACCCACGCCGTCACGCATTAAACATCCACATGCTTAAAAGGGGACAACATAAATGGAGCAGATAGCAACTGTGTGTTTCTGTCTGCAAAATAAATGGTCAGCTTATTGCAAACTCACCCGGTTTCAAGATGACAAAAAGGAGTAACGTGATTTGTAAGCTAGAAGCTGCTTGCTATTATGCATGTAAGTAACTAAGGGGGAACTCCCTCCCTGCTTCAAACGTAAAATAAGACATGCCGTTAGACTCCTGTAGACTAATACCCAACACTGCTCTGACAGATAAGCACTGCCATAGTGTTCAAATTTTACCATTTGTCTCCCATATGCTGCCCTATTCACAAACCGGTTAAAGTTCAGCTCTGCTGTTAGTTTCCTGTGCGGCTGATGCAAAGTGGCAAGTTGCTAATTAAGCTTTAATTCAAAGTCACATGTGCATAAACCGGCCAATAATGAGATGGCAAGCTGGGGAAAACAGCTGATCTGCTAGGTTTCTACTCCAAAGACTTATTTAACCCCACCCCTAATGTGTCTAAATAGCAGGAATAGTTTAGTTCATAGAATCTAAGAGGTCATTTAAGCCCCATGGTTCTACAGTGTCTAATGTTATAATCCAGAAAATTTCTCTGGAAGAAAGAGTTTTAGGATTGATAGGGGGGATTAATTTCTCTATTCCCCAGAAGGAAAACATTACTTTCTTTGGGCTAAAAACACTGACTTGCTGGCACATGAGCAAAAGTGCACAGTACTTAGACATTCTGCACTTTTACGCATGCATCTCAGATCAAGGTGTGCTTCCACTGTCTCTGATGTTGGCACACCCATTCTGAGGCACATGTGCAGAAGTACGCCATGCCTTTCAGCTCGGTGCTTTTGTGCTTGTGCTATCAAGTCCCCTTCTCCCCCGCTAGCGTGCCCAGCCAGTTGAGAGGTGACCAGGGAGACGAAGAGTAAGCCGTGGACAAGCTGGCTGGTGTCTGAGGGAAGGTGGGAGGAGCAGGGCCCCTTCCCTTGCTTTTCATGCACCAGAGTGGCACAACTGAGAGGTGGGTGAGGCCAGGCTGGGATGGCTGTGGGGTTTTGGGGGGATGGGAGAGCGAGGCAGGGGGTGCAGTAAACCGGTCACCACCACCCTGCCCTCCAGCCACCCGTGAATAATGATGAGTTTGAGTAAATTGCATACTTTGAGCGCCTATAGTGAAAATTGAAATTAAAAGCAATCAGTCTTTGCATGTTGTCAACACCCAGTTTCTTGCATTCGTGGCTCACAGCGATGTACTGGTAGGTAGCAGCATATGGTTTTATTGGGGTCTTGCCCACAGTGGTATTGGAAATTCCTCTTGGTTTGCATAAAATCTCCAGTCAAACATCTCTTGTACCCCCTTTCTAGAATCTTATGCATTACCATGGAAAACAACCCTGCTCATGATAGCACTCTGCACTTTGAGTGCCCAAACCTTGTATAGGGCAGCAAGCTCTCCTTCAGTCAGTTCACATTCCCTGTATCCTGTGGCAGCACAGTAGAGGGCACTATACGGCTGAGCCACCCACTTCACTGCACTGGAGCAAAACTCTGACCTAGGGGCCACAACAGGGGAGAAAATCTAGTTGGTTCCCCACCTGCTGGCAACTCCCCCAAACTTGGGTATCACTGCCACCACCCGTACTCCAATTACAATGCAGGTCTGTGCAGTTCGGGTCACATGAACCCCAAATAGTTATAAGGGCACCTCAGGGGCACCCCTTCCCCCAGTTCCCCTTATCTGGTGTTCTCTCCTCATGTGGGGGAGATACCCTAGGGGGAACTCAGGGGTGCTTAAAATGTCTAGAAGCCACCCTGGCTGAAAGAGCCAGTGGGGAATTATCCTTCCTTGGGTGAATTCTTTCTTTCTTCCGATAACTGTGGCTAGCAGGCTGAGGGAGACGCACATTGGCGGTAAGTACACACACACGCTCTCAGTCGGGTAAAAAGTAAACAAAGAAGCTTAGGCTTTAGTAATCAGGATCAAGAAAAGGGTACAAACAGGCATCAAGGTAGGAAAGGGTAGAACACTCTTCAGCTTTTGCACAGTCAGGTTTTGGACTCAGTGGCCCGTTTGCATTGTGTCTTGACCTAGACTGTCCCTGGTTAGAGTTAGGCAGGTACAAAGTTTCTTTTACTCACAAGTTTCTTATCCATGTTGTGAGGCCAGGTGATCTTGGCCACGTGGGACGTGTTGCTTAGTTCCAAGTTGGCTCCATCCGGAGGAAGAGCCAAGAGCAGGAGAGAGCCAGTGGGCTGTCCCAGGCGCTTTATAACAAATCCTTCTCAATTGGGATTGGTTTGGTGCCAGAGCCTAGCCAATCTGAGAGAGGTATTTGGGAATACCTGGTCCGGTGAATCACCAGTCAGGAATGTTTGCAGGTTCATCTTCTGTGGTCCGCTGGGGGTGCCTTCTTGGAGGCCGCCCGAGTAAATCGGGGGGCCTCAGTTCTACACCTCATCTGTAGAACTCCCTCCCGGAGGAGGCGTGCCTGGCTCCAGACCTGCTGACTTTTTGTCGGGCTTGTAAAACCTGACTGTTCCACCAGGTAGAGGGGACGGGTGAGGGAGGGATGGGGGGTGAAGGGGGAAATGGGATGATGGGAGGATTTTATATTATGTTTTTAAATTAAATTATTATTGTTGCTTTATTTTTATTTGTTGTAAGCCGCCCCAAGCCACCTGTGGCTGGAGAGGGCGGAGTATAAGAATTTTAAATATATGCGCTAGGCTTTTTACAATGGTCCGTCCAATCCAAGCATGCAGGTAGGGACATGGGGATTTTGCTACAAACCCCAAATCACGTTTGTCCCCAAAGAGATTCATCTCTATGATCTGATTGAGTCACTCGATTACCCTGCGGGTATCATCTCACTGTCATCCGGGCAGTGATGAGAAGAAAACCGCAGAGAAGGGCCAGTCTCTGTTAGTGACTGCCCTACTACTGGCAGTGCAAAAATGTCCTGAGAAGTCGGGATCTCATTTGCATCCCACTCTCCTCTTGCCTGGTCCCACTCTTCCATTCTGCTGAACCTGAAACTGCAGCAGAGTTATTTGGTGTTTGCATTCCATCATGCATACCTAGAACCCCATTGTGTGTATGTGCTACCCTATGAGCATGTAGGCTGCCTCTGAGGATGGTTCTTACAGTTCTCTCTGTACAGATTCAGGCCTTGCCCAAATGTCAGCAAAGTTCAGGGACCCTCCAACTTTTTTGGGCCCCGTACCCTGGATGGTCACAGCACCCGCAGACCAAAGCTGAAGCCATTGGGCTTTCCTGGACAAACCACCTGCAGCAATAGCTTTCTATGGGATTTTGACCCCTCATGCTCATTGTAAGCAAAAAATTGTCGCTTCTGAAAGATAAGAAAATGAGTAGCTTTTAACTAATGAGCAGCTCTGCTCCCAAATACATTCTTGAGCACTGTGACCTCCCCCCCCGCCCCCCCCCATTAAAACAATTCTATGCTTCTGTGGTGCTAACATCTGTAACCTGTTTAGATGAGTTGGTGTGTGCACTGACATGCTTGTGACAGAAATATCTATACAATTTAATTGGCAGTGCTGGCACAGGAACACACATACACCCAGCATAAGCTTTACAAAAACTTTTCCCACCAGTAGCTGACCTGTAACCAATAGCAACTCATGCTCCTCATACAGCCTGTTCTACAAGGACACATGACCAATAGCTTTTCATGTGCAGCACGCAGCTAATCCTAGCTAGGTATTCACCCAACTTTTTAAGCTGTTCGAAACACTTGGGTGGCTGCAGATTTCATGGCTACTGGAACTGTAGCCATGGAGACGCATGCTGAGAACTTCCTTGTGCTTGTTCTGGCGATCCAGGCCTTCCAGCTGCTGAGCAGAACTTGTGAGCAGTCCAACAGATCCAAGCTTTCTGCGGCTGTTGGTGTAAGGTGGTGTAAAAGCTCAGAAAAGCTCTCACCTGATCTCTGGCTGGGATAGTGGGGCACACCACACCGTAGAGGTAGCTCCTTCTTTGGCACCATCCATTTGCCTACCTCTGACAGTGGACCACACTGGGGAGGATTGACCACGCTGTGCAAGAGTAGCTGATATGGGCAGAGAGGTACCTATCAGATGTGGCTTCAGTCACCAACACCATGTGCAAGGCTGTACTCACTGAGAGACTGAAGGAAAAAAGCAAAGACTGGTGGCAGAATGCGCTGTCCTCATGGGGGGACGCTGAGTGGGTCGCAAACTTCAGGATGCTCTATTGATAGCCAAGATCCTCAAGCTGCAATTGGAGAAACAGCATGGTGATGCGGTTGTCCATCCCGTGGAGAAGTGCATTGTTGTTGCCATCTAGAAACTCACCACTCCAGACTCCTGCCGGTCTGTCACCCAACAATTTGGTGTTGAAACCTCCATGGTGGGCACTGTACTAGTGGAGGTTTGCACAGTAATTGTGGAAGTTCTGCTGGACTGACTAGTACGCTGGGCTGACCCCACAAAGATAATAGAGGGCTTTCAGCAGGAGGGGTTCCCAAACTGTATAGGGGCGATCAGTGGGAGCCATATTGCCATCATCTGCCCACCCCATATCAAGGACAACTACCTAAACTGGAAGGGGTTTCACGACATTGCTCCGTGGTTCCCAAGGTGGTCGTGGACCATCATGTCCAGTTTGTGGATTTGCTGCCTGGGCGGTCCGGGAAAAACCAAGATGCCTGAATCTTCTGTCGGCCCCCTTTCTTCAGATGTATGTACATAGGAGATTTTGGACCCACCACAGAAACATGCATTGAAGGCTCATGAGGGCTGTTGTTCTTGGGGACCCTGCCTAACCCCCTGAAGCCCTGGCTCATGAAGAAATAGTGTTGCCTGCATCGCAAAGCAAAGACACTTTAACAGGCAGCTCAACACCACCCATTCTGTTGTGGAGAGAGATTTTGGACTATTAAAGCAGCTCTGGAGATCAATTGTGGTCACAACTGAGTTGTTGTTTTTTTTGTTTTTTTAATACCATTCTGAGGCTTTTTAAATTCTTAATATACAATAATGTAGCACATTATACTAAATAGTGCTACAGTTCCCTAAATAGGGCCAGTGGAAGCATTTGTTCCCCACCCTGGGCCCCACTTACACGAAGGCTGGCCCTGTGGGAATTCAAGACCTAGCCCTGACAATTGCAAATATAGAATGGCTTAATCTAAAGAACTTTAAACTCCTATTGGTATAGCTGAAATAGAAATGCTTATTTTAGTTTAAATATACTAAACGCTCTGTAGCTATATCTCTATCCAGGTGTTAAAAAAATCCTCTTACAGTATGCGCACCTACATATAAAATATGAAATGGAGCATGTATGTTTAAGTAGATGACATTTAAAGAGTATTGTTCAAGTTTCTTTGGGACAGAATATAATTAGTGAAAAACCATCGTTTTTAGAACAAGATCTAGCTTGCATTGGTAGTGTTGTATCTCTTCCACTCACTGCTACTCACTACTCACTTACGTAGCTTAAATATATCAAGCTTCTGTACAAAATGTTCTGAAAAACATTATCCCCTTTTGTGGTTAGCTGGAACTTGCTATTGCATTTTACTAACCTTTTGTTTTATCCCTTCTGCTCTTTTTTAATTTCATCCTTTTTTTATACTGTATCTTGAGACCTGTTTATCTGTGTTCTGCATACCAGGTAACTCAGCTGTTTGCACACCTTTGGGTGTTTCAGACGAGATGTTTCCCTGCATGACCACCCAGAAGCCATGGAGCTGACCACCCATCTGAAGGTGGAGCAGCCAGATGTGAGCTCCTGTGAGCCTCAGAGCACCCACTCATGGCCATGCACGGAGCACTTCTCTTCGCCTATGTTGGCAAAATAAGCAAATTCTAGGGGGAGTGAAAATTTGGTACTACAGTAGCTACAGAGGAAATGTCTGGCGGGCCTTTTCAAACATGACAGGACCATGTGTGGCCACACGGGTCAAAGCATGGCCACACCTGGTACGGTCACGTTAGGACATTTTGAAAGAGAGACAAGGGAGAGGTGAACATTGGGAGAGCAAGGATACATTTATGAGGTTGAGAAGTTGTAGGTGTACATGCTTAACTTAGTTACAGGGAACTAACTTAGAGTTGGAATAACTTGCCTACTTGAAAGGGGAACTTCTTTTTTCTTTTCTCCGTTGCTCCTGTATTATTACAAGTGTGTGTTTTTATAAAAGTATATTTTTCCCTCCAGTCCAATACATGGGGACTTATTTTGGCTGAATTATATCTAGGTTTCTGTTTGGACATCTGTCTGCTCCTGGAGATGACTAGTGCAACCCTGAGGTTGTACCTAACCTAGAAAGTTTCTAGTTTTCTTTATAAAACTGTATACTGCAAAGACAAAACTATTGTGCAGCTCCAAGGAGATAGGTGAGAGTGCTATTGTGTGTGTCTGACTGATACTGACTTTTATTCTCCCCAAGGCTGGAGTTAGAACGCATGGATTTGTTTGTTCCTTCTCTTTGCAGGTTCAGAGTCTTTTTATCTTCCTCATTCCCCAACTAATGCAACAGAGCATGTACAGTTGAGAACTTCATGGGGTGGGTGGTGGTGGTGGGGGCAGGATGGGGGAAAAGAGTATAAGTTAAGATGGCCCCCTTCTGCACAAGTGAGTGCTTGACCCTAAGAAGGCACTTGCATAAAAGTAGGCAAAACTGATAAAATTTGCTTTCTTAGTTGTATTGGCTAGTTGCCTAAATAACTGGCTAGGATTCCAAATTTAAAGGAAGCAGACTTTTTGATAAGAGGTATATGTGCTCTTCAGCTGTTTTTCAAGGAAGAACCACTTTATTTACAAAAAAAGTCTTGAGAAAGTGAGGGACACCTTTTAGTTTTGTGAATTAACAATATTTTTACTAGGTGAAAACAGATATACCACTAACTCCACTTTAACACTTCCTATGCATGTTGCAGGGCTGTATTGGTGCCCTGTGCAGCCCTGCAACATGCATAAGAAGTGTTAAAGTGGAGTTAGCGTTGCGTCTGTTTTCACTCACTGTCTCTGACTGAGAGTTATGGGCGGAAATCCCATAATTTTTAATGTTAGCCTGTATAGAGAGATTGTTAGGATATATTTTGGGAACAATATATTTGATAGTGGATGTGATTTATTTTGAGTGGATTTTACCCCACTAAGGTGTACTGCCATTTTCAACCAAATTACTAGTGCTTTTCTGTGTCCAGTCTATTGATTATCTAGGGTGCAGCCACATGAGACACCCTGGGAAGGCTACCACGCCTTGGGAAGCTTTAAACAACTCTTGGAAGCTGGGCCACATGATGCAGTGGCTAGCGTGCCTGGTGCCTGCCAGATGTTCCCCTCGCCCCAAGGAGAGGGGGAGCAAGTGGCTGCTATACACTGTGTCCTTGGAAAAATTCAGAGGACATGTCATGTAGCAGCCTTACCCCATATGGGTCAAGGCTGCCCAAGGAGTGGTTGCCTGTGTGCTGGGGCCCCTCTGCCCTGCCATGCAGCAAGCTCCGCAGCAGGGCTTTCAGTGGTGGCTGTCATGTGCTGCCATGGCACGGCCAGGAGTGGATCTCAGTTGAGTTGGGGGAAGGAGGCGAGGCAGGGCCGGGCACCCACTCATGTGGTATTGGCTCCGACAGAGGCAGGCCTGCCTTTCCCGTGACTGGTCTACTCAGCTCTCCATGCTTGCCCTGTAGTGTGGTGTCTGTACTTGCCCGCCACGAGGTGCGTGGGGATCGGGCCTGCTCCAGCTTATGTGGGGATATCCATAGTATTTACAGAAGATACAAAAAGGGGTGGGGGGAGAAAAAAGTCCAATTTAAGACTGGATCTTGCAACTCTTCAACTAATGAGGTATAGGAAGAACTTTTGGAGCTCCCTTGAAGAGTGAGCTCTGATGGCTAAAAAGTATAGGTGACATGCAAGCACTCGGTGTGCTTAGTGGAAGAGGCAGCATGTTGATGTTCGTTTGGAAATGATACTTTTTCCAGAGAGACCTCTTTAATTTAATTCAGAAAGTTTAGAGTTTCCATATCTAAACTGGGATTTCCTCCTTCACTGCTGTAGAAAGAATTTCTTGAAATAGTTCACTTTTAAAAATATTCAGTCTTTATTAAAGAAGGACAAGACCTGGTTCCCAATGTTTTTTGCCTCTGTGGTCATATTTTGAGACGTATGTATAATTATATTGGATATAAATCAGGATTTTGACCCTTATCTACAGAAGTCATGACCTCATGTGTAGTAAAAACCCATAGCTTAGCTGAGCGGTTTTTAGACAGCTGCATAATATATAAGATTTTTTTAGTTTGATAAGCCTTTTCAGTCCCTATGGATAGATTTTTAAATTTCACTGATTGCCAATACTGCACTCTCCATCTAAGAATCTTTGTGGGTTATTTGTTTTGTTTTTTTAATTGCTTTGAGTTATTGCCAAAAGTGGTGGTTGGTACTCTGAGTAGTAATTTTTATTATTATTATTATTATTTTTATTAGCATTTATATAGCGCCAGTGATGTACCTGGCTCTTTACAGAAAATAAGATAGACATGGTCCCTGCTCGAGAGCTTACAATCTTCTATTATTCTAGAAGGCATTTTTTCCCCTGAAGATTGAATTGATAAGTAAAAAAGATGTTTTGAGAGTATTGACCACTCTTCAGCGTCTCTAGGGCAACACTGGAATGGCTTCCATAGCTGCAGTTTTGGGAAAGCCACTAAGCTTTAAACTGTAAAATTCCTCTTGAAGATATTGATCAGATACTGGATTTATATATATTTTATTTCTACCTTCGTGCATTTTTTCTAGCCACTCAAGATGACAGCAACAACTTTTTTTGTGGATAGAGTTTGGATGTTTTGTGGATAGATTGGGCTTTGGGAAGAGCTGCTGCCAAGCAACTGATAGGGGGTGCTCCTACCAAACAGCTAATGGGGGGGGGGGGGCACTCCTTTCGAGCCACCCCCATGAGTTGTTTGTTGCACACACCCAGCTACTAAACAGCTGATGGGGGACACTTCTCAGCTGTTAGGTGAGCCAGGTTAGCATGCTCCTCCAGGTCTGATTCATACACCCTGCCTCGTACTGGGGCTGGGCAGGCCTAACAGATGTGCCCGCAGCCTGTGCCCAGATTGGTCCGGTTGGGTGGGCATTTGGCCAGGATGTGTCTCCGAGCTTCTCCAGAGGATGCACCCCATAGCAGCCACCTGCTCCGTGGCATACACATGCAAACATCTGGCGGTGACCAAACAAATGTGCAGGTGACTCTCAGACCAACACAGGCTGCTGTCATGTCTGTTTTCACCCTATGACTGTTTAGTGCCATTGAAAATACTTTGTGGGACCTATTTGAAAAGCCAGAAAATTAACTATACACTCTGTGATTGGCTGCCAACTGCACTATTCAGACAGTAGTGTTCGCTATGGTTTTTTTTTGGATTCTCTTTCCTGTTGTTCTGTTTTGCCTACATGAAAATGTCACCTGAAGGGTACTTTGTTCACAGTAGGGATAGTGAAAAAGAGCAGATTACAGGACTAACCCATCCCACTGTATTGATCAGCAGGCTCTGTGAACTCTGGAAGTACTCCCTTGCATGCGTGTCTTTTTTGCTTTTTATATCCTGTCTGAATTCTGACTTTCTCCCTGCTCAGCACTCCTGCACTGGGTGTGTTCTGCTCCAGCCAATCAGAAGGCAGACCTCAAATATTTTATGGATGGATCCTAGAAAATTACAATTTAAAGGATTTGAATTTGTATTAAGGGCTTTGGAAATCAGTGTTGGCAATAGCTCGTTGAAGTGTTTGGATATAAGTATTTCTGCATTTTACATCTTCATAATCGGCACTTTATTAGAGATGGCAATATTTACCAAACTAAAAATAAACAAGAACTGGTCACATCCCAACCCCCCCCCCCCCCCAAACTCTTACTTCTGGTGTCTGTCTTCAGAAGATGGGGCCTTTCTCTAGAAAGCTTCTATATGAAACTTACCACCACTGCTATTAGATGCAGCCCATACTGTAGAAAGAACACTGTAAGTTTTCCAGAAATTTACAAACTACTTCATCCTGTAAATAAGGGAAGCCAACAACCAAGTTATATCCTGGCTCTTACTAATGAGAGTAGCACTTCCATTTTCAGATCTCTAGAATGAAAAACAGTACAGAATTTCAAAATACTGTCTTATGGTGCCTAAGAACTAATATGAATGACTAATGTGGTTTCTAAATACCAAAAATCCAGAATAGCATTTGAACAATTTCAGGATGTGATTCTCCAAGAAGATGGGGCTGGTGCTAGTACTTACTTTGGGTGCACGTCCCAATAAAGTAAATAGATCTTGTGCTGCCTGTATTAAGTGCTAGCTCCCAAGTCCTAACTGCTTGGGGGCCATGCTGTAGTACCTTTTGAAAATTGCCATGAATTGATTAGGGGTTTAAAGTTGTTAACTGCCCACGCTGTTGGAACTGAAACCCTCCAATTCATTTTGTGGCCATTTTCACACAAACACTATGCGTGCCTTGCAGCATGTATAATAAAATGTAACACCCATTTATCTGTGTTGGTGTCTGTGTGAAAAGGGCCTATATAGCTTCTTGTGAACTTGGACCCTATGTAATGCCCTTTTTTGAAATGGGGTACCCAGTTAATTGGAGGTTCATAGGACAACGAATAGGCACTTTTGAAGCTGGAAAGCTATCTCCTTGCTCAACATAAAAGACCAGCTCTAAACAACAAAGATCTTGATACCTTTCAAAGAAAAGTCACACAAAATTGCTTTGAATAGAAAGTGGTAGGGAACAAAAATATAGGTTTTTCCTTCTGCAATTGGTAGAAGCATAGCCTAAAATTCTGCAGATTTAGTTACTGATGTGCATCAAATCATTCTGGCCAATAGTGGCCAAAGGAGCCAAATATTAGGGAAGGCTGTGCTTTTTCACTGGCTGAAACCATGAAATAATTTATATCTAAACCAATATTGGTATAGGTTAAACAGGAGTAATTTTTATGGGGTAGACATGCATTCCAGGGTAGCACGGTAGTAGTAAACAGCCCTTTAGTGACTTGCTTAAACCATGTCTCTGTGGTACTTTGTGGTAACGATCCCCTGGATGCCTTACCATGGAGAGTTCACACATTTCTTAAGATAACAGTTTAGGGAGGAGTTTCTCCACTTGAAACCAGAGTAATTTATCCTGTGGTAACTGGGCTTTATCTTGCAATTTATCGCTGGAAATACACATATGGTGGTGAGTGAGTATGTTGTGTACTCTTGGGTGTTAAACACAGAGTTAAGGCCAGTTACTGTAGGGCAAGCATCTTGCATCAACCTATTCTCAGACTCTTGGCAGGCTGTATGAAATATCAACATCAGGAACTTTAGCTCCCCCACTCTTTTGCAGCATTAAAATGTATCTATCTGAAGTTCCATAACATTATTGCTTTACAGCTAATGAAATAAAGCTCATGAATGTTTCATAGTTCAGAGCGCTCTGAGCACTACAGGCAATTTACCAGTAGATGTCAGTCTAAGAAACATTTTTAGGTGGGAGGAATATAATTGCTCTTTTCCTTCCTGAGATGTTGGCTTTGTTGTTTTTTGTTGTAAATTTATGAGGTTTGATTTTTTTGGAGTGCAAATGCATGTGATATTGTTTTCCTCTGTATTTTGGAAAATTAGTAACATAATAAAGCTTTGTTAGCATCATGTCATAATGATGAATGCCTTATTCTTTCATCTGGCAGTGTTGATAAATGTAATCTCTCCGTACCCACTAGTGTGTTTGCTTAGTTCTAGTCCAGTATCACTTTCTGTTTTGTTCCCTGTGACCCCAATTCCTCCTCATGCACTGGTTCTTAAAGCAAGCCTCTGTTCCAACAGTGATAAACTTCCTTTTGTAGCTCTTAACAGAGCTTCTTGACAGATGAAGTCCTTAAATTCCATGTAAAATAGTAGTTCTCATTCTGTTTGAATTTGCCACTGGAATAGTCCTGAGAGTTCGCCACTTCTGTTACTTTTTCAAAAGCCTTCTAAAAAAGACTACTTATCAGGAGCTGTAATATACTAGCTGGACTGAGACTAAACAGCAGCATGGGGCACATTTGATACTATTGTAATACAAATAAAGTGAAAATAGAAGCTTTATAACAGCTGTCAGTTTTGGTATTACCCTTCTATTCCTGGTGGAAAGAAAATGCTTGTGAGGAAACTAGCAATTAGGACTTAAAAACCAGTCAGTTAACCAAATTGGCTGCCAGTTATTTGGCAGCAGTCAAACATTCCATGAAGCCAAGAATGGCCTTGTGTAGGGGGCAGCTTGCCTTTTTTTACTGTCATGGGTAGAGACCCATATTTGCTGCACACAAAAAAAATCTAAATTCTGTGAGCATAACAAATTGGCATAATTATAAACTTACATTTAATAGCAAGTATATAGTGCAAGCAATGTACCTGGCATTGTTACAATTAGTTATAGACCGGTCCCTGCCCCATTGGGCTTACCGTCTAGGAGAGATGAGGGAGGGGTACAGGAAGGACAGGCAGGAATACATTGACTAAGTTGCAGGTGCATGTGCTTAGCTTAGTTACAGGGAAGAAAGGGATCCTGAGTAAATCAGGGATGAAGCTAATGGAGTGAGAAGCTAGTTAAAGCTTGATGGAAGAGGTAGGTTTTCAGGAGGGAATTGAAGGTTGGGAGAGAGCAAACAGAACAGATGTATTCAGGGCATGATTTCCAGGCATGGGGGACACACATGTTTTGAGGAGCAAGGGAGTCAGGAGCAGGTGAAGTTGGTGGCAGAGGAGGAACGGAGCTCCTGGACAGGGGTGTAGTGGGAAAACAAGTGCAGACAGAGATAAGGATAAGGAGCTTGTGATGAATGTGTTCAGGTAGAGGGAGGGAGTAGGAGGGGCTGAATATGATCAAAGCAGCAGGTGAGGTAGATGACTGTGACTGGTGTTTTGAACAGTAATAAGGAAGTTAAAGTGAAAGTGGGGAAGGCCAGTGAGGAAGAGGTTGCAATAGTCAAGGCGAGTGATGACTAGAGCATGGACTAGGGTCTTGGCAGTTGAAATAGTAAGAAAGGACCAAATTTTAGCAATGTTGTGCAGTGAGAGGAGATGGGACTTGGCAACAGAATCTATCTGAGACTTAAAAAAGAGGAAGGAGTCCAAGATGAACCCCAGGCTATGTGCCCCAGGAACAGGCTACCTGATGATCCCATTAATGGTAAACTAAAAAGGAAAAGCGAGAGGAAGTTTTTTGTGGGAGGAGGGGAAGGAGATGAAACGTTCAGCTTTGGACATACTAAGTTTGAGTTGATAATGAGACATCCAGGCAAGGGCGGCTGGTGGGTTTTGATGTTGGAGGGGCACTGGGGCAGTAAGGCTGGCGGGCCTAGGGGTGGAGCCAGGGGGACGGTAGGCGGAGCCAGGGGGACGGTAGGCCAATGGCATGGCATAACCTAGCAGCAAGGCGTTCCCAGGGTTAACATCTAATGGAAGAAAACACTGTCTACATGCACATCAAGCTTAAAATAAATAATTTATAAACCCAAAACACAGGGACCCATCCTTGTAAAGCACCCCAGTCACAGCCTGAGTGACTGGGGTGCTTTACCACGCACATCCCATTTTCAGCATTGTGAACACAACTGAAATCGCATGACTTGCAGTGACATCTCTCTCAGGATTTCCAAACCTCCATTTTACCACACACAGTCCCCCCTGCACTAACCCACTAGCCCCCACTCCCCTCCCCGAGAACCCAGGAGCCATGACTCCCAGCCACCCCCCTGCTTTAACCCACTAGTCCCCCACTCCTCTCCTAGGGAACCCAGGAGTCCTGGCTCCCACCCACCCATCCGGGTGGGAGCCAGGACTCCTGGGTTCCCTGGAGCATCTCCCCACTCCCCTCCCAGGGAACCCAGAAGCCTTGGCTCCCAACCCCCCTATTCTAACCCACCCCCACTCCCCCCTTGTGCCCGCACTCCCTCCCGCCCCGCAATTTACTTACTCCACTCCTTGTCCTCAGCGCCGCTGTCTGCATCCAGGGAGGGACTAGGGAGAACTTCATCCAACCCTTTGCCTCCCTGAGTCCCTTCCTCCCTCCTTGCTGGAATCCAGCAGGGAGGAAGGAAAGGACTCGGGGAGGCTAAGAGCTGCGCGTGTGTCAGCAGCTCCCAACCCCCTGCACAGGCTGGGACTCAGCCTGTGCAGGGGGCTGGGAGGTCTGCTGCTGACGCACGCGCAGCTCTTAGTTCATACCCGGTGCGCCTGTATTGGTTGCCCTCGTATGAACTTTCCCCCTGCCCGGCCCCTGCAATGCAAGAGTGCCCCCTGCAGCACTCTTGCATTGCAGGGTCCCTTTATGCAGAATGGACGGCTCTTCTAGCCGCCCACTCCGCATAAAGGGAGAATGCCTCCCTTTTGACCCTGAAGGCTTCCTTAGGAAGCCTTCGGAGGTGGGGGGTGAGTGAGTCACAGGTTGTGTGCGCGTGCACACGCAACCAGTGAGAATGTGCGGAGCCACCTCGAAAAACCTTGTTTAGCAAGGCAGACACCTTCAGAAGGTCTCTGCCTTGCTAAACAAGGTTCTTCGAGGTGGCTCCACACGTTCAGTGCGATGCCGACGGGGCTGTATTTTTAAAAAACTTTTTTAAAGCTGCGTCAGCTGCCACCGGCTGGGGAAACCCTGGTGGGCCAGGAGACCCACTGCCCCTCCCGCCCTAGGAGGGTCCACTGCCCCTGCATCCAGGCAGATATCTGAGAAACAGTTTGATGGAGAAGGGGAGAACGAGCTGAATGTTATCAGCTTACAGGTGATACTGGAAGCTGTGAGATTCAGTGAGTTTACCGAGGGACAGAGTGTAAAGAAAGGAGTGAAAAGAACCAAGGACAGAGCCTTGAGGAACTCTACTGAGAGGAGAAGGGATGCAGAGAAAGTACCTGCAAGAGATGCGTTGAAAGAGTAATTATTTAATTTTTTTAAATTTCTACCCCGTCCTTCCCCTAAAGCTCAGGGCAGCTTACAGAATGAAAATATAGCAAAACTCCATTAAAAAAATCTCACTTCAAAAACCCACCCTCACCCCTAAACCCTCCCACCTCAGCCCCTAACCCCACCTGCCAAATACTCTGCTAAAAAGAAATTTTTTACACTGCCTTCGGAAAATGCTCAGGCTCGCTTTCTGACGGACTTCTTGGTGAAGGGAGTTCCATAACCTAGGGGCAGCAACCGAGAACACCGCTCTTTGGGCCCTTGTATGAACAAGATTAGCAGGCGGTACCCACAGGAGAGTGCTCCCGGCTGACTGCAGGGGTTGGAGTAGAGCATAAAAGGAAAGGCAGTCTCTGATATGTGGGGTCCAGGCCATTTAGGGCTTTTAAAGGTCAGAACCAGCACTGTGAACTGTGCCCAGAAGGCTATAAGGAGCCAGTGCAGATTATAGAGCACTGGGGTAATGTGCTCATGGGAAGGGAGCTGGTATGCTGCATTCTTCACCAGCTGCAGCTTCTGGAGAATCACCAAGGGCAGATGCAAGATTGAACCAATTGAAGCTGAATCCAGATAAGAATGAAGTGATGATTGGGCACTCTCCTCCAGTTCCCCAAAGCAGCCAGATATTGGGTAAGCACTGAGTGAGACTGCAGGACCTGGCTCAGATGAAAAAAAGAGGCAGAACTGGGTGTCATCAGTATACTAAGGGCACTTAATTCAGAGGTTTGGCGTGATCTTGCCTGGTGGCCTCAGATACACATTGAACAAAAGGACAGACAAGATGGAACCCTGCGGGATACCACAGGAGAGGTCCCAGGGGGACAATGAGCAGTGTCCCATCACCAGCTGCTTGGACCTCTCCACAAGGAATTAATGGAAGCACTCGAGCAGTCCCATGCACTCTTGTCAGGTCCCAAGTCATGTCAACGCCTCATGATCAACTGTATCAAAGGCCACTGAGAGGTCCAACAAGATCAACAGGGCACAGTTCTCCTTGTTGATATCTAGGTGTATATCATCAACCAAAGCCACAAGTACAGTCTCTGTGCTATACCCCGATGAAAACCTGACTGAAATGGGTCCAGGAATCTGTTAGCATTGAGATGAGCCTGAAGCTGCTCAGCAACCACCTGTTCAATAACCTTCCCAAAAAAGGGTAGGTTAGAGATGGGGCGATAGCTGGCTGGAGAGTCAACGTCCAAAGATGGGTTCATAAGCAGAGGCTGGACAACTGCAATTTTGAGGGTGTCCGACAACCTGCCCTCCCGAAGGGAGGTGTTGACTACCCCAGTGTGATTGTTAAACCTCAATTTTTAGCTTGTCAGTTGTGAGTGATTTACAACTTCCTTGTGTGGAATCTTGCAAACTAGTTCCTTTACGCAGGCAATAAAAATGTGGGGGAAGCAGTTTTAAGTCCGGTTTTGTCTCTTGTAAACGCAGTCTAAGAGAAGGTCATTGGTGATTTTAAGAGTAGTCGCAGCTGAGTGGAGAGGATGGAAGCCAGACTGAAGGATGGGGTGGGGTTAAGAGAGGAACTGGAGAAGAGGAATTGAAGACAACAGGTGTAGACAGCACCTGTTCCAAACTCCTGGAGAGATGGGCAGTAGTTGGAGGTCTTTGCTTTCTAGCATACAGTGACCTAGCAAAAAACATACCATCTCAGCAATACAGGCCAAATTGCCGCTATGCACCCCAACCAATAACCATCAACCATACCCCTTCAAATTCCCAACAGCAAACATGCCCCAAATGAAAAGGGTATACAGCCTACCAGAACTTATAAAAGCCAATAATGCAAGCAAATCTAGCAAGCATAAATTAAGGAAAGGAAGGGAAAGCCTAGGAAAAGAGTCTTAAATATTCACATTTATACTAACCTAACCGTTTTTTAGAACTTAATTTTATTGCTTTACAAAAGTTAACTAATTTGGCTGGCTTTTTTGTTGTTGTTATCATTTAGCATAGGTATCCAACCTATTGAATTTTTAAGTCTCTCTAATAATTGAGTGCTTTAATTATGACCATTATTTGATGAGTCAGTTGACAAATTAATATTTTTTTTGCTGGTGCGATATCCCGCCGTACATGTAACACTAGATTGTGTGCGCGCATGCATATATATATATATATATATATATATATATATATATATATATATATATATATATATATATATATATATATATATATATATAATATAAAAAAAATACACACACACACAAAAAAACACTCACTGTATTACTACATAAAGGCCTCTTGATTTCCTAGGCATGTTTAATTGCAGCTTTAAAATGTTCATATATTGCTATCCTAAGTTAATATTCCTTACTAGCTTAAGTGAAACTTAATTCTCCCCTTCAGTTCCTAAATGGGAATTTTTTTGCAAATGGTATTTGAGTAGGTTTAGCAGCCTGAATGTAGCTGCAGTTTCTGTTTAAAAATGTAAAAGCAGCACAATTCTGTTAATACTTGGCTACGAATTAAAATTGCTTTATCGGCACAAAGATCTAGATTTTTTTTGCAGGTGAAGCTCTAACGAGATTGTTATAGCTCAGCACCATTTTAAAGTGCTTTTTGGCAGATGGTGTGGTGTAATTTGTAATTATAATTGTCAGCATAACACATCTCTGAGCTCTCTACATCTGAATTAAGTGACAAGGTAGGATATGGAACGCTGTCAAAGAAAAATAAACTTTCAGAAACTTATCAAATGAAAGATTACAGTAAATTCAACTTTTTCCAAGGATGTGTGTATTGAATATTGTGCATGACAAAACACAAGCATCAGTATTAAGCATGAATGAAGGCTAAATATATCCATCTTGCAGCTTTATCCAAGATTACTGCCCATCGCATGCCCAACTGGCAGCAAAGGGGCCATTTGTCCCGCTTCCCTAAAAGGAAGGAACAAGGGGTGGTGACCTGACACAGATTTGAGCTGTAGGGGTGGCAGCTGGTTGCCAGGGGTAATGCCGCTTTGGCGGAAATAAAGCTGAGATGGCCCAGGTTGCTGGGGCAACCAGAAAAAGGGTGTGAAGCCTGTCTCATGAGGCGAGATCAGCAGAGCCAGTTTGGTAGACTGACTAGAGCTCCCAGCCCAGTTGCAGGTTGGGAGCAGCACAAGCAGCAGGATTGGGGACTACCCGGGGAGCTGCAAGGTGAACGGAGTCTTCTTTGCTTGGAACAAGTGACAGGGCAGGCCCTGTCGAGTGCTCCAATCTTCTACCGGCCCTCAGGCCACAGGAGGAAGCTCCCATTTTGTAAGGGTGGTCCTGCTCCCCTCCCCATTGTGGGGTAGCATGATGCCCGATGCTTCTATTACCTAGACAAAAAACCTTCGGTTTAAGAAGCTTGTTAAAGCGGCATTACAAATTATACTCCAACGTTAACATGACAGTAAATTGTATGTTAAGGCAACTTTATTAAATATCAGACCAATCTATACATTTTTCTTTTCTTATTCATTAATTAAAAATTTTATGTTAACTGAAATTAAGCTGTGCATGTGTGGTATGGTGACTGAACAATACTTATACTTGATGAGGAATTTATAGTTTAATTTCAATTGTCATAATTACATTGAATTGGCAGGGAGGCTCCAGAATGAAAGCCCTACAACTCAAAGCACAGACCTTGTTCAGGTGGCTCGAGCCAAAAGGCAATCCACATCCAGGGAATTGACAACCTAGAGGCCAGCTGGCTGAGCGGCGGGGTCGGGACTTGGGCAAATGGGAGCTGCGCATGCAAGCATTCCATGACGTGGTATGAGTAGTGGGTTAACCAACGCTAGACCTATTTGCATTGAAGGACAATTGCAAGACACCGAGTTACTTCTCCAGGAGGAGAGACCCGCGAGATCTGGCCATAGATGCCCTGGGCATAAGTAGTTGCGTGATCTACTCTACACGTTCCCATTAACAGCCATACTCTGTAGGGTACTCAACAAGATAAGGGCAGAGTGAACAGAAGTAATCCTTATTGGCCCAGGAGGCCTTGGTTCTCGCCATCACATCTGCGAGAAGGAGCCCTGAGCGCTATCCATCGCACTGAAGCTATGTATCTTCCTTAAGGACAAGGTGGTACTCAGACCAGATCCTGCCTTAATACTGAAGGTCAACACAATCTTCCATCCTTCAGAGGAGACTTTGTTACCCACCTTCTGCCCAAATCCATCACACCCGACAGAAGGTGTGGCACAAGTTGGATGTTAGAAGGGTCCTCAATGTCTACATCAACTGAACCCTTTCAGAGAATAGATCATCTAATCCAGGGGTGGGGAAGCTCAGGCCCAGGGGCCAAATGCGACCTGCAGCAAGTTTTTATGTGGCCCCTTTCCACTTCCTGGATCTGGCCCTTGGATCCAGTTTTTACCTACAGTCAATGAAAAACTGAGCTCCGGGGTAGGAAGTAGAGATGAGGTCATGCAAATAAGGATAGGGGACAGTTTCATGGCACAGATCCATGATTTGGACTCTCCTTTCCTTGAGTGCATCCCTTAAACACTCCTGCCCCAAATTCTCTGCAGCCCTTGGAGCTTGTGCAGGCTTTCAAAGTGGCCCCTGGGAGGGAAAAGGTTCCCCGTCACTGATCTAAACTGCTTGTACTTTACAGATTCTCGCTTAGGGGGCACCCTGCCACCAAAATGATGATCGCCAGATGGATAAGAGACTGTGTCAGAGAAACCTATAGGGCAAAAGGCTGCTACCTAGAGGGTCGGGTCATGTCCCACTTGCTACGTTTGACCGCTACTTCCTGGGCATTGGCTTCACAGGCCTCCACAGAAGAAATATGCAGAGCAGCGACCTGGTCATCAATTCACACCTTCACCAGACACTATAGACTGCATGCATTGGCTTCTGCAGACGTGGCGTTTGGCTGTAGAATTCTGAAGGTCATGCAGGCGGACTAAAGCACAGTCCTCCCCTTCTTCTCTTCACCCTCCTGCTGGATCTGCTTTGGCATCACCCAAATTAGGAGTGCCGAGCAAGGAGCCAAAGGGAGCACTGACCAGTGCTGCAACCTGAGTATCTAGCATCCTGTGGCTGCAAACTTGAGTAACCAAAGGAGGGTGAACCCCATAGGGTGACAGGTGTTCCTATCTCCTTCAGGCCATGAGACTGGCCATCAATCATCCCTTCAGCCTTATATGGATTCAGGTTCAATTGGCTCATCCAAATACAGTCCCTAATGGCAGTCAGGCACTGGGGGTAAGCACTAAGACTGCAGCCACTTTCACATGTTACTGGGGAGGCAGGGAAACATCCGTGAATACAGTCGTGCCTCTATTCTCATGGGGGTTAGTGCACGTGGGAATGAGTTATTCCACTTTTATCTCTTGAGAACACTCATTCATGGTAGCTTTTACAATAACAGGTGTTCTCTCGGGATTAAAGTGGAATAGCGCATTTCCACATTGCATGAATGGAAGTTTCCCTACCTCCCTGCTAATGTGTGAAAGTGGCCTAAAACTACACTTAAGTGGATTTCTAGAAGTCTGTGAACTCTGTTGTGAAACTTGCTAGAAGAAAGCTTTAGATAACTACTTAAAATTGTTCAGAATAGTTGTTAGTGTTGTTTTCTTCATGTAACCAGTAATAAGCTTTTAACAGTCACAGCTACAGCGAGAGGTGTACAGAACTTCCTTCTGCTTTCCCAAAGCATTAATTCTTTCTTGCTAGAGAACAGTGATCCAAGGGAATTACTAAATATCATGACTAAGTCTGTAGTATTTAAAGTGACAGAAATGCAGTGTGAAGCTCTTCAACTGCCATCTGAAAGACCTTTTAAACTTTTATTTACTTAACTCAAAACCCTAAGTAGGTGGGGTAAATAGCTCAATGACTATAAAAACTGGCCCCTCTGGATGGGAGTTGTAATCTATATCCTTTCAAGAAATGGAAGGAATAAACTTTGCTATTGTGCATTTAGACCTTGCTAGGCAAACATGTTAGACCAGAACAAGCCTTTTGTAGCAGGAAAATCAAGTATTTGGCTCTGGATAAGAGCACTTTTATGTTTTGTAAGGATAGTGGAAACTTGAAGCATCAACTACCGACAACATCTGACAACTGTATTTGATCTCTCGTTTATGTAATGAACTGAGACTTTTTGCATGACTGCAAAGGCTTCCAGAATAGACTCTTGCTGGTGTGAAGTGTTTAAAATGTGGAAAAATATGTATACACAGTAAAAATAACGGAGTGGTTAGGAATAACTTGCAAACTTGGAATGTTAAGTCAACTCTGTATTTATGAGATGCAGGGTTTAGGCATGCACTGGTGTGAATTAAGTGTTGATTTTGCAACATTGCCTTGAAAGCCTAGGAATGCAAGGATCCAAAACACACTTTATAAACATGCCTAAGTGACAGGTTGCATCTAAGACTGGCAAGGGTTAGTTGGGATCATGGAAGGATTTTTTGGAGGAAAAATTGATTTAGCCTGCCCAGAAATTTGAGATTAAATTGCAGGCAAAACAAAATCGCCCTACCAAAAAGGTAGTTGTACGAGTGTTTAAATCACTGTGTTGGAGCAGTAAAAGAGGTCTTGGAAGGGACTCTGTTGTTGTGCTTAATTTTAGGTAAAGTTAAGTGGATATTTATAGTTTTTCATAGACTTTAACATTTTGTTATCTTTGATTTTCAGTTAGACACAGCCATTTGTGGCAAAGATAATGAAGTGAAGTGACTACTTGCAGGACTCAACGTAGATAAAGGTAAAGTTCTACATGTAAGGGAAGAAAAACAAAATTTACAAGTATCAGAGAAGGGATGCTGGGCTTGGCAGAAGCTCATGTAAAAAGCATGTAGGGATTGTGGTTGATCACAAACTGAACATGAGTCACTAATGTGGTGTGGCTGCAAAAAAGGCTAATGCAGTTAGTCTATTTTGAGAGGCATTGTTTCCAAATCAATGGAAGTAATCTGTTCTATTCAGCACTGGTTACACTTCACTGCAATACAGTGTTGAGTTTTAGGTACCTCATTTTAACAAGGATGCTGACAAATTGGAGCAGGTTCAGAGGAGGGCAATCAAGATGATAAAGGGTCTGGAAAGCCAGTCTTATGAAGAAAGGTTGAAAAAACACAGTATGTGTAACCTAGCAAAGAGAAGATTAAGGAAAGACATGATAGCAGTCTTAAAATACCTAAAGAGCTGCCACCAGTAGGGTAGCAACTGGGGCACAAGGGGGGCAGTTGAGTCCAGGCCTGCATTCTGGGTGGGGAGGTGGCGCTGCCAAGGGCGGTGGGTACTTAAGGACAAAAATAACCAAGGCCCAGATTTTTCTGCTTGCTGCATAAAATTCCATTTTGCAGTTGCTTACATGGTGGCTGCCAGGACCCTGTGTATGCCTGAACCCAAGTGGCTTCAGTACATTCCTACCACCTTCCCAGACCTAAGGAGCAGATTGGGAACTTAAATAGCCCTGGAAAATATTCTGAAAGTGGGCCATGTTGTAGGTGGCACCAAGACAATGGTAGGTGGGGCCAAGGCGATTTTTGAAATTAATAATGGAAATTTTTAAGTTCTTCTTCGAGGATCTCCGCGATTCTCACTCTTGGGATTCACTTCCTGCTCTGCAGGCACCGGAAAACCTCTCATCAGCAGTATCCAGGCAGATTACGCCTGGAAAAGACTAGAACATGGTGAGAGCTCCGCCCCCTCCATCCCCCCCATCCCGAGAAAAGCGCAGGCCCGCATCACTAGGGATGGTAGAATAAATAGGGGGAGGAGCCCTCACCGCCTCAGTTCCTTCCAATCGCGTGGCGTTGGAAGACTTCTCCAGCGCTTTTCAGCGTTTAGTCAGCAACAGAAATAGAAGATAGAAGAAGATTCTTGTGAGTAAAAGTGCCGCCCTAGCCCGCGGGGACGTTCCCCGGGCCTTTACGCCCCCTGGGCGTTGGGAATGCCCAAGCAACCGGGCTTTAAACGATGTAGCTCCTGTCCAGCCACCCTCTCAGTTAGTGACCAGCACGACCGATGCCTGGCCTGCCTGGGAGAAGGCCATAATACGCAGACCTGTGGAGCTTGCTTGGTTCTGTTGAATAGAGCAAAACGAGCCAGAGCGCTTCGGCTACAGGACATTCTGACAAAAAGGGCATTAGAAGGCGGTGAAGAGGGGCCTCTGAGGCTCCCCGCCCGGCACTCTACACAGATGGAAACTTCGCAAATGACGCCAGCGGCGCCGCCTCCGACGGTACCACCTCTGAGACCCAGTCCCTGCACCACTGGTTCTGTCCAGTCCGGGGAGATCGGGATCAAGGTACTGCACAGTTCCACTACCGGTACCGTCCGTTCCGGGGAAGGCGGAACCGATGCACGCGCGCCCAGCCCCAGGCGCCCTGCGGAAACTGGTGCCGATGCACCCCGCATACCACGGCTCCAAGAGTGGGGAGAAAAGAAAAAGAAAAGCTCCTCACGGGAGACAGCGGAACGCCCTGCGGCAGGCGCCATACCCCAGAGACAGGGGTCACCGTTGGGACCAACGGCTGTGCCTACGCAACCCCAACAAACACCGGTACCGGTGTCGGGACCGACGAGGGTGATCGCACCATTGACTCCACGGACACCGTCGGTACTGCCCCTACTACTTAACCTAACGGCACAGAGGGAATCCCGCTCACGGTCCCCTCACTATCGCTCACGGTCTGGATCACCACGGTACCGAGACGAACGCGGACCCCTCCGGTACCACATGGAGCGCAGATCCCGTTTACCGTGCTCATGCTGTTCGCCAAGGGACAGGCGCCGGGACTACAGTTACGCCCACGATTACCGGTACCGCTCACGTAGTCCATCTCCATTTAGACAGGCCTTTGAATATATGACGCAAAGGGGACACCCCTATGTTCCACCGGTTCCGCTGAGGGCGGCACCCACGGCAATGGTATCACGCCCCCCACCGTCGGAGACAGACTTGTTGCAGGCGCACCTGGACCTTGGCACCATCGGCACCGGGACACGCGGTTCCGGACCTGAAGTAGTGGCTACACAGCCACAAGAAAGGTTAGCTCCATCGGGGGCTATGCAGCTCTTGACCTCTCTACTGGGGACCCATAGAGAGGAACCGGTACCATCGGTACCGGCTACAGTCGGAACGGCTTCCCCAGGGAGATCGGCGTCGCAATCATCCTCATCGTCATCCCCATCCCTTGAAGATGAGACCATCTCCTTACCACCCACAGACGCTATATCGGACCCTAATATTTCACTAGCCACAGAGGATTTGAAGGCTTTCCAGGCTATGCTGAGGAGGATGGCATCCTCCCTCCCTAAACTCCCCATGAGGGTCGTTAAGAAAGCTCAAACGGGACCCATCTTTGGCATCCTAGGGGCGGGGGAATCGGGGCATGTGATGCTACCACTTTTGGAGCAATTATTGGAACCAGCCATTACCTTATGGGGGAAACCGGCCTCGGTGTCTCCTACCAACAAGTTGGCAGACTCCCTATATGCGGTGCCCAAGGAAGGGGTGCAAATATTTCATAACCACCCTCCTCCCAACTCATTAGTAATTGCTGCTGCCTCTGTAAGATCCAGATTGGGAGGGGTACAGACTTCCCCAGCAGACAGGGAGGGAAGAAGACTGGACGTCCTTGGAAGAAAAGTGTTCTCCTCGGACTCCCTATCCTTTCGAATTGTGAATTATGCATCAGCCATGTGTGGTTACCAGCATTGGCTATGGTCCAAGATTAGCCCTACCTCAGACCTGAACCAGTTGGCAGCACTTCAGAGAGAGGGCATGCAGATGGCCCAATTTCAATTAACTGCAAATATGCACATGGCGGATGCCAATGCTAGAGGGATGGAGTCTGCTATCGCCCTCCGTAGGCATGCCTGGCTTCGGTCCACGGCTTTGACCCAGGAAAATAAAACTAGAATAGAAGATCTGCCTTTTGATTGCGAGGGGTTGTTTTCGGCCTCTACCAATGACACGTTGAAAAAGATTAAAGAAATGAATCAAACGGCTAGATCCACGGAGGTCATTAGGACCATTCGAAAAAAGCCCTTTAATACACAGGGCTATACCTTCTCCTCAAGAAGGTCACCCTACCAGCATTATAATTATCAGGCTGGCAAAAGATTCCAACAGCAGAATTAGTTCCCATATCACCAACAACAGGGTTCTCAACAACGTAAAACGTTTAGTAGGCAAAGGGGCAGAGGCAAACCTTCCCCTAATTCGTCATCTGGGCAACAGACAAAATCGCGTTTTTAGTAAAGCGCTGATCAAGGGAGATCACGCGGATGATCCCTCATTCCAAGACCGCCTATTGCCTTACTTGCCCGTATGGGAAACCATCTCGTACTATCTCTCTGACCCAGCGATCAGTAAACTGGGTTATGCCATACAGTTCCACACCCACCCTCCCCTCTCATCCTGCCCCCCAGGGGCTCCCCCCTCCTCCACTTAAATACAAGTTGAAATTCAAAAACTCCTAAAAAAGGGGGCTATTGAGCACGTTCCCAGAAATGAATCTAATGCTGGGTTCTACTCTAGGTTCTTTGTAGTTCCAAAAAAGGATAAAGGCTCTCGCCCTATACTGGACCTGAGACTTCTCAACAAATTCGTTAGAAAGTTTAAATTTCGTATGACCTCTCTACCTGTCATATTCATGAGCTTACAACAAGGCGACTGGCTGGCCTCCTTTGATCTAAAGGATGCCTATTTCCACATTTCGATACGTCCATCTCACCGTAAATTCTTACGATTCGTTGCAGGGGACTTCCTATTCCAGTACCGGGTCCTTCCATTTGGACTATCCATGGCACCACGCGTTTTCACCAAAAGCGTGGCAGTGGTAGCGGCCTATCTGAGATGGCAAAAGGTCAGAATATTCCCGTATCTAGACGATTGGCTGATCGCAGCAACGTCGCAACAAGAACTCCTGAAACACTTGGAACTGACAATGTCCCTTCTCAAGGGCCTGGGCTTTGTCCTCAACTTGGCAAAGTCACACCTACACCCTACACAGCAATTACCGTTCATAGGGGCGATCCTGGACACCAGACATGCAAAAGCGTACCTTCCCACAGAGAGACTTCTCACCATACGGCAGGCACTGAACACGCTACAAACCCACCCTACCAAGTCGGTTCAATTTTTTCTCCACCTTCAGGGGCTAATGGCCTCCACCACCATGGTAACACCACTTGCACGTATACACATAAGACCACTGCAACAATGGCTTGCCAGCAATTACGCTCCCACCATCCACTCCCTCAACATGAACTGTTCATAACAAGGGGACTTCTCTTAAATCTACAATGGTGGGCAAATGCGGAACAAGTTCTAAAAGGGGTACCCTTCGATCCTCCCAGCATTCAGGCAACTATCACAACAGACGCATCCTTGACCGGATGGGGTGCACACATGGAAAACATCAAAGTTCATGGACTTTGGTCTCGAGAGGAGACACACCTTCACATCAACATGTTGGAACTGCGGGCCATACGTTGGTCTCTAAAAGCCTTACTTCCCCACGTCAAGGGAAAGAACATTCAGATCGTCACAGACAATACCACAGCCATGTGGTATGTAAACAAACAAGGGGGAGCACGTTCCACTCGTTTGTCCAAGGAGGCAGAGACCATTTGGCACTGGTGCATAGAACATGACATACATGTACACGCCATTCATTTGGCAGGCCAAGACAACTCGAGAGCGGACTACCTCAGTCGCAAGACAACGGATCAACACGAATGGTCACTGAAGGAAGAGGTCTTGGCAGATATATTTCGAGATTGGGGAACTCCAACAATAGACCTGTTCGCCTCACAGGAGAACGCCAAACTTCCGGAATTCTGCAGCCGAGCAGGAGTAGTACCAGAATCGATATCGGACGCCTTTGCCATCTCTTGGCACGGGACATTCCTTTATGCATTTCCACCGTTTCCCCTCATTCACAGAGTTCTGTGCAAAGTCAGGGAGGACAGAGCCCACCTCATTCTGATCGCTCCCTTTTGGCCCCGCCAAATCTGGTTCCAAACCTTACAGGGAATGGCGGCACAGGTCAGAAATCTTCCAGTAACATACGACCTCCTGTCTCGAGAACGGGGGGAAATTCTGCACCACGATTTACAGATGCTCCACCTCTCCGCTTGGTTGATTCTACCCCAATGAGGAACGCACCTCCGGAGGTTTCAGAAATATTTCTAAATTCGCGAAGACCTTCGACTCGCAAATGTTACGAGATGAAGTGGAGACGATTCTGTAGGTGGTGTGTAGCACAATCTATCTCTTTACAAACCTTGGACATGAACCATGTTTTCCTTTATCTTCTGAATCTTCAGAAGTTACACTTATCTCTGGCATCCATAAAGGTCCACCTGGCGGCTTTATCATCACGATTGCAACCTGATGGTAGTGAAACACTTTTTTCTCACGATCTGATGAAGTCTTTTTGGAAGGGGCTGATGAACACTTTCCCTCAGAGGTCAAGCCCTGCCCCTCAGTGGGACTTAAATCTTGTGTTGTCAAAATTGATGTCTCCTCCTTTCGAACCTTTAGCTTCTTGTAGCATGGAGAATTTATCTATTAAAACTGCATTTTTAGTAGCTATTACTTCAGCAAGGAGGGTGAGTGAGCTCACAGCTCTTAGAACTTCTCCTCCTTATACGTTGTTCCATAGAGATAAAGTTGATTTGAGGATTGATCCCTCTTTTATCCCCAAGGTAGCATCCAGTTTTCATCTTAACCAGACAATATCGCTACCAGTTTTCTTTCCTAAACCTCATACTTCAGTTGCGGAACAAATGCTGCACACGTTAGATATCAAGAGAGCACTCGCATTCTACATTGACAGAACTAGATCTATAAGAGCGTGTGACTCCCTGTTTATTTCATATGGAGGTCAAAAGATTGGAGTTAAGATTTCCACACAGAGACTTTCTAAGTGGATTATGTTGTGTATACAAAAATGTTATGCCTTAGCGGACAAGGTTCCACCTGCAGGATTGAGGGCACACTCCACTAGAGCTACTGCTGCATCGTTAGCGAACTTTCAAGGGGTAAATTTATCCGACATCTGTAAAGCTTCTACATGGGCGTCTGTCCATACGTTTACAAAGCATTACTCTTTGGATCTTGCAGCCAGAACAGATTCCCAGGTGGGAAGAGCAGTGCTCGACTCCTTCTTGAGTGGTCATCCTCAACTCCCTCCTCCTTGAGGTAGGTGGTTAGAACTGCTTATTACTCTCCCAAGAGTGAGAATTGCGGAGATCCTCGAAGAAGAAATGGAGGTTACTTACCAGTAACTCTGTTCTTCGAGAGAGCTCCGCGTATTCTCACATTCCGCCCTCCTTCCCCTCAGTCTTGGATGGACATTGATGGGTCTTCCAGACTGGGTTGGATGGAACTGAGGTGGTGACGGCTCCTCCCTCTATTTATTCTACCATCCCTCGTGATGCGGGCCCGCGCTTTTCTCGGGATGGTGGGGGGGGAAGCCCTAACCATGTTCTAGTCTTTTCCAGGCATAATCTGCCTGGATACTGCCGACGAGAGGTTTTCCGGTGCCTGCAGAGCAGGAAGTGAATCCCAAGAGTGAGAATACGCGGAGCTCTCTCGAAGAACAGAGTTACTGATAAGTAACCTCTATTTTCCCCATTGTGTAAAAAAACAAAACAAAACCCTCTTAAAAATCGGAATGTGCATGTGTCTGTCTCTCCCCGTGTTCCTCTCACTCTTGTCCTTCTTAGATTGTAAACTCACTAGGCCATGGACCTGTCTCCCAAGACCCTACCTATGGATGCTGCACAGTTCTGCTGCAGCGTAAAAGCCAGAGGCTGCTAAAGCAATGGTACAGCCAGCCAGGCAGGGTAGAATAGCCATGAGCCAACATTATGTGGTCAGTGCCCTTGTTGCAGAAAAGCCTACACCCAAACGGCAAAGGGTCTGAGACCATTTTAAAATGCAGCAAAAATTCAAGAGAAAGAAAGAGAAACCCATCCACCCCCACCCCCATTTAGAACGGAAGACAATTAGGGTGGAAAACGACAAGGGGACCATTTTAAAGAAGAGGAGGCAGCACAGGCATGCCTACTTACTGCTTGGCCCACAAAATTGACTTTGTGTGCTTGGGGGTAGTGGAGGGGGAAGGGAGCAGTGCCACTGCCTGCAAAGACAAAGCAAACCATATTAATACATTTAAGTTTGTTCAACAAAGAAGCCCACAACCAAACACATGGAAAATGCCGAAAACCCCAACAATATTATGTGAAGTTCTAAATTACACACCATAAATGCAGGATTGGGTTTTCCCCAAGAACCTAACCATGCTGGATGCTGCACATTTCTGCTGCAGGGTAAAAGCCAGCTGCTACTACAGCCAGCCAGGCAAGGCAGGGTAGAATAACCATTAGCCAGCATGTGGCGTTCGTGCTTGCAGTAACCTGCAGGCTATGATGAAAGAGATGGAACTAGGCCAAATATTTTGGGAGAGAAATTAATTCATACTGTAAAACGACAATACTTAGCAGCTTTCATTGCCATTCAGTTGGCAATATTAACACCTGTTTCCAGCTACGCTACAACAAAATGACATAAATCCAAGAAACTAATCAGAAAGATGAGGAGAATTTACATGAAAAATACAAAACCTAGCAGCCAACAGGAAGTGATACCTGGCCTGTAACATATGCATAGAGACACCATTAAGCTTTACTATGAGTTTAAAAAATGTGTTTTCTAATAAAAAATACTTGGCAAACCCAAAACCTCTGATGTTTGCACTTTAAGCTAATTGCAATGTCTCCTTCCACCATGTTCACTTTACCGCCTCAAACAAGCATATAACTTGCCAGATAGTTTGCTACCAGTGCAGGTAAATCCAATATAGCTATTCTTTGTGTGTGTGTGTATATAACAAGAACATGAGAATCAGGCCAGCAAGAGATGGAAGCACTTGAGTCACCTTGACTTAAGGGGACCTCCCATCCATCCCCATTCGTCACTCTAGTCCTCACACAGAGCCTCCAAACCCCTTCCCCCCACACCTCTCTCTCACAGAGCCCCCAAATCCCCTCCCTCCCTTGTCCTGAGGCAGGCCACCTCTGCCTGCAAGAAGGCCTGAGGCTGGCCACCCCACCCCCCTGGCCAGCAGCAAGGCACCCCCCTGGCCCGTGGAAAGGCCCAAGGCAGACCACCCACCCACCCCCAGCCCCTGAGAAGGTCCGAGGCCGACTGCCCCACTCCTCACCCATCCTGTCCACAGCGAGGCCTGAGCCGAAGCCCCAACCCTCTTCCCCTTCCCTCCCCCCCGACGGTCCACCCAACCTGTGTACCTACCTCCAAGTCCCAGTCCTCTGCTCTGACTCAAGTCCGGACTGCTGCTGCTCTGCCGGCTCCTCCCTGCTGGGTCTCGGCCCAGGTCTGAGACCTGGACTCTAGTCTCTGAGCCACAGCCACTTGCTTTGCTTCCTTTCCTTCAGCCTTTGCTGCCTGCCTGAGCTGCTGCCACTCGCTGGTCCTGCTGCCTGCTCCATTCCGCCACGCACACCAATTCCTTCCTGCCACAGGAACGTGCGCTGTGCAAGTTCCTGGGAGGGGCCGGCCGCCACCAGGGAGGGACCCAGATGGACCAGTAAGGTGGTGAACCGGCCTGGCTCCAGCCAGTAGTGAGAAGATCTGGCCCAAAAAACCAGGTCGGTCCCTGCCTGCCTGGACCGGTTCCATTATGTCACTGCAGACATTGGCCCTTCTGGAAATCTCCCAGTAGGGTCAATTGTTCAATAGGGACCTTGGTTCTGGGGGACTTCAACGTCCACGCCGATGCCGGCCTTGTTGGGGCGGAGCGGGAGTTCATGGCCGCCATGGCAACTATGAACTTGTCCCAGGAGGTTATCTGCCCGACCCACGTGGGGGGACATACCCTCGACCTGATCTTCGGCTCTGGCCTTGAGGCGGGGGGTCCGGTTGTGGGGGAGGTGACAGCGGTGCCCTTGTCGTGGACGGACCATTACCTCCTTCAGGCCGGTCTTTTAGCGCGCCCCCTCCAGAAGGGGAAGGGACCAGTTAGGATGGTCCGCCCTCGGAGGCTGATGGAACCCCAGCGGTTCCAGGAGGTCCTGAGGGAGCTTACCCTGGATGTGGACGGTCACTCTGTGGATGAGCTGGTCCGGCATTGGAACATCTTGCTGGAGGAGGCCATTGACAGGGTGGCTCCGAGGCGCCTTCTGCCTCGGTCTCGTCACCGCAGGACCCCTTGGTTTACTGAGGGGCTGCGGTGTATGAAGCGTGTGGGCAGGAGGCTAGAGCGACGCTGGCGTCGGACTCGGTCTGTCTCCGATCGTCTTCTCCATAGGGCCCATTTGCGGTCCTATGTGGAGGCTGTGAGGACGGCGAGGAAGGAATTCCTCGCCGTCCTCATAGCGTCTGCGAAGTCGCGTCCAGCGGAGCTGTTTCGGGTGGTGCGGGGGCTGGTGAGTCCGGCCTCCCTCCGCCTGGATGGGGACTTGTCCCGGGCCCGCTGTGAGGAGTTTGTCATCTACTTCGCAGACAAGATCGCTCGGATTCAGGCCGATTTCGACGCTGGGTTGATAGCAGTAGGGGAAGAGCGCGGGGGGGCGGAGGGTCCGTCTGGTCCATCTTTATGGGGTGAGTTTCAGGAAGTGACGCCAGCCGATGTGGTGGATGTCCTGGGGTCTGTGAGGGCCACGTGTTGTCAACTAGATCCATGCCCGTCCTGGTTAATAAAAGCTTCCGGGGAGACGTTGGGGACGGTGCTGGCGAGGGTGGTGAATGCGTCCCTTCGGCAGGGGAGGTTGTCGCCTTGCTTAAAAGAGGCTGTGGTGCGCCCCCTGCTGAAAAAACCATCGTTGGACGTAGACGCGCTCGCCAGCTACCGACCTGTCTCTAACCTTCCCTTTTTAGGGAAGGTTATTGAGCGGGCAGTGGCGCTCCAGCTCCAGGGTCATCTAGATAATATCGGGCTCCTTGACCCTTTTCAATCTGGGTTCCGCCCCGGCTATGGCACCGAGACGGCGTTGGTGGCCTTGGTGGACGACCTCCGCCGGGAGATGGATGCGGGATGTTCGACATTTCTCATCCTGCTCGATCTCTCGGCCGCTTTTGACACCGTGGACCATGGGCTGCTGTTGAGACGACTGCGTGACCGGGGGGGTCTGGACGGGACTGTTCTTGAATGGTTCCGTTCATTCCTCTCGGGGAGGAGCCAGCGGGTGGTGTTGGGGGAGGAAACATCGAGCCCCCGCGCCTTACCGTGTGGCGTTCCGCAGGGATCGATCTTGTCTCCATTATTATTTAACATCTATATGCAGCCCTTGGGGGAGGTCGTGAGAGGGTTCGGGGTGCGATGTCACCAGTATGCTGATGATACTCAGCTGTACCTCTCGTTTTCTACTGACCCAGACCCTGCTGTCTCGGTGCTATCCCAATGTTTGGAGGCCGTGGCGGATTGGATGCGGCGGAGCAGACTGAAGCTCAACCCAGATAAGACGGAGGTGATGGTGGTGGGGAGGGCGAAGGGGGTGGTGGCCCCCCTGGTTGGGGGGGTTTGCCCCCCTGTAGCTCAGCAGGTCCGGAGTCTGGGGGTCATATTGGACGCAGACCTGCGGCTGGAGCGGCAGGTGGAGGCAGTCGCTAAGGCTGCCTTCCGCCAGCTTTATCTGGTACGTAGGCTGCGTCCGTATGTCTCTGGCCCGGACCTGGCCTCCCTCATCCATGCCTTCGTCACCTCGCGGCTCGACTACTGCAACGCGCTCTACGTGGGGCTTCCCTTGTTCTTGGCCCGGAGGCTGCAGCTGGTGCAGAATGCGGCGGCTCGTCTTCTTACGGGGACGGGTCGCCGGGAGCACATTACACCGGTGCTCCGAGCGCTGCACTGGCTGCCGATAGTGTGCCGGGCCAAGTTCAAGGTCCTAGTGATGATCTATAAAGCCCTATACGGCCTTGGCCCCTCATACCTTAGGGACCGCCTCGCCCTTCGCGCCCCGGAACGGCTCCTGCGGTCTGCCGGGGGTGCCCTCCTGGAGGTCCCCCGTGTTAAGCGGGGGGCCACGATGGAGCGAGCATTCTCGGTGGTAGGGCCGCGGCTGTGGAACTCCCTTCCGGAGGAAGCTCGCCTGGCCCCAAGCCTTTTGACATTTCGGCGGAACTGTAAGACCTGGCTGTTTGCCCAGGCCTTCGGGAGGGAGGGTGGGGGTGTGTGATTTTAATCCCCCGCCCATTTATTCATTTGGTTTTCTAGCCCTGTTTTATATGATGTGTTTTAGATGATGTATTTTATATTTATATTTTAAGTGAATTTTAATATTTTATTGTTGTTGTTAGCCGCCCCGAGCTGCATTGCAGGAGGGGGCGGGATATAAATCTGTAAAATAAATAAATAAATAAATTGTCAATCTGCCTCTAGACCCCCCCCTCCCTTCTGACCATCAGCTCAGCCCACTCCCAGACCGGTGAAGATGGCAACTTCTGTGTGAAATTTTGAGTACATTAAATAGTGTGGATTTTCTCATAGTGAGCCTAAGGAAAAGGGTGGGATACAAATATAAATTAAAAAATAGTCCGATGTTAGGCAATAGCCCACTGTTGAAGGCTGAGCCTGAACTGACTCTTTTTTGGTTGTCGCTGCTGCTTTTTAAAACCAATTTAACAAATGAAAGAAGCAAATGAAATGCAACCGTAGCACATTAAAAGGACAAATTTGAACCCTTTAAACAATCACCTTTTCCTGGTTCCTTTTCCTGGCTTTTCTTTGGCTGCTGCAAAGAAAATGGAGGGCAGAACTAGAAATAATGGGCTTAAATTATAGGAAGTTAGATTTCGGTTAAATATTCAGAAAAAAACTTCCGAACAGTAAGAGCTGTTTGAAAATGGAACAAGTTTCCTAGACAGGTCATAGGCACTCCTTTGCTGGAAGTTCTTGAAAGAAGGCTGAATACTAGATGACCTTCCAACTCTACAATCCTAAGTGGTTAAAAATCCATATTTGGAAACGAGTCTTCCATGTGGACAATAAACTTAAGTGGAATTTTGTATATCTAAGTGTTGCAAAACTAACTTCTGAAATGGAAACAGTTCCATGTATCTTTCAATATTTACTTAGCCATTATTATGTAAAATGGTGTAAGGGTTGACTTTTTATATGCAGAATACCGAACACAAAAAATGCTTTTTGTTATGAAGCAGGTTATTACAGTATATGTAGTATTGAACTGTTGTGATGAATGGCCAGTTGACTGAACAAATGTTTTCTGTTAAATTAAATGGTACATGCAGTATTTGTATGCTTCTAAGCAGTGAGTGGGAGGTAAAAACGTATTCATCCATAATAGTTCCCTTATTTATAAATTCTTTGGGTAAAGCCTTTTTATTTGAGACTTGGGTTCTCTCTATCTGGACTGATGGGTTGTTTCCCTCAGGGAAACCTTATGATGGAACAGGGATGTTTGTTGTATGATCTTGGTTGTTGCATCTCCAGCAGTATATGAATTGTCCTGTTCACTGGGCTTTTCTTCTATACTCACCTATGGATTAAATTAGTAATGTCTGATAACACTTAGTAGCCAATAGAAAGACAAGACAATCTCTATGCTGTTTTACAATATGTCATGGATTCATTAAAAGATTCTTAGTAAATAATGGTTCACTGGAGCTATCTTCTTTGATGGTTGCAGGGAGTGAAAGAAAGCACTATGCTGAAATTTAATTTTGGAGGTCTCTGAAGCAGGTAAAGAAAGTTTTACAATACTGTTGTGAACACCCACATTCAAATTGGGTTACTTATGTTAACCTAGATCAGAGACTGGCAAACAGAGTTTGTGAAGCATTAAGAAGTCGCCATGAATGACCATGGGTGCAGCCAGGTTTGAAAGGGCTTTGGTGCAGAAGGTGGAATACCACATCAACCAACCGGCCCCACTACCAGTGGCAGAGGATGCAGCTACACCAGGGAGGTGTGTGAGTCCTGGAGTAGCTGCACTGCCTGTCCCTGTTAGAGCTACGTCCTTGATAATGTCCTCCTTTTTTCTAGGAACTCAGTTGCGATAAAAGAGTTAAATATATGCGTTAATTTTACTTTCAGTATAAGCAATTTAAGTAGTTGCCACAGGGAAGTGGCACAGTATTTAGGTGGGAGGGAAGATGGTCTTTGTAATTGTCTCTATTAAACATTCTCCAAGCTACGGAAATGTTTGACAAGTGCTTACAGTTATCCTATTCCCCAATTACTGTAGGATCTTTTCTGGTTCCTAGGGAAAACTGGACAACTTCATATTGGAAAAATGTCAACATTTTAGGTATCTGCTTTAGGATTATACAAGGTACAGATGTAATTAAAATTCTTTTAATTCTCGAACTATCAGAACATATTGTTTTCTGATGTCTTGACAAAGCAAAAGACTGCTGATCAAACAGAATTTCTATAGAATATTCCTTATATTCCAAGAAACCGGTGACTAACTTTTTTGAGAGAAAATTACTAAGAAATTGAAAAGTTAATGCTTGGGACCAAAATCTATTTCTGCATTAGAGGTGGTAGAGTGTGGGCAAAACTTTTAATAGTGTTTTGCTGAGCATCTCAATGGTGCAGTTACAACCTTGTGATGCTACAGAAATGACTTATACTTGAAAATTAATTTTTGGAAACTAGTTTAAAAAAAAAAACGTTTTCAGAATATAACTTGAATGATGGCTTCCTCTCCCCATATTAATCCCACTGTAATTTAATCTAATTTACCTGCTTGGTCTGTTCCCCTCAGATAGAAGCAAGGAGGATAGCCTGAACCATAGGGCCAACCAGTTTTCTACTATCCACCCAAAAATGTTCCATGGATTACCTTTTGAAGAGCACCTCCTGTAGATTTCTAATTTGTTAAATTACAAAAGGAAGCAAATAGCAGGAAATTGCAAAATATAACAATGCTGTCACTTTAGGAGGAATTTCCCCCCCCCCCCCCAAATGTATTCTTACAAAGAGAAATAAAAGCATGACATTTGGTAACATGCTTTATAGTCTGGGTTTCAAGCAGTTAGATCAAAAATTCTAGTATAAAGACTGTTCTGATGCTGTGAACTATTGAGGGGATGGTCTGAAAACATGGAAATACAAGGCATCTGGCAGTCCTAGCTTCAAACAAAGTAATAAATGAGAGCAAGAATAGAATTCTGTTGACTGATAGAAGACGTATTTTCTAGTTATGGTACTGAGGTGAAATTGTGCCTATACTGAAGGCAATGCAAACACTCCTGTTGCCTTCAGTGGGGCCAGGATTTTGCTCTCCACATTTTCAAAAGTGCCTGAAATAGAGCTTGGCTTTGTTCACTACACTCCTATTTTCTCAATAAATATGCATCATTAGAGAATTGCTAGTCAGGAAAACAGGGCAAGAAAAGATGCTGTTAATTTTCAAGGTCAGTAATACCTAAATTTCACAATAAAATTCTGCAAATTTTCTTTGTTTAAAGCTTAATGAATTATCCAAGAAATTATCAGAAAGTCATTTTTTATAATTTACCCCTTTGGAACACTGGAAGAAGGTGCAATTTTTAAAGTAAGATGTGGTCTACTTTAATTTATATTTTGCAATTTCCTGCTATTTGCTTTCTTGAAATACTGACCACCTCAAAGGCCATGGTAAAAATTTCATTGACTTTGGTGAGATCAGGATTACCACGCAGCTCTGGAATATAACGTGTGCTACAGTGTGTATGTGAACCGTATTGAAAAGAATGGAACTTGCATGGATGCTAACTAATAAAATGCATGTCTGCTGAAGGGTCAGACTGCTTATATTTAATCATGTTGGACTCAGTTAATTCCTGCCCCCTCCCTTCTGCTTTTTTTTAAAGCTTACCTTAATCTTGCATTGTGTTATACATCACCTCTGAGTTTGAAGGAATCTTCAATTGGTTAAAATGATGTATTGAGAAATGGGAAGAAAAAATTGTAGTACATAAAACTACCAAGATGATCATGGGAAGAAAAAATTGTAGTAGGTAAAACTACTAAGATGATGGCAAGAAATTAGGGTGTACTATCTGTACTTTGTGAAATTTATTCCTGTTCCTTTAGCCCTTTACATTTGCTTGCTGGTAATTTACTCACCCTTACATATATGGTCTTACTTTGGTCCATCAGCTAATGCCTATATTCTGCTTTTCTATAAGATATTTTGGATAACAAGGACTGACAGTAGGTACCTTGATTATTTAATCATCGTCTAGCATCATCTTAAACGTGGGATCAAGACTTTTAAAAGCTATTTTTAGTTGTTAGCGGGCAGGTCCGCACAGGTATCATATCAGCAAATATATGTGCGGATATAACTTGCATTGGTGCAAGATAATCAGCCCTATAAATACTTGCATATCAAACTCAAGTCTGGGTTTAGGCCTTCCCACAGGGAGCAATCTGCTGCTGATTTTAGATTGAGGAACGCTGACCATTTTGGTCATGCTGGACCTTACAGCAGCATTCAGTACGATTGACCATGGGTTGCTGCTTTGGTGGCTGAGGGACGTTGCTGGTGTGATGGGAGCTGCCAGTCGGTGATTTCAGTCATACCTGGAAGGGAGGAGCCCATTGGTGGTGATGGATGGATACGAGTCGTCCCCAAAGGAGCCTGAATTGCAGCGTTCCTCGAGGTTCTATTGTCTTGCCCATGTTCAGCGTATACATGCAGCCCTTTAGGGATGTCATGATCAAACACGGGGTTGAGTATCATCAGTACGCTGGTGATACACAACTTTACATCTCCTACCTCGTGAGTCCTGCCAACTCAGCCTCTGCTTTGGAGGATTGCCTGAATGATATAGCTGCTTGGATACATTAGAGCTACCTTGTGTTCAGTTCGTCGAAGACTGAGGTGACGGTGGCAAGGGGCAACCAATATGAAGATACCCTTGTCTCCCTCGGGCCCCTGAATGTGGCTCGGGTTCAGGTGGAAGTAGTGGGCCAGGTAAAGAACTTGGACGTCCTTTTCGACCATGCTCTGTCCATGAAATCTCGGTTACTGGATGTGGTGCGGAAATGCTTCCCCCCAACTATGTAACTTGTGTAAGTTACGCCCTTATTTAGCCCAGGCTGACCTTGCCACGGTGACCCATGCCCTAGTGACTGTGACGCTTGATTTTTGTAATTCCTTCTTCTGTGGGCTACTGGCAGTGCTTATCTGTTGCTTGCAGCTTGTTCAGAATGCAGCAGTGCAGCTACTTACTGGCTTAGGCAGCCGTGACCGTATTACACCCACCCTACATTCTTTGCATTGACTGCTTAGAGAACAATGGATTGAGTTTAAGATTGCACTGCTGGCTTTCAGGGCCCTGAACGGTCTAGGCCCTGGCTATATTTGAGACCTTCTTCTGGAGCCTTGCACTGGGTATCTGCACTCAAGAACCAGCCACTGTTTGGGGGTTCCGCCATTGTGTCTTAATTTGGCAGGTGATTGGGCTTTTGCTGTGGTGGGCCCCTCAGTGTGAAACTTGCTCTCGCCGGATGTTCGTCCCAGTTCCTCCCTCCTTACCTTTAAAAAGCACCTGCAAACACATTTATTTTCTAGATGCTTTCTAGGATCCACTGCTGGTTCCCTTAATGAATTTTGTTCTCCCTTTTTCCTTCCCCTATCTTACAATTTGTTCAGATTCTTTTAATTCTTTTAAATTGTTTGTTTATATTTGTGCTTTTATGTAATATATAAAGCACTTTGAGTGCCATGTAGGCAAGGGGGGTGGGGCTATAATAATTTAAAAAAAATTTTTTTTTTAAACATGCCAGTCCTTGGAGATAGGTTCCCATCTATGCAGGTTCATAGTACTCATGTAGGCACAATGGTTTGTGGATAGGTATTGCACTGTTTCCTGTGTGCCCTGGTTACACTCCACCACTTTTGGTGTGGATAAACCTACAAAAGGGGTGGTGGTTAAGGTACGCAGGGCAATTAAGATGTCCTTCACCACTCATTAATATGCCCGGTAAATGTTGAGATGTTCATTTTTGGATGTGAGCAGCTAGTTTTCTGTAACTACTCACGATGAATAAATAGTATGCATATTTCCATTTTGTGCCAGCCCTCTCTGGCTGCTCTGTACATAAACTGAAAGGAGTACTTTGCCATTTTTCTTCATCTGGTCTGATGGATCATCTTGGGTGATTCGTGGACATTGATACAGGATGATAGAGAAAAGCTCATGACAACAGAATCTTTAGGGCCTTAAGATCTGTTTCTAACAACCTGCAAGAAGGTGCTTTTTCTCCCAGGAGATGGGTGAACATTTGTGGGTACCATTCAGTCGTTCTGAGTGAACTTGTTGTCATGGTTTACTAACACTGATAGTAGCTGACATATCTTTTGGGGGCTGGGAAATGTATGGACAGATTTCCAATCCCCACCTCTCACCCGAACTGCCACCCCACAAAATAAATAAAGCTGTAATTCTAGGGTTGATAGGCTTATACAAGTCCAAGTATATTGTGAGGTACCATCAGCTACTTATCACTTCTCCAAAAGTATGTTTCACATCACTCTGTAGTGGCTCAGGGAAAAACTGAGCTCCTCCTTTTCTGTCTAGTTGGGTATAATAAATGTTTGTGAGGCATAAAATTTCTCCCTATCAGGAAAATGTATTTGCTTTCCTGTCTTGAAACCTGCTATCCCAAGTCCTCTATGAAGTGATATCGTATAAATGAATGTTTCTTTGTGCTGCTGCCTTCTGTTATGGTGAAACACACTGCGTTTTCATTGCACAATGAAACTAGTTAACCACTGACAGAACTATGGTGGTTTTTTGTTTTTGTAAAGCCCTTGTTAGAGCTATTCTTACGCAGTTAGTTGTATACACGTTGTTAGCTATGTTATAGTATATGCTTGCTACTACTCTGTACTGTGTGCCATGTTTAACCCTTGGCCGATAGGTGGGGTCTAACTGATCCGAGAGGGGTACAAAAGAGTTAATAAAGCTTTTTATTCTGATGCTGCTGGGGGTCAGTTGGATCCCAATTGAAGTACATGGGAAACTGAAAGTACTATGCACGTACGGTGCTGGGGGTAATATAGACCCCCAAAATGCTGTTAAAAATATATAAATGTTTATTATTTCTTTAAATGTTTGAACCAGGAGTTGTTCTTTCCTTCTTTTCTCACAACAAATGGAAATAGAAAGAAATATAGCATTGTGACGGTTTTCATTAATGACATTTTTGTGTGTACAAAAATATCACTACAAACACTTCTGGGGGGTCTATTAATATCCCAAGCTAAAGAACCACTTTACATTTTTTTTGCGGTTATAGCCTTGCTGGTGTGAGCTTCCAACAATGTGCCCCCCCCCCCCCCCCCCCAATAACTGTTTGGTAAGTATTTTTCAAAATGAACTCTGCAATCAGCCGTATGGGGTTGTTTAGACCCCTCCTTTTACTTGCTTTATATTTACTGACACTTTTGGTCAGTAAGGGTAAAACCTGTTTGAAGTAAGGTGGTTATCTAAAGGCAGATCAGGAGACTTCATGGAGCCACCATGTCTATTTTATTCTCTGTAAAGTGCCAGGTACACTTCTGGTGCTATATATAAATGCTTATTATAGAATAATAATAATAATAATAATAATAATCTCAGAGGAATATGAAGTATGCTAATGACTCCTCCGTTTACTTGCTAAGTGACCCTTTTGGCAGTAAGAGTCAACATTAACATTAAATTTACCTTTTTGCAGTAAGGCTGCTATCTAAAGGCAGATATCAGAGTTCATGGAACCATCTCAGAGGAATACAAAGATAATTAGATAGAATTATTAATTACTTGGCACCCCAGTTGACAACTCAGCTGCTATTCCTATGTAGTTAGTAGTGTTAACATAGTGACCATTGTGGGGTATTACTGATCCCTGCTGCCTTTTTGTTTTATTCCTATTCCTGTCCTCTTCCCCCCCCCCCCCTCCAAAAATCTTGACTGTGAATTTTTTTTCTAGACAGCTGTTGTCCTCTTCAAATTAACCCCCGTTTCTTGTGGTGGTGTATTTAAAAAAAATATGGCTTAATTAGTACAGTGAGCATGTCCAACTTGTTAGGGTTAAAAGTGGAAGTTTTGGAAAGATTTTTATGGAAAAACTGAAAGTTTAACTTAAGGTTAAACCCAGGAGGAGATGAAATGTGGGGAGGAGGAAGCAAAAAAGATTTACTGTAACAGTGTTTTGTTTGTGTTCATGGGCAGTGGTTATTGGGCGGGTGAGAGGGGATGGCAGTAAATAGTTCTGAGAAACAGAGTTGGAGAGTACAGAGGGACACACCTTGGCTATTGTCCTCACCAAGCAGCTCTGGCATATCTCTGTAATATTCTGGCAGCATGTCTTTGGTACTCTTGTTTGTTCCCTGGTGTCGCAAAAAGCTCTTTCTGGAGCTTGCTTTCCTCTCCATTTGTCACACCGCTCTGGCCGTTGTTTTGTCTTGTACCTGTTTTTCAGCTGCCTCCCCTTCACTTGACTCTGCTGGGTGTAGCAGAGCTCTACCACCTGCTTCAAGAACTTGTTGTATACATGTTTTCCTTCTCGGGTCCTGGAGCTGCTGCTAGAATATTTTCACCCAGAGACAAAATGTAGTCTGTTCAGCTGGCATCCAACGTGAAGCATGGTAAAATACCAGATGTTGGGAGCAATAATATAAATGAGGATGGTGGTGAAATGAAACCCCAAAATGGAGACTGGCACAGTGAACGTCTCATGAGCTTGCATGTAACTCCAAGATAAGGAATGTTATTCCTTGGACACTTTGAACATAAATTAAAAACGTTTAAATTATTCTTGGCTTGTACTCTGTTAAACAGGATATAGAACAATAAATATGGCTTTAGATTTTACTTGTTTAGGTCAATTTTTTTCTCAGATGTACTGTAGCCTATTATCCTTTTGGCTTTAACATGTCCTTTCAGCTGATATTAAATAATGAAGTAAAACCTTTTAAATCAAAGACAAATGAGCACGAATAAATGCAAGTCATAAATAAATCTGTGATGTGAGAAATCGAGGCTGTGGGTGTTAACAAATGTGACTGACCGCTTGGACCCACTTTGGCCCATGGGCCGCTGTCACACTTGTTGGGGGCAGTCCAGATGTTTGCCCCAGAGTTCTCCCGAGTGTGTTGGTGACTAGCGCAAGCTGTGATCCTGGAGACCTCAGGATCACAGCCTCGGCTAGCTGCCAACATGCCTGGGAAATGGCCCGCCCGGGCCATCATGTATGGTAGCCCACTGTTCCCAGCCTGGTATGGAGTGGCCACCATGGCCGCCCATCATGGGGGAGGGGGTCAGGCCACTGGGTGCAGTTAAGGGGCAGGACCTGTCAGCCCCACTTTTGTGCGGCTCCCTGCTCCTGGCCGCTTGAACGTTTGTTCTGCAGCTGAACCTGATTCTGGTTGGGTTGCCAGTGGTTTTCCAGTCCAGAGAGGTTTGTGATGGCGGTACTCTGCCATCTGACTTGTGTTTTTATCCACTGTAAGATAGTAGGGCAGCTTGCTTGCATTTTTAAATAAATCAAAATTATTGTATATCTCATTGAAAATGTAGATCTGAATTCATTCATGAACTTAGTTAAACCTTGGATTTTTCAGCGTGGTGGTGGTGGTGGTGGTGGTTGTTGTTAGCATTTGTATAGCACCAGCGATGTACCTGGCGCTTTACAAAAAAATAAGATACACGGTCCCTGCCCGAGAGCTTACAATCTAAAGACTGGGGAGGGGAGACAGGAACAGGGGAACAAAGTGAGAGACAAGGGATGCGACATTCATGAAGATGCGAGAACTCAGGTGCACTTTCTTGGCTTGGTTACAGTAAATTGGGAGTTTAAAGATAACCGGTGGGGGACAGTCCTAGGTGGGGATGATTAGCAGGAGTTCAGAAAGGTGGAGTGGAAAAGGTGGGTTTTGAGGAGGGACTTGAAGATGTGGAGGGTGGGGTCAGGGAGGGAGTTCCAGGCGTGCAGGGCAGCAAGATAGAAGGGACGAAGGCAGTTGGGGGAGCAGGG